>CAJNDT010000842.1:0-55000 GCA_905221615.1 Symbiodinium sp. CCMP2592 | reverse complement strand
GAACAGCGAAAAGTAGGGCACCTTCAAGCTTGAACTTTCGGTTGCCGGGCTCATGCAAAAATCACCGAACACCAACCCTGAACCATACACGGTCCGAACGCGCACGGAAGCTTATGACCTAAACCCGCCTATCACCCACAACACCGGAAGACCTGACCCAAGAACCTGCTGAGCCTTAACATTCCCCCGTCTTCCTGCCCTTGAAAGTGCCGTCAAACTAGTACTAGGGACCGATGACTATGGCTAACCTAAACCCTAGGCACTCGCCACTGCTGAGCACACCACCACCGACCTTTGCATTTTCAAGCCTCGGCATGTTAGGGCTGGGACTTTAAGGTTGTTTGGAGTTAAAGTCTTCTGGGGCATCGTCTGTTCCAAAAAAGGTCCAGGCTCACAGCCAAACCACTGCTACTGCACATGCTTGGGCTGCTTCTGCACAGCACTGCTGCACCACCGTAGTAGGCTTTCTCCCCTCGACATTGCCGAGCGCACTGCGCCACAGCCCATTGGATTGTCAAGCCTCGGCATATGAGGGTTGGGGCTTTAAGGTTGTTTGGAGTTAGAGTCTTCAGGGGGATGTTCTGTTCCAAAACCATGTTCAAGCTCACAGCGACATCACAGCTACTGCACATGCTTCGGTTGGTTCTGCGCAGCACTGCTGCGCAACCGTATGCGCTTTCATCTAGACATTGCTGAGAACACCGCGCCGCAACCCATTGCATTGTCAAACTTCGGCATGTTAGGGTTGGGACGTTTAAAGTCCCTAAATCCCAAACCAAAAACAATATTATTCACGCATCCTAGCTTTTCATGAGGAAGAGACGGAGCCCCGAGCGACTATGTTTAACTCTAGTATTAAGGACCGTCTCATGACTATGGCTACCCTACACCCTACACTACATAAACCCGCCTCGGCATGTTGGGGCTGGGACTTTAAGGTTGTTTGGGGTTAAGATCTTCTTGGGCATCGCCTGTTCCAAAAACACGTTCAGGCTCACGACCGCATCACTGCCACGGCACATGCTTCGGCTGCTTCTGCGCAGCACTGCTGCGCCACCGTAGGCTTTCTCCTCTCGACATTGCCGAGGGCACTGCGCCACAGCCCATTGGACTGTCAAGCCTCGGCATATTAGGGTTGGGGCTTTAAGGTTGTTCGGGGTTAAAGTGTTCAGGGGGATTTTCTGTTCCAAAACAATCCAAACACAAGTTCAAGCTCACAGCGAAAGTTCCAATAACACGTTCAAGCTCACAGCCAAATCACTGCTACTGCACATGAAGCCCCGACCTAAGCCGGTTTTGACCTAGACCCTTGAAGCCCAACTCCGTGCTTATTAGCCCAGTAACTGCCCGTTCGCTCGGATGTTTCTCTTCGTCGCCGCAGGCTCCGCGCCGAGCGAATGAGGCTTGAGCATGTTTGAGCCATTCGGTGTTTCGCCGTGAAAAAGCTTGTCAATCTGCTTATTAGCCTAGCAACTGCCCGTTCGCTCAGATGTTTCTCTTCGTCGCCGCAGGCTCCGCGCCGTGCGAATGAGGCTTGAGCATGCGTGAGCCATTCGGTGTTTCGCCGTGTAAAAGCTTGTCAATACAGCAATCGGCTTCATGACACATGCAATGCGAACTCGTGGGACATGAAACAGAAGCTCACTTTGCTAAAATCTTGAAAAGATATGTGTGCGAACCAAGCTCACTCTGGGAAAGTTCAATAGAATTCTGTGCGAAAACCAAGCTCATTCCAGCAATGCCTGTCCAAGCTTTTAGCACGATTTGCACATACATCTAAGCCTAATCCAAGCTGCACTTTGTACAGCCCCACAGAAACAGACACGCGCAATTAGCAGCGAGGTTGTGTAGTTCAGCAAGGTACTTGCAGGTAAACGTGGTAAGTTGCTACTACTTGCATTCACGGCTACAACATCTATGGCATTAAATGATACGGCATGGGCGCTTGGTACTGGACCACACCTGCGGCCACTGACCAATGCCGTTTTGTTAGCACACAAGCTGCAATCGCAAAATGATGGTTTTGGGCATTTGGTACTGGACCACACCTGCAAGACTGCAAACTCTCCTATCACGTGACTCCGAGTGAACTGCACCTTCAAGCTTCAACGTTGAACAGCGAAAAAGAAGACTACACCTTCTGTACCTTCAGGCTTCTCACACTTGAAAAGCCTTCAGTTTTGAACAGCGAAAATGAAAAGTAGGACACCTTCAAGCTTGAACCTTCGGTTCGCGTAATTCTGCTATGCGCGACATGCTCACATAAGCGCCGGATTCATCCTGGACCACACCTGCAGCCACTCTTGTTAGCGCAGGAAAAGGTGCAATCACAAAATGACTGTTTTGGGGCACTAAGTACAATCCCCACCTGCAAAACCGAAAACTCTCCTATGACGTGTGTCCGAACGTGCGCGTAAGCTCATGACCTAAACCCTCCTATCACCCACAACACCGGAAGACCTGACCCAAAAACCTCCTGAGCCTTGGCATTCCCGCGTCTTCCTGCCCTTGAAAGTGCCGTCAAACTAGTACAGTACTAGGGACCGATGACTATGGCTACCCTAAACCCTAGGCACTCGCCACTGCTGAGCACACCACCACCGACCTTTGCTTTTTGAAGCCTCGGCATGTTAGGTCTGGGACTTCAAGGTTGTTTGGAGTTAAAGTCTTCTGGGGCATCGTCTGTTCCAAAAAAGGTCCAGGCTCACAGCCAAACCACTGCTACTGCACATGCTTGGGCTGCTTCTGCACAGCACTGCTGCACCACCGTAGGCTTTCTTCCCTCGACATTGCTGAGGGCACGGCGCCACAGCCCATTGGATTGTCAAGCCTCGGCATGTTAGGGCTGGACTTTGAGGTTGTTTGGGGTTAGTCTTCAGGGGATGTCCTGTTCCAAAACCATGTTCAAGCTCACAGCGACATCACAGCTATTGCACATGATTCGGTTGGTTCTGCGCAGCACTGCTGCGCAACCGTATGCGCTTTCATCTAGACATTGCTGAGAACACCGCGCCACAACCCATTGCATTGTCAAGCTTCGGCATGTTAGGGTTGGAACGTTTAAAGTCCCTAAATCCCAAACCAAAAACAATATTATTCACGCATCCTAGCTTTTCATGAGGAAGAGACGGAGCCCCGAGCGACTATGTTTAACTCTAGTATTAAGGACCGTCTCATGACTATGGCTACCCTACACCCTACACTACATAAACCGTCCGACCCTGCTCAGCGCACCGCGCCACGGCCCTTTGCATGGTCAAGCCTCGGCATGTTAGGGTTGGGCCTTTAAGGTTGTTTGGAGTTAAAATCTTCATAAATCTTCTTGGGCATCGTCTGTTCCAAAAACACGTTCAGGCTCACAGGCGCATTACTGCTACTGCACATGCTTCGGCTGCTTCTGCGCAGCACTGCTGCGCCACCGTGGGCTTTGTTCTCTCGACATTGCCGAGGGCACTGCGCCACAGCCCATTCGATTGTCAAGCCTGGGCATATTAGGGTTGGAGCGTTAAGGTTGTGTGGGGTTAAAGTCTTCAAGGGGATTTTCTGTTCCAAAATAATCCAAAAACAAGTTCAAGCTCACAGCGAAAGTTCCAATAACACGTTCAAGCTCACAGCCAAATCACTGCTACTGCACATGAAGCCCCGACCTAAGCCGGTTTTGACCTAGACCCTTGAAGCCCAACTCCGTGCTTATTAGCCCAGTAACTGCCCGTTCGCTCGGATGTTTCTCTTCGTCGCCGCAGGCTCCGCGCCGAGCGAATGAGGCTTGAGCATGTTTGAGCCATTCGGTGTTTCGCCGTGAAAAAGCTTGTCAATCTGCTTATTAGCCTAGCAACTGCCCGTTCGCTCAGATGTTTCTCTTCGTCGCCGCAGGCTCCGCGCCGTGCGAATGAGGCTTGAGCATGCGTGAGCCATTCGGTGTTTCGCCGTGTAAAAGCTTGTCAATCAAGCAATCGGCTTCATGACACATGCAATGCGAACTCGTGGATGTGGACACGGTCTGCAAACAGATCCTGGACTCATGCCTGGTTTCCAAACATCTGGTGCACTCATGCCTCTAGCAGCTCTGAGCTCTCGTGGGCTCATGCCTGTTCCGCAAGCATCTCGTGAACTCATGCCTCTAGGAGCCTGAACAAAGGACCTCATACAATGTTCTGTTAGGTTACAGACGTCGATTGGTAATGAATATGCTAGCATCTGGCGTATCACTCTGGTATGCCTGCATGAAGCAGAAAGTAGAATCCTGTCAGGGTGGGCCACTTGCAGTCGAATGCGCGATATGTCTTTATGTAGCCCAGACTCGGTTTGGTCGAACCTTGGGTGGTGCTGCAAAGGGCCTGATTCTTGCAGTTTTTTTCAGTCAGCACTATGTGCCTTCTTGTCAGCTGTAGTACTCGTGCGCTCTGTTCGTGAGCATTGCCGGCATGACCATATTTCCCATCTGCTGCTGTGTGGTGCGTCGTCGTCATCGTCGTTGTTGTTTGGGGCTCCTGTTCTTGTTCTGTCGTCGCCATCGTTGTTGCCATCGCTCCTCAAGTTCTTGTTTACTAGGTTTGTGCAAGTTCGGCAGGATGTCATCGTGTCCGAAGTCGCTGCACCCTTGGAGGACCGGACCTTACAGGGAGCATCTTTTTGTCTCGCAACTTTCGTTTTCAGGAGCCTGAGTTCTGCATCATGGCTCATGGCTAGGCTTTAGGGTATCATGTTTGAGGTCCAAGGTTGGGCAACTTGTTTGCCCTGCACGTTACGACTGGAACAATCGGAGCCTCGTCAAGCAACAGGCAAGAGTGGAGACGCAGGGGTATGGACATGTTGCGCAATGCGGCTACTCGTCGCTGTCGTGGCCAAACCTTGTAGTGAGTCGCGTTCGTTGCGATCCCAAACCTGACGTGGTCTCACGAGTCTTAAACAAGCGGGCAGCTAGTGCTCACTCCAAGCACCCGTGGTCTCGCTTACTTCTCACCTCGGATAGACGCAAGCGGAAAACTGCCGTAGGCAGATAGAGAGGATGAAACTCCGGACGAGACTCTACAGAGGCCTGTTTTCGCAGTTATGTAGTTCGTTTGCAGTGCTTCATCAATGACCGCTGCACGCCGACTTGGGATGTGGCAAAGGACACTGTTGTGGGCTAGGCTAGTTTTGGAATGCTCTACATCCTGAAATCGTGGTAGCACGGCATATGTGGGCCTATATGGGTGCAATGAGCCCACGTCGCCCGTCCTCGTTTGTCATCGCACTCCGGCATAGAATACCAATGCATCGGTTCCGTAAACAAACCCTATACCCTAAACCTATAGATATACCCTCAAGCCTACACCCTAAACTTAGATAGGGTTGAAAAATGGTACCAGGTTACCATTCGACCTCGCTTCCTAGTATTCTACCGCTTGGCTGGGCTCTTTGCAGTTAGCGACGTGCAAGCCACCGCCCGGCCAACCTTTATTATATTTGTTTTTTCCGCCCTCCCCCCCCGTCAGATTCAAAATTTTCTTTCTTCCGTTTCCGGGGCGCAACTGTGAATTAGCCGTGTCTGCTAGCGCCTGAACTTTCGTCGCTCGCCAGGCTGGCCTCCTCGCTCTCGCCTTCCAACTCCTTTTGGACCGTATGCAGCGGGTAAAAGCACATGTGAATCACCATGTTGTACACACACACACACAACTCTGAGTCTACGTCTATGTCTTCCATATACAGGTGTGGTGACGACCCACGAAACAAAAATCGTGCAAAATCGTCCTCCTGGATGGACTGGCTGAAGACTCTTTCGGTCGAGATGTCATTGAACTGGCCGCCACCGTCGTCTTCGTCGCCCCAAGAATAGACACGGCCAGTGCTATCAATGGCAACAAAAGCGCCGCCGGAAGCTTGGATCTTCCGCACGTCCTGCAGCAGGGGCTGCTCGGCGTACGAACCGAGGCCGCGATGACCCCATGTCACGACGGATCCATCCTTCCGCAAAGCAGCAAATGAGATCACTGAGGCCTGTATCTCCACTACATCTTTGAGCTGCTCCTGCACATTTTGGCTGTCACCACCATAGTCCGCGTCGCCCCAGGTCACAACGGTTCCGTCGTTGAGGATGGCAGCCATCGCGGTCCCGTTTGCTTGGATCTTTTGCACATTCTTCAGCTGATCCTGCACGGAACTGCTGTCGCCGCCGGCCGTGGCATCACCCCAGGTGACGACAGAGCCATCTTTACGAATGGCAGCAAAAGCGCTGCCAGAGGCTTGGATCTGCTGCACGTTCTTCAGCTGATTCTGAACGGAACTGCTTTCGGCGCCGAGCTCGGCATGGCCCCAGGTGATGACATGACCGTTCTGTAGTATAGCAGCAAACGCGCGGATAGTGGCTTGGATCTGCTGCACGTTCTTTAGCCGATCCTGCACGGTGCCACTGTCGCCACCCGAATCAGCACGGCCCCAAGTCACGACGGAGCCATCTCCAAGAATAGCTGCAAACGCATGCATGGTGGCTTGGATCTGCTGCACGTTCCTCAGGTGACGCTGCACAGAACTGCTGTCGCCACCAGACTTGGCATCTCCCCAGGTGACGGCGGAGCCATCTCCAAGAATAGCAGCAAAAGCGCTGTCAGTGGCTTGGATCTGCTGCACGTTTTTCAGCTTATTCTGAACCGAGCTGCTGTTTCCACCATACTCGTCATGACCCCAAGTCACGACGGAGCCATTTTTTCGAATTGCAGCAAAAGCACCGTCAGAAGCTTGGATGTGTTTCACGTCCTGCAGATGTCCCTGCACACGGTCACTGTAGCCGCCAGACTGAGCATCGCCCCAGGTGACGACAGAGCCATCGTCAAGAACGGCAGCAAAGGCGCCACCCAACTCATCCGGCCAAGGTCTGGTGTCACCTTTGCAAACTTGGACATACTGCACGCCCTTCGGTGGATGTTGAACGCCCGAGGCCACAACGGATCCGTCGAGAATGGCGCAAAAATCTGTAAGAGAGCTTTGGACCTGAACCTGCACTGAACGAACGAGGGTCAGTGTGTCGCCATTCTGCAGCCTGGCTTTCTTGATCGTTGGTGGGCCACTATCCACTACAGCGTGAGCAGGGGGAACCAAAGTACTCCTCCCAACTCCTAAGGCAATCTCTGACCGCCTCTGGAGCGACTCCATACTTTCTTCCGCAGAAACGCGTAAACTTTCTGTCCGGCCGCTGAGAAGCGCGACATTCACTTGCATCCGCCGATATCTTGTGGGGCATCACCAGAGAAAGGTGCACGCTACCATGGATCTAATAAATACAACCTTTCTGCAAAGTTAGGTTCTGGTGCATGTACTAGCTCTAGAATGGCCACAGTTATCCATGTAGCAAGTCTAACGGTCTAACTGTTGTGCAGTTGAACTCTGGCTTTTGTCGTCGAAGTACCGTGAAGTTGGGCAATGTCAGTGTTTACGTGACTCGGTGGCACATGCTGGTGGCTTGATCGGAAAGGAATACTGGCTTGGGGTTCAGGGTGTCCAGTAGAGTCTGCGGCTTCGCGGCTGAAGATGTTTCTCTTCGTCGCCGCAGGCTCCGCGCCGTGCGAATGAGGCTTGAGCCATTCGGTGTTCCGCGGTGTAAAGAAAGTTGTCAACCAATCGGTTTCATGACACATGCAATGCGAACTCGTGGGACCTGCAAAGGGTACTCACTCTGCATGTATACAAACCACGCTCACCCTGCGAAAATTCAATGGCAATGTCTGTGCAAACGAAGATCATTCCAGCAATGCCTGTCCAAGCTTTAAGCACGATTTACACATACATCCAAATTGCACGCTGCACAGGCCCGCAGAACACACACACACACACACAAAACGCACACACACACACACACACACACACACCCACACGCACACGCACACACGCACACGCACACACGCACACGCACACACGCACACGCACACACGCACACGCACACGCACACGCACACGCACACGCACACGCACACGCACACGCACACGCACACGCACACGCACACGCACACGCACACGCACACGCACACATTCATCTTCTGGGGATACGCGGTTTCGAAGCTGACACAGGCATTTAGCAAGGAAATTGAAAGTAAACGTGCTAAGTTACTGGTTATTGTATGTCACGGCGACAATATCTATGACCAATGCCTCTAGTTCGCACACAAGCCGCAATTGCAACATGACTGTGTCGCTTGGTACTGGACCAGATGGAGGTTGCCTTGTTGCGCTTGTGTACAAACAAGTCGGTGTGATAATCACAACTGTGCTGTAGTCACTTGCCTTGTCTTCTCCACTACGCTACATTCATCGGGATGTCAAGTTCCGGGGTTTTGCTGCTTGCGCAAAGCTGGGAGTTTTGGCTGTGCGATTCTTCTTCCTGAAATCACATTTGGGGCGCTAAACCTTAAAAACCCCTTTGGAGATAACAGAAAGGGCCCTGGGACCATAATGCCAAGCCTTGCTTCTACACCGACGGCTCCTGTTGGCATGCATCGTTTTACATTGACGTTCGCCGTGGCTAGATTCTAGCGGCTAGATATCGTGAGGTGCATCGTCATGCATAGACCTTGTTTTCTCCGAGATTCGTGGTCTTTGTTCGATGCCCCGGCTCGCGTTTACACCCACGGCTCGTATTGGCATAGGCATCTGCAGGCAATGCAAAACGCAGGCCACGAATCTCAGCCAGCACTGCTTCCTACTACCCCACAGCCCCGGCCTCGCGAAGCTCGGAAAACGTAGTGCGAAGACCGCCCAAGCTCTCGAGTGCGGTAGGGGCAGGCTCCGCGCCGTGCTCTGCACCTAAACCCTAAGCCATCGACACTGCATTTGCATTGTCACGCCTCGGAATGTTAGGGTTGGGACTTTAAGGCTGGGCTTCGTTCTGTCGACATTGCCGAGCGCACTGCGCCACAACCCATTGGATTGTCAAGCCTCGGCATATTAGGGTTGGGGCTTCAGGTTGTTTGAGGTTAAAATTTTCAAGCAGATCTTCTGTTCCGAAAACCCGTTCAAGCTCACAGCGAAAGCTCCAAAAACACGTTCAGGCCCACAGCCAAATCACAGCTACTGCACATGTTTCGGCTGCTTCGGCTGCTTCTGCACAGCACTGCTGCACCACCGTAGGCTTTCTCCTGTCGACATTGCCGAGCGCACTGCACCACAGCCCATTGGATTGTCAAGCCTCGGCATATTAGGGTTGGGGCTTTAAGGTTGTTTAGGCGCCGGCTCATGCTGGACCACACCTGCAGCCACTTTTGTTAGCACACAACCTGCAATCGCAAAATCACTGTTTTGGGCGCTAAGTACTGGACCATTCTTGTAAAACCGAAAACTCTCCTATCACCTGTTTCAGAGTGAACTACACCTTCAAGCTTCAGGCTTCAACAGCGAAAAGGACTACACATTCAGGCCTCATGTTGTGTTTCCAAATGAACAATAGTCATCCCACACCTCAACGATTTAGTAAATTGAATTTCTTATGTTGGTCATTGTGTTTGATGACCCGCCTTAGTTTTGCGCACACGGCTCGTGTTGGCATGTATTTTTTTGCAATGACGTTCGTTGTGGCTGGATATCGCGAAGTGTACCATCTTGCAAACACGGCTTTTTCGATGTTTGTGGTGTTTGCTTGATGCCCCGCCTTTCTTATACACCGACGGCTCCAGTTGGCGTGCGTCGTTTTACATTGACGTTCGCTGTGGCTAAATCTCGCGAGGTGCATCGTGTTGCATCGCCCTTTTGTTTTCGATTCGTGGTCTTTGTTTGATGCCCCGGCTTCCATTCACACCTACGGCGCGTCTTGGCATAAGCAACTGTATAGTGAACTACACCTTCAAACTTCAGGCTTCAACCGCAAGAAGGACTAATTCTCAATTCTGCAATGCGCGACATGCTCACATGACCGCCGGGCTCGTGCTGGACCACACCTGCAGCCACTCTTGTTAGGAAAGGCTGTGGGTGCTATGTACTGGACCACTCTCGCAAAACCGAAAACTCCCCTATCACGTGTTTCATATTGAACCACACCTTCAAGCGGGAGGATTCAACAGCGAGAAGGACTACACCTTCAGGTTCGAACAGCGAAAGGTAGAGCACCTTCAAGTTTGAACCTTCGGTTGCCGGGCTCATGCAAGATCACCGAACTCCAAGCTTGAAACTCATACGGTCCGGTCCGAACGTGCACATAAGCTTAATTGTGAGTGCAAGCCGTGTAAAGTTTAAACACCCGCAACACCGCAGGACCTGACCCAAGAACCTGCTGAGCCTTAGCCTTCGCCTGTGTTCCTGCCCCCGAAAATGCAGTCAAAAGGTATTAGGGACCGTCGCATGACTATGGCTACCCAAACCTTAATCCCCAGACCCTCGACGCTGCCCAACGCACTGCGCCATGGCATTGCATTGTCAAGCTTCGGAATATTAAGGTTGGGACTGATTCTAAGTTTTTGGGATATATGTTTTGAGCGTTGGGTGCTGTTAATAACACGCAAAGTTTTGGGATGCATGCTTTGAGCTGTGGGTGCTGTCAATAACACACAAAGTTTTGGGATGTGTCTTTGGCTGCTGCTGATAACATGCAAATTTCTGTTGGTTGTGATGTGGTGTTTGCAGATTTCGGAATTTTGTGTACTAGATTTCCCGATGGTTTTTGTTGTTTTTTGAACAGAACAATAGTCATCCTACATCTCAACCATATCGTAACTTGAACTTTTGTTGGTTGTGACGTGGCCTTTTAGGGACTTCCTTTGTTTATGTCTGGGTTTTCCCAATTTTTTTGCGTTTCAATAGAACCATAGTCATCATCCTGCAACCCAACCATCTACCAACTTGCGTTTTCTGTTGGTTGTGATGTGTTTCTATGTGGATTTCGCTTGTTTGTCGATTAGGTTTGCCAACATTTCACTTGCGCTTTCGACAAAATCATAAACATCACCTTAGACCCGAGCCATTCAGCAACGTGCTTTTTTCATGTTGGTTACGATGTGGTGCTTTGGGGGTTTCGTTTGTTTGTGTATATACGTTTCCCCCATATTTTCTGTTGTGTGTGCAATCGAAAAATAGTCATCATCATGCACTCCAGCCATTTAGTAACTTGATTTCTTTATGCTGGTTGTGATGTGCTTTTGTGGATTTGTTCTATTCGCTTTCCCAATTTTTCAGTTGCGATTTCGATAAACTATACTCATCATCTTAGACCCGAGCCATTTAGTAATTTGATGTTTTTTTTTGTGATGTTGGGTTTTGTGGATTTCGTTCGTTGGTGTCTTAGTGTTGCCAGTGTTTCCGTTGTGCAACATGAAAAAAGTCAAGTTGCTGCAAACAAACCACGGCCCTTGACACTCCCCGGCTCGGCTTGAAATACCCGGGGCGCGAGGAGGACGAAGTACCTGGCCGCGAGAAGAGAACGAAAAAAAGAGACAGGGAGAAAGAGAAAGACAGACCGAAAACAAAAAGGTGAAAACGAAAGACGGGGAACGATAAAAACATTGGGAGCTGGGTGGCGCACTTGCGACAGGCAACCCCCGTAAACCCCAAACGCTTTACCCGAACCCCGAAATGACTGCAGCAAGGCAGTAGTTCCACTTGCAGACACTTCTAACTGTCTTCCGCAAGCAAGTTTCATTTGTCCCTTGAAAGGGCAACTAAATTTGCCGTCAGCTCCTCTGGTCTTAGAACTCGCATGTACGTTTGGTTGTAAAGCGTCTCCCACCTGGCCGTCGGTGGTTCAAGACTTTGAATATCTTTTCCACGTCTTCAAGTTGCTGCACACAAACGGTGGAACCGCGGCTCACCGTCAAGGCTGCTTTGAAATTTATGAAAATTTGCGCAAAAGTCCGATACATGAAACCCTAAACCTTTCAACCCGTCCCTACCCAAAACCTCAAAGCCCTAACGCTGCAAGACTATTGCCCTGTACCCTGCGCCGAGCACCCGGCTTTTCGGCAGTACAACACCTTAGAAAGCAGCCACGATGCAAACTGCGACTTGCACAAACCCTCAACTTGTGCAGTTTTGCATGTGTTCCATCATGCTGCTCTACGAGCAAACTTGCTTTTGTAAGGTGTGACAATTTGAGGAATGCAAGTTCGTTGAACCACTCTTGAGCGACACACAGATTTTCATTGTTCTTCCAGGATTCCAGGCCGCGTGAGCAGCCTCTTTTAGAGGTGCTCAAGATTGCAATCATACCCTACGGGTGAAACAAAATTGATGTTTTTGGGCATCCTGTGCGGTGGCTCTGCTGCTCACTCCAAACAATCCACCTGCCAATGGCCGGTCTTGCCGCATCTGAAGCATTGATCACCGTATTGATGGACAGCCCAATCAGGGCGTAAGTCCGAGTAATTGTAGCCAGCCCCTTCGACGAAACCGGCATTACGAAGAGCCGACTTCCACATGCGATCATTCCGCAGCAATTGCCGAAACTTTCTGCGTCCCTGTTGGACGCGGCGCTTCTCCTGCTCATCCAGCATGGCCATGTGGAATGCCGAAGCCTTTGGGCAAGCTTGGCAAAGTTTCCGGGCGACCCAATTCCGCAACTGCGTGGAAGTCATGCTGTCCAACCGGTCAATCAACTTCAAACCGCTGTGAGTCGACACCCGGCTTAAAGCCACGTAGCCCATATTGTCGTGGAACACTTTGCTTACATGCGCCGCCGCATGCGTGAGTGTCATTCCTTGCGCTTTGTGCAAGGTGGTGGCCCATGCGAGGGCCAAAGGAACTTGCTTCCTCCTTGCAAGGTATGGTCCCCCGACCTCTGACTGGATGTAGGCACCGAAGCATGGCATTGTCGTCCGTGTGCCACCGTCGCCGTCCAGCCACACAACAGGCCACCCGTCATCGAATCCGATCACAATGCCCTGCATTCCACGGTAAATAGATTTGCTGTTTTGCACATGTGTGAGGCGCACTGGCGCCCCGACTTTGAGTACCAGCTGTCTGGGGCACTGCTCATCCAGGCCAACTTCCAACTCCTTCCTGCTATGGACAGTCACGTCCGGATGGAAGAAATCCTCTGCATCAAATGAGACCGCCTCTCCTTCCAGTCTCAGCAACCTCGATGCATTCACGCTTTCCACGTCTTCATTTTTGGCATACATAGATAACTGCTCAAATGTTCCTTTGCGGCGCGCTGCAGCAAGCAGGAGGCCTATGTCTGTTTCACGCAGGTAGCCGTACCGCAGTCGCTTGAGGAAACCGTGGAAATCGGGATCTTCCCTTTGCCGATGTGGTCTGCGCAAAGTGTGCTGTTGCTGTGGCTCAGCAAACAAAGCCTTCCAGCATTGAGCCTCGAAGGCGAGTTTCGTGCTTTTAACTGGCCGGATTTGCATGAAGTCACCCGAGAAGATGCAACGGATGCCCCCGAAAAGAGCTTCTGATTCGCGTACCATGCGGCAGAGCTGCTCAAGATTATCAAGAACTGTTGGATGCAGCATCGAGACCTCATCCACAATCAGAACCTTCACGCGGCGAAGCCTATCTAGGACGGCCTCTGAATCTTGTCGACTCTGAATGAACTTCATCGCTTCTTCGGCGGATGCCTCAAGCTTTCCAACATTCACCCCAGCGAACCAATGTACAGAAGTGCCGCAAAGTCTGCATGCGGCATTCCAAGTTGGTGCTGCCACTGCAATGGGATTGTCGCGCAGAGTCTCCTTCAGATGCTGCAAAAGATACGACTTTCCAGATCCTGCCTCTCCAGTCAAGAACAAATGTTGCGACTCTGCGACTTCCTTGGCCTTCTCCTGCCACCTCAGAAGTACTCAATCCACACTCTGGGCTCTTGCTAAGGAACACGTTTCCAGTTAGCAACATTACCAAGGGCTAAACACCCCAGAGATCCCTTTAGTCTTGAATAAAGGAGCACGCTTACCCCATAGACGGAGCCTTATCCTATAATTACATGAATAAATATTTGATATGATTCGTGCCATGTTGCATAATTTGAGGATACTGGCCTCGTCTCCCTTCCCTGGAAAGCTTCACAGGACCCTCCGGATTTTTGGTTTAAGCCCTAGGCCCTACACTCAAAGCCCTAAATCCGCCTGTCCAAGTCGTTCTGCACATGGGGTGGCGTGGTAGGCTCCTCGGGGGCTTGTCGTCGTCGACGAGGCGTTCGGGAGCGGCTAAGGCATGCCATCAGACACTCGTCTTCATCGTCTTCTTTGTCGTAACTCAAGAAGCTGCTGAGCCGTCGCCGTGCGAATGAGAGTGTTTCGTCACGGTGTTTTGATGTCTTTTTACTCTCTGCTGCTGGGGCGTTCTTGTTTTTTTCTTCGTCCATCTCCAACACGACATCGCTGCTGGAGTCCAGGTCCATGGGCATGGTCGAAGCCTGCAGCTTCCCAAACCGGGCTGCTGGGTGGTCATCCTTCCTCACCAGAGCCATGTGCGGCTTCGCGGCTTGAAGTTTTTTCTGCCGCTGGCTCCGCGCCGTGCGGGATGAGGCTTGAGCCTGAGCCTCTTCCAGGCTGAGCAGGAACGCCGCGGCCAGCAACTCACTGCCGGCGACCAGGGCCAAATCCTCCGGTGTCATGCCGCTGAAGAATGCTAAGTAACAAGGGTCGAGGCTTCAGTGTTCAGGGTGTCGTGTTTGACACAAATCCGATGCTTAATTCCCTCCCTTGAGCTACCTTAAACGAAAAATCATGCCACGAGCAGGTTCACTAAGGATATGCGGCATCGGAACTCTTCGGTAGAACACAGGCACTGAGCAGCGAGGTTGCGTACTTCAGCGAGAAACGCAGGCAAACGTTTTAAGTTACTGCTACTTGTATTCACGGCTACAACATCTCTGACATAAGCTAAATTTTGATACGGCATGGGCGCTTGGTACTGGACCACACCTGCAGCCACTGACCAATGCCCTTTTCTTAGCACACAAGCTGCAATCGCAAAATGACTGTTTTGGGGGCTTGGTACTGGACCACACCTGCAACCACAGACCAATGCCTAAGCTGCAATCGCAAAACTGTTCTGGGCGCTTGGTACTGGGCCACACCGACCAGATCTACATAAGCCTGCGAAGCTTGACTGCGTCGAGAGAGATGGAGGTTGCCGTGTTGCGTTTGTGTACAAAACGTTCGTTTTGCTTATGCTCCACTACACTACGTTCTTCGGGATTTCAGGTTCCGGGGTTTTGCTGCTTGCGCAAAGCTGGGAGTTTTGGCTGTGCGATTCTTCTTCCTGAAATCACATTTGGGGCGCTAAACCTTAAAAACCCCTTTGGAGATAACAGAAAGGGCCCTGGGACCACACTGCCTATTGGGATTTCTGCTTTGAAGGTTTTCAAGCAAATAGCTTGATGCCCCGGCTCCTGTTGGCATGCATCGTTTTACATTGACGTCGCTGTGGCTTGATCTCGCGAGGTGCATCGTCTGGCATTTTTTTCCGACATTTGTGGTCTTTGTTTGATGCCCCGTCTTACTTTCCCGCACACGGCTCGTGTTGGCATGCGTTGCATTGCGCTGACGTTCGCTGTGGCTGGATATCGCGAAGTGTATCGTCTTGCAGTGACGGTGTGTTGTTTTCCAAATTTGTGCTGTTTGCTTGATGCCGCGCCTTACTTCTACATCGACGGCTGCTGTTGGTATGCGTCGTCTTGCATATACCTTTTTTCCTCCGAGTATCATGGTCTGTGTTTGATGCCCCGGCTTACCTTTAAAATCACGGCCCCGGCTGCGCATTTACAAGAAATTAAAACTTCATTCATTATCTCGTATTGGCAAAAGAAACTGCAGGAAATCCAAAACGCAGACCAGGAATCTCAGCCAGCACTGCTTCCTACTACATCCTACTACCCCGGAAGCCCCCGCCTCGCGAAGTTCTGGAGAACGTGGTGCGAAGGCCGCCCAAGCTCTCGAGTGCGGTTGAGCTACTCTAATCGAATAATAATGCCACTATCTGGTACACTGGGGATACGCGGTTTCACAAAGGACGCACTACGCCACAGCCCATTGGATTGGCAAGCCTCGGCATTTTAGGGTTGGGGCTCTAAGGTTGTTTGGGGTTACAATCTTCAGGGGGATGCGAAGTTCAAAAAAACACGTTCAGACTCACAGCCAAGTAACAGCTACTGCACGTGTTTCGGCTGCTTCGGTTGCTTCTGCGCAGCACTGCTGCACCACTGTAAGCTTTCTCCTCTCGACATTGCCGAGCGCACTGCGCCACAGCCCATTGGATTGTCAAGCCTCGGCATATCAGGGTTGGGGCTTTAAGGTTATTCGGGGTTACAGTGTTGAGGGGATCTTCTGTTCCAAAAACACATTCAAACTTACAGCGAAATCACAGCTACTGCACATGCTTCGGCTGGTTCTTCACATCACTGCTGCGCCACCGTAAGCGCTCTCCTCTCGACATTGCTGAGCACACCGCGCCACCGCCCATTGCATTGTCAAACTTCGGCATGTTAGGGTTGGGACGTTTAAAGTCCCTAAATCCCAAACCAAAAACAATATTATTCACGCATCCTAGCTTTTCATGAGGAAGAGACGGAGCCCCGAGCGACTATGTTTAACTCTAGTATTAAGGACCGTCTCATGACTATGGCTACCCTACACCCTACACTACATAAACCGTCCGACCCTGCTCAGCGCACCGCGCCACGGCCGTTTGCATGGTCAAGCCTCGGCATGTTAGGGTTGGGCCTTTAAGGTTGTTTGGAGTTAAAATCTTCATAAATCTTCTTGGGCATCGTCTGTTCCAAAAACACGTTCAGGCTCACAGGCGCATTACTGCTACTGCAAGTAACAGCTACTGCACGTGTTTCGGCTGCTTCGGTTGCTTCTGCGCAGCACTGCTGCACCACTGTAAGCTTTCTCCTCTCGACATTGCCGAGCGCACTGCGCCACAGCCCATTGGATTGTCAAACCTCGGCATATCAGGGTTGGGGCTTTAAGGTTATTCGGGGTTACAGTGTTGAGGGGATCTTCTGTTCCAAAAACACATTCAAACTTACAGCGAAATCACAGCTACTGCACATGCTTCGGCTGGTTCTTCACATCACTGCTGCGCCACCGTAAGCGCTCTCCTCTCGACATTGCTGAGCACACCGCGCCACCGCCCATTGCATTGGCAAGCCTCGGCCGTTACGTTGGGATTTTCAAGCTCCGTAAACCTTAAACCTTAAACCCTAAACCCTCAACCGTAACGAACCCTAACCCTAAACCCCAAGGGATTCTGAGGCTCCGGGCAATGAGCCAATTCATGATGCCCATGTTGGGTCCACGGATAAGAGAGTCTAAAGGCCGAGGGGTTCAAGGTTTCACGTTCTTACTTGTTTGAGAGGGGGAGCTTCCACGGTCCACCCTCTGCTCGAATTGAGGTGGTCGTGGTCGCGGAAGGCTGTGGAGACACACTGCTTCAGGGCTTAGGAGAATTCGGAGCATCGAGTGTATGATGCTTTGCACGGCAGGGCTATCTGTTTGCGCTAACGACGAGCATTGGACGAAGGTGGAAACAAGAAGACCAACGATGTCGGGCCATGGTTGAAGGCCGGAAACTTTCAAGTAGCGAAGCTTTCAGAGCCATTTTTAATTAATCCTAGTCTTTCGGGAAATGAAAGGAAATTTGAGCGACCATTTTTACTCGATATGAGACGTGTGCAACTTGTCGCATTCATCCACGATTTCCGGGAATTGAAACGGATCACGACCGACTCTTTTTGACCCGCCCTAGCTTTCAGGGAGTTGCAAGGAAATGTTAGCCTAGTTTTCCGGGAGTGGATGGAACAGCACGCGACTATCTTCCCAAGAATTACCGGGAACTTTGGGCGACGATTTTTAACTCATCCGAGCTCTGCCGAATTCGAAAGGGATTCTGCGCGACTATTGTTAATTAATCCGACGTTTCGATTCGGAAAGAACCGTGAGCGACTACTGTTAACTGGTCCTAACTTCCAAGGAATGGCAAAGAACCGTGAGCAAGTTCTTTAAATTCACCCTAGCTGCTCAGGAACTGGAAGGAAAACAGAGCAATTTTCAAACGCGTTCTAAGCTTGTCGGTAATTGGAAGGAACCGCGAACGACCATTTTAATTCACCCGAGCTCTTCAGAAATTGAAAGGAAATCTACGCCATCATATTTAACTCATCCGACCTTTTCGGGAATTGGCAGGAACCGTGAGCGACGATTATTAGCTCATCCTAGCTGATGATAACATGAAAGAAGCCATGACCGACGATCTTTTGGTTCGGTTTATCTTCCAGGGAATTGCATGGAACTTTGAGCAACCAATTTTAGCTCATCCTAGCTTTGCAACAATTGGAAGGAGATGTAAGCGCTTGTTTTTGATTCGCTCTAGCTGTTCGGAACTTGAAAAACATCCGAGCGTTTATTTTTAGTTCGTTCTAGCTGCTCCGGAACTGGAGGGAACCGTGAACGACGCTTTTTAACTCGTCCTGCCTTGCGAAAAACCGTGAGCGACTCTTTTTAACTCGTTATATCTCCACGGATTGCAAGGAACTGCGAGCAACTATTTTCTATTTTTCCTAGCCTTCGGAAGGGCCATGTAATTCATACTTGTTTCTAGCGAAATGGAAGGGACCGCACGAGCGACGATTTTAAATTCATCTTATCCTCTAAAGAATTGCAAGGAACCGCGGGCGACTCTTTAAGTGCAAGGAAAGCTGGCCAACCACGCACACCTGATTTACATTACAGCACACGAAGCGCGTAATCGCAAAATCAACGAGGCAAACGGGATTCTGAGGCTCCGGGCAGGAGCCAATTCATGATGCCCATGTTGGGTCCACGGATCTAAGGGTCCAAAGGCCCAAGGTGTTCAGGGTTTTCATCAGGTTGTAGGGCGTCTGCTACTTGGATTTTCTGGTTTGTCGTTGCGCAACAACTGAAGCATGCAAAATGGCTGCTGGCTCTCAGGACCTGGGTTGTTCTGCATGCAGGACCGGTCGACAAGCAGGCAAGCCTGAAATCAGATGGCAAGGGCGCTTTTTCACGCTCAAGCCAGCAGAAACGTGTTTTCTTGAAATCGGCGCCCTATTCATAGCCACTCTAATAACCCGAAGCCTCCTCCTCCTCCTCCTCCTCCTCCTCCTCCTCCGGCTCTTCCTCCTCCATGTCTTCGCAAGCTTCTGCGGCATCTCGGGATCCCTCCTCCATGTCCTCTTCCCCGTAGCACTCTTCATGTCTGGAGCGAAAGTTGTCCGGGTGGTAGAAAATGTAGCCGCAGGTGAAGCTGCGGGTTGCCCGGTCGTACTTTGCGCAACTGAACATTCGGCCGTAGGCCTCGTATCGGCTACTCCACCATGCTTTCCAACTCGCCGTTGGCAGATGGCACCATGGACACGGATGCTTTTCGCCTGGAAGATCGTCCCAGGACGGGCACTCCGGGACATCTTCCGGCCACTCAGGCCGCACCGCCGTATCCTCGTCCGGCTCCGCCTCGCGGCGCTCCTCCGAGGAATCGGCCTTTCGCACCACTTTGCGTGTGGCTTCCTTTTTCTCGCGCTTTGCTTTGGCCACAATTGTTCTGGCCGCCTCCTGGCGGGCTTCTTTCAGGATCTTTCCCCGGATGTATCCGGGGTTGGAACCCGCGCCCGATGCCCGCTGACGTGTTCTGCGGGTGCACTTCTCCTCTAATCTGGTCTCCTCAGCGGCTTTGAGTTCCAGCTTCTTCCGCTCCCAGAACCTCTCGATCGCCTTTTCCTCGGCTGTTTGTGGGTCCATGCCGTGCGAAATCTCACGCAAATAATCGCCCCACCCGTCCTGTCCGTAGGCGCGCTTCAGCTGACGGTGCTTCAAGCATTGCAGTGGGCAATTTTTTTGAGTATGCCGCGTGTACTTTTGCCAGCATCCTGCGCAGCTGACAATCTTCTGTGCGGTCTTCAGACACTTGCCGCACCAGCACCGCATGATTTCTTGCATGCAATCCAAATCATCTTCGTTGTACTCGATAATTGGTTGTTTCGCTGCCTTTTTTTTACTGTCTGCACGCGGAGCCGTTTTTCTTGCATCCTCGATCACCGGCAGCACATCGCTGTCGGAGACCAAGTCCAGTGGCAGCGTTGAAGGTTGCAGGTTGCCAAACGTGGCTGCTGATGAGTCATCTGATGTCACCGACGCCATGGCCACTACAACACGGGCGTGTTCTTCCCGGCTTGAAGTTTTTTTTTCTTCCTTGCCACAGGCTCCGCGCCGTGCGGATGAGGCTTGAGGAGCTGCTGCAGGATGATCTTCCCGAACCAACGACATGGCTGGCGGACCTCGCGCTAAGAGGGCGGCGTTGGGCCGTGCAGTGAAACAAAAGCCTGCGCGGCTTCGTTGCCGCAGGCTCCGCGCCGTGCGGAGGGCTTGAGCCTCTTAATGTTTCGCCAAGTAAAGAAGTGTCAACCCATCGGTTTCATGCCACATGCAACGCGAACTCCTGAGAAATGCAAAAGAAATTCTTTCTGCATAAACCACGCTCACCCTGCGAACATTCAGTGGCACTGTCTGTGCAAACAAAGCTCATTCCGGCAATGCCTGTCGAAGCTTTTAGCACGGTTTACACATACACCCAAGCTGCACGCTGCACAGGCCCACAGAGAAAAAAACACATTCATCCTCGCCGGCGACACGCGCGGCACGCCGCTGTTGATGAGTAGGATGAACACATTCCAATGCCTAATTCTCTTCCTTGCACGAACCGAATCGAATACTAGCAGCTTCACTGGGGATACGCGGTTTCAGAACTGACACAAGCAAGTGGCAGCAAGGCTGTGTACTTCAGCAGGGATTGAAGGCGAAGGAGGTAAGTTAATGATTCTTGTGTTCACAGCGACAACATCTCTAACATTAGGTAAGCGTTAATACATGTCAGCACACAAGCTGCAATCGCAAAACGACTTTTTTGGGCGCATGGTACGGGACCACACCTGCAGCCACTGACCAATGCCCTTAGCACACAAGCTGCAATCGCAAAATGACTGTCTTGGGGGGCGCTTGGTACTGGGATTTCTCTGCATCGATCCGAGGAGCTACTGGGGGATCATCGCTCACCAACGACATGGCTGGCTAAGAGAACGGCTTAGGGCCGCGCACTGCAGCGCGGGCTTGTGGCTTTGCGGCTGAAGATGTTTTCTCTTCGTCGCCGCAGGCTCCGCGCCGTGCGGTGGGGCTTGAGCCATTCGGTGTTTCGTCGTGTAAATAAAAGGTTGTCAACCGATCGGTTTCATATGACACATGCAATGCGAACTCGTGCCACCTGCAAAGGACACTCACTCTTCATGTGTACAAACCACGCTCACCCTACGAAAATTCAATGGCAATGTCTGCGCGAACGAAGCTCATTCCAGCAATGCCTGTCGAAGCTTTTTGCACACATATATCCAAGCTGCACGCTGCATAAGCCCGCATAAACAAAAAACCTATTCATCTTCGCCGGAGACACGTGCGGCGAGCCGTTGTTGATGAGTAAGATTGACACAAATTCAATGCCTAATTCCCTCCCTTAAGTTACAACCGAACAATAATGCCACTAGCAGGTTCTGATACGGCATGGGCGCTTGGTACTGGACCACACCTGCAGCCACTGACCAATGCCCTCTTCTTGGCACACAAGCTGCAATCGCAAAATGACTGTTTTGGGCACTTGGTGCTGGACCACACCTGCAGCCACTGACCAATGCCGTTGTGTTAGCACACAAGCTGCAATCGCAAAGCGATGGTTTTGGGCATTTGGTACTGGACCACACCAGCAAAACTGCAAACTCTCCTATCACGTGTTTCAGAGTTAACTGCACCTTCAAGCTTCAAGGTTGAACCGCGAAAAAAACTTCACCTTCAGTACCTTCAGGCTTCTCACACTTGAAAAAGCCTTCAGTTTTGAACAACAAAAGAGTAGGACACCTTCAAGCATGAACTTTCGGTTCGCGCAATTCTGCATTTCGCGACATGCTCGCATGAGCGCCGGGCTCATGCTGGACCACACCTGCAGCCACTCTTGTGAGCGCCATTGGACCACATCTGCAAAACCGAAAACTCTCCTATCACGTGTTCCAAAGTGAACTGCACCTGGCATCGCTTGTTCCAACAAAAAGGTCCAGGCTCACAGCCAAACCACTGCTACTGCACATGCTTGGGCTGCTTCTGCACAGCACTGCTGCGCCACCGTAGGCTTTCTCCCCTCGACATTGCCGAGGGCACTGCGCCACAGCCCATTGGATTGTCAAGCCTCGGAATATTAGGGTTGGGGCTTTGAGGTTGTTTGGGGTTAGAGTCTTCAGGGGGATGTTCTGTTCCAAAAACACGTTCAAGCTCACAGCGAAATCACAGCTACTGCACATGCTTCGGTTGGTTCTGCAAAGCACTGCTGCCCCACCGTGTGCGCTTTCTTCTAGACATTGCTGAGCACACCGGGCCACAACCCATTGCATTGTCAAGCTTCGGCATGTTAGGCTTGGGACGTTTAAAGTTCCTAAATCCCAAACCAAAAAAATTTACGCATCCTAGCTTTTCTTGAGGAACACACGGAAGCCCGAGCGACTATGTTTGATTATAGCATTAAGGACCGTCTCATGACTATGGCTACCTTACACCCTAAACTTCCTAAGCCTCCGACGCTGCTGAGCGCACCGCACCACGGCCCTTTGCATTGTCAAGCCTCGGCATGTTAGGGTTAGGACTTTAATGTTGTTTGTGGTTAAAATCTTTTTGGGCATCGTCTGTTGCAGAAACACGTTCAGGCTCACAGCCGCATCACTGCTACTGCATATGCGTCGGCTGCTTCTGCACAGCACTGCTGCGCCACCGTAGGCTTTCTCCTTTCGACATTGCCGAGGGCACTGCGCCACAGCCCATTGGATTGTCAAGCCTCGGCATATTAGGGTTGGGGCTTTAAGGTTGTTCGGGGTTAAAGTCTTCAGGGGGATTTTCTGTTCCAAAATAATCTCGGGCCATGGTTGAAGGCCGGAAACTTTCAAGTAGCGAAGCTTTCAGAGGCCGAAGTTGTGGATTTGAGCAAGACTCCCGGTAGGACGCCATCACGTCGCATTTCACAACCTTGAAGCAGCCTGGTTCCAGCAGTTATATATATGTTCATATAAAAATATTCATATATATATGTTCATATATATAACCCATATATATATATATATGCTCATATATATATATGTACATATGTATGTATGTATATATATATATAGATATATAGGTATATAGATATATAGATAAATAGATATATAGATATAAAGATATATAGATATATAGATATACAGATATATAGATATATAGATATATAGATATATAGATATATAGATATATAGATACATAGATATATAGATATATAGATATATAGATATATAGATATATAGATATATAGATATATAGATATATAGATATATAGATATATAGATATATAGATATATAGGTATATAGATATATAGATATATAGATATATATATATATATAGATATGTAGATATATATATATATATGCATGTATGTATGTACACTACATGACCTACCATAACCTACTCTGAATCCAAGTCTGGAATGTTTGAGGACCCTGCAACAAGTAGGTTTTGGTTGGCTAGTTAAGGAATACACACGACTACAAAGGGATAAAGTTGGAGGCCTCTGCAGAAGGAGGGGCTCCAAAACAGCTCAGAGCCCACTCTTTGCGAGAAGTCTTCTTTGGAGAAGAAGTTGACAGCGCAGCCAAATGTTAGTGAGCTTAACACCATGTGAGGTATGTATGTATTCTAAAGCCCTTTTTAATTCGAATGAAAATACTAGTGCTATTAATGCTTAGGGTTTTGTTGCAATAGAATTAAAGACTTACTCTTAAAAGAAACAGAAAGTCCTGAACTTCTCGGCTCCCCTTGTAACATCAGTATCCTCAGGCACTTAAGATACACATTAAAGCTCAGATACAATACAGGGAATCCCTGGCACCGATCATCCCGAACCCAGGCTCCAACTTTCCGGGCATCACCTGAAATTAAAGCCCTAACTCCTACACTCGAAACATCAAACCGCAACCGTAAGAACTACCTGTAGTCTCCATAGTACTTCCGTTGTTGGGTTACCTTGTAGGATCCTACTACAGGTACAGCTGCTTCAATCAAACCGAGGACCTACAATCGAGACTTTAGGAACCCTAAACCCTACAACCCCCAGCCGGCTTTAGGGTTTAGGCTTTTAGGGAAAGAGAAAAGCATAGGGAGCTGGGTGGCGCACTTGCGACAGGCAACCCCCTTAAGCCCCAAACCCTTTATCCGAACCCCGAAATGGCTGCAGCAAGGCAGTAATTCCACTTCCAAGCACTTCTAACTGTCCTCCGAAAGCAAGTTTCATTTGTCCCTTGAAAGGACAGCTAAATTTGCCGTCAGCTCCTTTGGTCTTAGAACTCGCATGTACGTTTGGTTGTAAAGCGTCTCCCACCTGGCCGTCGGTGGTTCAAGACTTTGAATATCTCTTCCACGGCTTCAAGATGCTGCACACAAACGGTGGAACCGCGGCTCACCGTCAAGGCTGCTGTGAATTTCATGAAAATTTCCATCCCGGCCCCAAAACCTCAAAGCCCGAACGCCGCAATACTACAGCTCTGTACCCTGCGCCGAGCACCCGGCTTTTCGGCAGTACAACACCTTAGTAAGCAGCCACGATGCAAACTGCGACTTGCACAAACCCTCAACTTGTGCAGGTTTACATTGCATGTGTTTCATGACGCTGCTCTACGGGCAAACTTGTTTTTGTAAGGTGTGACAGTTTGAGGAAAGCAGGTTCGTTGAACCAGTCTTGCAAATGAGCGACACACAGATTTTCATTGTTCTGGCCGCGAGAGCAGCCTCTTTTAGAGGTGCTCAAGATTGCAATCATACCCTACAGGTGAAACAAAATTGATGCTTTTGGGCATCCTGTGCGGTGGCTCTGCTGCTCACTCCAAACAATCCACCTGCCAATGGCCGGTCTTGCCGCATCTGAAGCATTGATCACCGTATTGATGGACAGCCCAATCAGGGCGTAAGTCCGAGTAATTGTAGCCAGCCCCTTCGACGAAACCGGCATTACGAAGAGCTGACTTCCACATGCGATCATTCCACAGCATTTGCCGAAACTTTCTCCGTCCCTGTTGGACGCGGCGCTTCTCCTGCTCATCCAGCATGGCCATGTGGAATGCCGAAGCTTTTGGGCAAGCTTGGCAAAGTTTCCGGGCGACCCAATTCCGCAACTGCGTGGAAGTCATGCTGTCCAACCGGTCAATCAACTTCAAACCCCTGTGAGTCGACACCCGGCTCAAAGCTACGTAGCCCATATTGTCGTTGAACACTTTGCTTACATGCGCCGCCGCATGCGTGAGTGTCATTCCTTGCGCTTTGTGCAAGTGGTGGCCCACGCGAGGGCCAAAAGAATTTGCTTCTTCCTTGCAAGGTATGGTCCCCCGACCTCTGACTGGATGTAGGCACCGAAGCATGGCATTGTCGTCCGTGTGCCACCGTCGCCGTCCAGCCACACAACAGGCCACCTGTCATCGAATCCGATCACAATGCCCTGCGTTCCACCGCAAGTAGATTTGCTGTTTTGCACATATGTGAGGCGCACTGGCGCCCCGACTTTGAGTACCAGCTGTCTGGGGCACTGCTCATCCAGGCCAACTTCCAACTCCTTCCTGCTATGGACAGTCACGTCCGGATGGAAGAAATCCTCTGCATCAAATGAGACCGCCTCTCCTTCCAGTCTCAGCAACCTCGATGCACTCACGCTTTCCACGTCTTCATTCTTGGCATACATAGATAACCGCTCAAGTGTTCCTTTGCGGCGCGCTGCAGCAAGCAGGAGGCCTATGTCTGTTTCACGCAGGTAGCCATACCGCAGTCGCTTGAGGAAACTGGACATCGGCATCGTCCCTTTGCCGATGTGGTCTGCCCAAAGTGTGCTGTTGCAGTGGCTCAGCAAACAAAGCCTTCCAGCATTGGGCCTCGAATGCCATCGGACACTCGTCTTCATCGTCTTCTTTGTCGTAACTCAAGAACCTGCTGAGCGGTCGCCGTGGCCGTGCGAATGAGTGTTTCGTCACGGTGTTTTGATGTCTTTTTACTCTCTGCTGCTGGGGCGTTCTTGTTTTTTTCTTCGTCCATCTCCAACACGACATCGCTGCTGGAGTCCAGGTCCATGGGCATGGTCGAAGCCTGCAGCTTCCCAAACCGGGCTGCTGGGTGGTCATCCTTCCTCACCAGAGCCATGTGCGGCTTCGCGGCTTGAAGTTTTTTCTGTCGCAGGCTCCGCGCCGTGCGGATGAGGCTTGAGCCTCTTCCACACAACAGCGAGAAGGACTACATCTTCAGGCCGCAAACTTCAGGCTGCACACTTGAAAAGCGAGAAGGATTACACCTTCAGGCTTGAACAGCGATAAGGGAGCACTTTCATGCTTGAACCATCTTGAACCTGCGGTTGCCGGGCTCACGCAGAAATCAACTGCACATGTTCCGGCGGCTTCGGCTGCTTCTGCACAGCACTGCTGCACCACGGTAGAGGCTTTCTCCTGTCGCCATTGCCGAGCGCACTGCGCCACAGCCCATTGGACTGTCAAGCCTCGGCATATTAGGGTTGGGGCTTAAGGTTGTTTAGGCGCCGGGCTCATGCTGGACCACACCTGCAGCCACTTTTGTTAGCACACAAGCTGCAATCGCAAAATCACTGTTTTGGGCGCTAAGTACTGGACCACTCTTGCAAAACCGAAAACTCTCCTATCACGTGTTTCAGAGTGAACTACACCTTCAAGCTTCAGGCTTCAACAGCGAGAAGGACTACACATTCAGGCCTCATGTTGCGTTTTCAAGTGAACAACAGTCGTCCTACACCTCATCTGTTTAGTAAGTTGAATTTCTTATGTTGGTCATTGCTTGATGCCCCGCCTTGCTTTTACGCAGACGGCTCGTGTTGGCATGCATTGTTTTGCATTGACGTTCGTTGTGGCTGGATATCGCGAAGTGTACCGTCTTGCAAAAACGGCTTCTTCGATGCTTGTGGTGTTTGCTTGATGCCCCGCCTTACTTCTACACCGACGGCTCCTGTTGGCATGCGTCGTTTTACATTGACGGTCGCTGTGGCTGAATCTCGCGAGGTGCATCGTCTTGCATAAACCTTTTGTTTTCGATTCGTGGTGTTTGTTTGATGCCCCGGCTTACATGTACACCCACGGCTCGTATTGGCATAGGCAACTTGGCATAGGCAACCGCACGCGATGCAAACCACAGAGCATGAATCTCCAGCACTGCGTCCTGCTACTGTTGCTGTCCTTACTTGTGTGCCTCTCATGCTGTTGGCTTTCACACAAACTGTTGCTGCTCTTACTTGTGCGCCTCTCATGCTGTTAGTTGTGTTTTCACACAAATGTACGACCGGAGCAAGTTTGGCAGTCAAAGTTTCCTCGCGAAGTGAGAGAGATGTTGCTGCCAGTGGCCGCTGCCCTGAATCATGGATGCGTTGGCCTGTGTGCGTCGTGAAATCCGGCGCTTACAAGAGCAGCAGCGGCGTGCCCGCTGTGTGCAAGCGCGCTTGGGCTTGACAAGAACAGATCGTCTGGTGGCCGTGGGATGTTACACTCAGAGCAATTACAACCTGCCTTTGGCGATTACTTTTGTTAAGCAACGTGCCCCGACATCGTGGCTGCCGTCCACAGACACGGAACTTAGATTGTCATCGTATGGGATTGCTGCCGCGTTCACTTGACAGAAGAAGTTTTGACAGCATGTAAAAGGTTGCATTTTTGGCTTCTTTTTGTGCCAACGCACATTACATCTATTCTGCAGCCGCTGGACACCTGTGTTTTCGGCCCGCTAAAGCAACGAATGCGACGACGGTACGCAGAAGCCATGCGCGGCAGCGGCTGCGTCTCAGTGGCGCAGTGGCTACAGCTCTTGCAAGAAGTGACAGTGACGATGCTATCAGAACGAAGCTGGCAGAAGTCATTTCGTTCGGTAGGCATCTCCGGCTCAGCGCCTCTCAGCGCAGACCTCCAGCATTTGGGCATCGAGTACCCGTTGCCAGAGCCTGGACGTGTGCTTT
This sequence comes from Symbiodinium sp. CCMP2592, assembly GCA_905221615.1. Taxonomy (NCBI): domain Eukaryota; class Dinophyceae; order Suessiales; family Symbiodiniaceae; genus Symbiodinium; species Symbiodinium sp. CCMP2592. The sequence goes on along the minus strand of CAJNDT010000842.1, from coordinate 27,022 downwards.
CTTTGGCTTCTGCCTCCGGGCAGCGACAGCAAGTGTGAGTTGTTGTTGAACTGTCCCAGGGTGCGTTTCCTGACCTAGCTTCCTGCAAAGCAGAAGGAGCCAGCAGAATCCGCAATTGTCGAAAGGAGGGTGCGAACTGTGGAGGGTCCAAACCCTGTGGCGGGAGGTGTATGGTTTTGGTGACCCCCATTCTGGGACCCAACAAAGCATGGGTTGCAGCTCTCACGGCCATGTTGGCTTGAAGCTCTGAGTTTGTTCTGATTGAAGACGTTTTAGGCCAAGGCAAACAATTTGGGTTCCTGGGAGCTCAGGCGCCCGGAAGCGGCCAAAGCATTTTTGGCAGACCAAGACCTACAAGGCGCCTACGTCTTGCGGATTTGTTTTTGCAAAACAGCTTGGAGTGCATCCCATAAGCCGGCAGCCTGCAGAGTTAGACCGTGTAGTAGCAGTGCTAATGCCATCCGTATTCTACAGTCGGTCAGCGGCTGCAGGTGTGGCTCAGTACCACTGTAGAGTGCGATGGCAGCACACGCAGTTTCAGATTCCTTGATGACTTGCAGTTTGCAGTTTGGCACTTGCAGCCAACTTGAGCCTTGTTGTGATTGGACGTCGATGCTCCGCGCCGCGGTTCAAGCATGGCAGCAATCCACAGCTTGCAGATTCTTGCAGAGCTCTCAGTGTTGCAGAGTTTGACGTTTGGCACTGCAGCTTGGAGGGCATCGCACAACCTGGCAGCCTGCAGAGTAAGACCGTTTAGCAGCATGCACGTGGCAGTTTGTTTAACTCGAGGTTGGAAGCATCCAACTATCCAGCAGCCGGCAGAGCTCTCAGAGTTGCAGAGTCAGACGTTGGGCACTGCAGTTTGGAAGGCATCGCACAACCCGGCAGCCTGCAGAGTTAGACCGTTTTGTAGCATAGCAGCTTGCAGAGTTCTCAGTGTTGCAGTGACAGGAGGCATCCAACTATCCAGCAGCCTTGCAGAGTTCTCACTGTTGCAGAGTTTGACGTTTGGCGCTGCAGTTTGGCTGTGAAGCACTTGCTGAACGCTGGACGAAATGTCCAAAAAAAGAAGAATTTGCCGGAAAGGCTTTACAAGCAATTTTCCAAATGCAGTGGTACGGACTGTGCGGCTTTTGAATCGTGGCCTGGTGACAGCAATGCCGCTCACTGATGGAGGACGTTGCCGACCATAAAACGATTGTTGTTATGTCTTGGGCAGTAAATTTTGCAATGTCTGTTGCTTAGGATGAAGAATGAAGAGTTGCAAGAGAATGCCGGCAGTGATGGTGACCATTTAGCCTCGCATGTGCCGGAAGCAGTTTTCACAGAAACCCCCCTTGCCCCCATACAATGGCTAAGCTTGGTTCAACAAGAGCGACACGGAATGCTGGGCTTGCTGCTCCAATTGCGGTATCTGCTTATTGTAACCTTTGTAATTCCCAAAAGCCCGGACCAAGGTCCGCGCTTGCTTTGCCGAGAAAACCGTGGTCCGCGGTAGGTTTGTCGGTTAAATGCTCGGGTCCGCGCAGGTCCGCGCCGGTTTGGTCGAGAAAACTATGGTCTGCAGTAGACTTCTTAGCCAAATGCTCAGCTCCGTGCAGGTCCGCGCTTGCTTTGCCGCGAAAACCGGTCCGTGCTGGGTTTCTGGGCTAAATGCTCGTGTTCCACAGCTGAGAAGACGCTTGGGTCCGCGCAGGTCCGCCCCGGGTTTGCCAAAAACCGCAGGTCCGCGCCGGTTTTGCCGAGAAAACCGTGCTAGGTTTCTGAGCTACATGCTTGCGCCCGCGCACGTCCGCGCCGGGTTTGCCGAGAAAACCGTGCCAGGTTTCTGAGCTAAATGCTTGGGTTCGCGCCGGTTTTGCCAAGAAAACCGTGCCAGGTTTCTGAGCTACATGCTTGGGTCCGCGCAGGTCCGCGCCGGGTTTGCCGAGAAAATCGTGCTAGGTCTCTGTGGTTGGCCGGTAGCTTTGAGGTCTGCAGTGCTCGGCTTTTAGGGCCTGAGGGCTCAGCAGTCTGAAGTCATCCCCTCGCTCTGCTCCCTAAACCTCGACACCCGAGCGGGCAGTCCAAGCTTCCAAGCCATGGGGTCTTTAGCCGCAAATCCTAGGGCCTTAGGGCTCAGCAGTTGAAGTCATCCCCTCAGCTCTGCTCCCTAAACCTTGAAAGCCGAGCGGGCAGTCCAAGCTACCAAGACCAAGCCATTTGGGGCAGTAGCCGCCAGGATTCTGCACGGCTACCATGGAGGCCGTCTTGTTGCGCAGACGGGTTTGCAGTTCTGGGCAGAGTGCTTTTTGCGGTGCAAGCTCGCGCGGGGGAGAGCTTTTTTGTGCTGGGTTTTTTCTGTAAGCAAAGGTTTGCGCTGTATGCTTTGCATTTTTAGTGTGGTGAGTGAAGAAGCAAAAGGTTTGTGCTGTATGGTTTCCAGTTTCAGTAAGGCAAATGAGTGGGCGTGCAGCTCTCTGCGCAGGTGTTGGCGAGAGCGCCATGTCGTTGCACAGCCGGGTTCGCAGCTCGAATGCGTTCGCCTTGCTCTGGGAGGTGTGTGCGTGTGTGCAAAGCCTTGTGGACGAGCGTTTGGGCTCCGGCTCCGGCTCACCTTGCTTAGTAGGCGCTTTCCCCTCTCTTTGCAGCTGCCATGGACGCTAACGCTGCGCCCAGCTTGGGGGACAGACTCGCTGCTCTCAAGGCCGATCGGGCCCGCTTGCTGCGTGAAGAAGCTGAAAAAAGCAAAGAAATCCGAACAACTCAAAAGCGCTTCAAGAGATTGAAGAAGGCGGCCGCGAAGTTGAGCCAGGCAGACTTGGTGGAGTTGCTCCGTGTCAAGGAAGCGCAGGTTCGTCAAGCAGCTCCGAAGGCCAAGGCCGCAGCGGCGCCTCCGCTTTGAAGCCTGCACCTTCTTCCTTCTCCGACTGAGCAGGGGTACGCCTGTGCAACCGGCGGCGTTCACAAAGGAATGTCAGTGGCTGGTAGTACAGGCGTAGTGCCGTTTCACACCTGTGTGTTTCCAAGTGTTTCAAGGCCTCGAAGAGGCTTGGTGCGGCGTTCCATTCGCTACGAATGCAGGTCGCCGTTTTCTTGGCTTGTCTCACCGTCTCGCGTTGCCCACCAGTGTGTACAGAACGGACCTCGTGAAACGAGCAGGATGGTGATACGAGGGCCCAAAACAAGGGCCGTAAACGCTTCCTGGAATGGGTGTTGCAGGCTGGCCCTCCAGCATACCCCCGAAGCCCCCGCTCCGCGAAGTTCCGGAGAACGTGGCGTGAAGGCCGCCCAAGCTCTCGACTACGGTACGGGGCAGGCTCCGCGCCGTGCCCTGCGCCTAAACCCTAAGCCCTCGACACTGCATTTGTGCATTGTCAAGCCTCGGCATGTTAGCGTTGGGACTTTAAGGTTGTTTGGGGTTAAAGTCTTCTGGGGCGTTGCCTGTTCCAAAAACACGTTCAGGCTCGCAGCCAAATCACAGCTGCTGCACGTGTTTCGGCTGCTTCTGCATAGCAATGCTGCACCACCGTAGGCTTTCTCCTGTCGACATTGCCGAGCGCACTGCGCCACAACCCAGTGGATTGTCAAGCCTCGGCATATTAGGGTTGGGGCTTTACGGTTGTTCTGGGCCACACCTGCAGCCACTGACCAATGCCCTCGTGTTAGCTGCAATCGCAAAATGACTGTTTTGGGTGCTTGGTACTGGACCACACCTGCAAAGCCGAAAACTCTCCCATCACGTGTTTCAAAGTGAACTACACCTTCAAATTTCAGGCTTGAATAGCGAGAAGGACTACACCTTCAGGCCTCTCACACTTGAAAAACGAGAAGGGCTACACCCTCAGGCTTGAACAACGATGAATAGGACGAGCCTTCGCCTTACTTCTACACCGGTGGGTCCTCTGGGTATGCATCGTTTTACATTGACGTTCGCTGTGGCTAGGCTAGACGAGATATCGTGAGGTGCATCGTCTTGCATAAACCTTTTGTTCTCCGAGATTCGTGGTCTTTGTTTGATGCCCCGGCTGACGTTTAAACCCACGACTCGATATTGGCATAGGCAACTGCAGGCGATGCAAAGCGCAGACCAGGAATCTCAGCCAGCACTGCTTCCTATTACATCCCCCTTCACGTTCCCATGTGGGGTTACACCCCCCCATTTTATAGTATATTTTGGGGTCGGGGCCAGATTGGGCTTTATGAAATGGGGGGGGGGTAACCTTGGACAGCGCCGGGAAGTTCTTATAAAATGACGGGGGGTAACCCCATTTTGCATGGGTTTTGAAGTCACCCCCCCCCCATTTTATAAAGGATCTGTTCCGTGTGTACCACGGGTCGTGGTTGTCACCACCTGATTATATGAGGAATGGTCCCGTGCGATCTGAACTGGCTTGAACCCCCACAGTCTGCCTATACATTCGGATTGAGCCCAGAATATGGCCCTGCTAACAAGCTCACTTTCGCCTGCACCGTCCAGCTCCTGCTTCAGGCCTCCTCGCTGTGGACCCCTGCTTCTGCTAGCTGCAGCACTGCCCTCCGGCAAAAATTTTCTGATTTTTATGGAATTGGAGCTAAACGACTCATCCGCGTCCGGATCGTACCCGAGGCCTTGATGTCCACGCCGCATGAAACTTGCGCGGACATCTGTTTCAGGCACCTTTTCCGCTGATTCCTCGACGATATAACAGCCTTCGTCTGCGCGTGGCAGCGCTGGCAAGCGCTTGCAGGCAAGTTATGCCTGCAAGCGCTTGCCAGCGCTGCGACGCGCAGACGAAGGCTGCTTTGGACGCCATCTTGCATCAAACTCTTCAAACGTCGCATCGCGTGCCATGTTTATTTCGAGCACACCAAGTCCTTAATCTTCTTCAACTAACAATATTATCGCTGAAAAACCCAACACATGCTTTTTGTTGTCAACAACAAAACCCCAAACCCTAAACACCGCTGTGGAATTCTGGTAATACAGCGTTTAACGAACCGAGCCTCGAGGTCCCTAGACAAACTGCGACATGTTGGCGTCACATTCGTAATGAACTTGGGGCTCGCAGGCTCCGCGCCGTGCGAGTGAGTCTGAAACAGCCGCCGAATGTGAATGCAGAGTGCATCAATTTAGGGTTTAGGGCTTTCGGAGCTCACACGCGGACGATCCAGGCTAGGGCTTTAGGGTTTAAGGTTTAAGGTTATCGTAACCCGTCAAAAATAACTTCCATTCAAGACAGAGGCACTGTCGCGAATGGCGAACGCGAGTGCTACGGCTCGATGTTTTTTTGCGAAAGGAATCCGGGGTTTAGGGTTTGTGGGTACGGACGGAAGGGAGGTCTTGGGTAGCTGGTTCTTCCGAGGCGGATCCGATGCTTGACTGTTCCTGGCACCCCCCAATCATGTTCCGAAACCCTAACCCTCGAGTCCTGAACCCTGATTCTGAAATTCTAAGCTGATTCCTTTTAACCCCCTTAAATCCCCGAAACATCCGGTATCTTCCGGTTGTCCCGGAAGCCCTGCGCTTTGATCCCTTATACCCCCAGGAAGAAGGCCTGGACTGCCATCTGTTGGAGGAAAGGGCCCGTCCCTGGCTGAAGGGTGCAGCTTCCTCTTTTCCGTGGGGCGTGGTGGGTAGGGGGACGAGACGGGTCTCTGCTACACGATAACAAAATCTGGTATCATGTTTAGATACTGGTCGGATCGGGGTCTGCTGTCTGCCTGAATCCCCGAACTCCTTTGGGTGGTGGGCCGAGAAACCTCGTTTCCTTGAAGCTTGCAGCTTCACAGCATAGGGGTGATGCGAGACCTGCATCCCCAAGCTCACGGAACCGTTGACATACGATCCGAGCCTAGATATTTGTACTCACTGTTACAGATCGAAAAATATTGCCAGCCCTTACTACTCTTGCTGTGCTGAGTGAACAACAGCAGCTGCAACATTCACGCTGACGACAACGGCTGAGCGCTACACAGCTCCGCACTCGAGAATCCAAGTCCTCGAAACCGGAAACCCGGAATCTAATCCTGTGACGACGCTGAACCCCTCGACTCGAACCGCCTCTTCATCTGCACCTCCAAACACCGACGGGCTACAGCAACACTTGCCTCGAAAATTGATCTCGACAGCTTCAACCGAAACCCCAAAGCCCCCAAACCCTGCAACCAAAATCGAAAGCCCTGACCGCCCGAACTCTGAACTCTCCAGCCCATGGCTCATGGCCTCCCTTCGGAGCTCCAGGGACTCGGCACTGATCCGCAACAGCGCCTTTCGATCCCCACACAGATCTCGAGGACTTGAAGCAAGGACTGAAACTTGCGGTGAGCCCGCCACCCTCCCGCACAAACCTGAACTGTGAAGCACAAACCATGCAATTCAACTGTTGGCTGCCCACTTCTGTCAGACCCCAGTGAGAAGCCATCGGTCAAAGGCTTCCGCATCCCTTGCCCCTCCCGGCTTCCTCCTTTGATTCGCTTGTACACTGCAACGCCGACAACAGCCAATATCAAGAAAACAAGAACGACCTCACTCAAAAACTCAAAGAACCCTAGTTGACATCCCAAACCCTACACCCCAAACCCCCAAAGACCGAAACACAAAAAGCGCACCTGTCACGAACTTCGCAGCGCATGGGCTCTCGGAAGTGCGCCCTGAGGCTCCTGGGATGTGAGCTGAAAGGCTTCTGACTTCTTCAAGGTTCAGGGTTTTGCAAGTTTGGGGTTTGGGGTTTTGGGTTCTTCTCCAGTTTAGTGTTTAGGGTTTAAGCTTTCGGATTTAGGGTTTAGGGTGTGGGGTTTGGGTTGAGGGTTGAGGGTTTAGGGTTTGTAGATTAAGCAGTTTGGGTTTAGGATGGTTTGGGGATTCAGGTTTCAGGTTTGGGGCTGCGGCGTGCAAGTTTAGCTGAGACTGGAGGCGATGTAGGAGGCCTGGTATTTAGATTCTAACAATTGACCTCCTCGGAATCGGGGGCATAACATGTTCTGTACATGATTCCTTGTTAACAGGCAATGCTTAGAGATAAGGAACTTCTTCAGCATAAGAGAAACGCAGAACTATGAATTCATCAGCCCTCTGCACATTGTTGGGATAGGGATGCCTGTCAGGGTTCTAGAAAGGTTCCATAATGTGGGGGAATAGGGCGTTGGGGAAAATAGCCTTGTCTTCATCTTCAGAATAAGTGCAATAGGGTGCTTACAGACATGTGGTTTATAGATCAGGGGTCTGCTTACCTGACTGAGCGCTTGCGGTTTATGGGATTCTGGTTTGAGGGTTTGGGATTGGATTGAGGCTTAAGGGCTTGCCTAAACCCGAATCCCTAAGCCTTACAACCTCAAATACCCTAGAGCCACGCAACCCAAAACTCAAAAGCCTCAACTTCCTGAAAATCTTGAAAACACAAACCCGAACAAGAGCCGCCTTAAAACAACAAAAGCTTTTAAAACCCATATAAAACCCTTAGCGCCAGCAATACCCTCAAACAAACAATTATGAAGCAAAGCTCTGCCTATGAAGCCCCGGTGCTCGCGCCACTCCGCTCTTTCCCCCTCTTCTCCTGCTAGCTCGGCCTCGAGCTTCACCGCCTCCTGCATAGTTTGCTTTGGGCTTACAGGGTCTAGGGCTTCAAGGGTGCTAGTTTAGGGCTTAGTGTTACGGGTTTAGGGTTTCGGGTTTAAGGTTTCGGTGTCAGGGTCTAGGGAGTAGGGTTGAGGGTTCCATGAGTACTGCAAGCATACCAATATCACGAACAACAGGACTTGAAGTTATACTAGATTGACAGTGGTAGGAGTGACAACAACGAGAATCACGTAGTACAAAAGACTCTGACCCAAGATGTGTCAAGACTGCTGGTGCATGCAGATCTTCGTGGACCAGCACATGAACGAATTGCAGAGCAGTACCGACGAAGACGAGACGAAGCCTCAAAAGCAGCACTGCAGCAGTGGCATCAGCAGAAGACGGCAGCAGAACACCTACTTTTGCGACGACCTCGAGTCCAACAGCAAAAACGGGTTGTACTCCTTCCTGTCCTTCGAGCAGTGAACGGCCACTGCAGTAGCTGCTGCTACTGCTGTCTCGTTTAGGAAGATAGAGCTACGGAGTTAAGTGATGGAAGCAAGGAGACAGCAGAGGAGTAGAGTATGCAAGTTGAGGAAGATGTTAGAAGCTGCCCCCACCCTGTAATAGTGACTATAAGGATTATATTAGGGCCCCATCATATTCCTGTTAAACCACTATTACAGGGTGGGGCAGCTTCTAAGGAATATGGCTGGATGACAAGTGTCAACGGACGAGGATGAAGAGAGTGCCAAGGCGGACAGCGAAGGTGAAAATAAACATGAGGGTTCCTTTCAGGGCTCCTTTAAAGGGTTCCTCTAAGGGTACCATGAGGGCTTAGGGTTTGAAAAAAAGGGTTCCTCTAAGGGTACCATAAGGGTCTGCAAGGAGCGAGGATGAAGCACGACGACGCTGACCATGCAGATGCAACCTAACCCTCCACCTCCAAAGCCCCGCAACCCCAAACATGTGCCTCAAAGTCTCAAAGGTGAACCCTAATCACAACAACATCAAAAAGATAGAACAAACCCCAAAACTCTAAATCCTTGAAACCCTTTCACCCTGAACCCTAAACCCCGAAACCCTAAACCCAACGTAAACCCCCAAACTCTAAACCCCTAACCCTAAACCCAAAACCCATAAACCCTAAACCCCTAACCCCCTAAACCCCTAAACCCCTCGACCCCTAAACCCCCAAAGCAGACCAAAGGGCTCCAAAACCCCCCGCACCTCCTTGACGGGCAATGCCGAGGGAGTCTCTGGGCTCCCTCCGCTGTACTTGGTCCCCTCCTGATCCTGCAGAACTTCTTAGGGCTCAGGGTTTAGGCTTCAGGGGGTTTGAGGTTTTGGGTTTAGGGCTTAGGGTTTAGGATGGTTTAGGGTTCAGGGCTTTAGGGTTTAGGGGTTAGAGTTGGATTTGGGGCTTAGGGTTTAGGGTTTGAGATGGCTTGCAGGGGTTTAGGCCTTAAGGTTCCAGGGTTTAGATTTGAAGAATTCTTTCCACTCGTCGGGTGAAGGCTTGGGGACCGCTGGTCGAGTCAGGCTTGTGTTTCAATAACGTTGGGAAGCTCGCGCCTGCGACCGCCATAGCCGCAGCTCCGTGGCTGTGAGGAGCTGACCGTACCTACGTAGCAGTTTGCTCTTTAGCCTTCTGAAGCGTAAGAAACAGATCCCTAAGTCCCGAATTTAGGGCCCTTAATGATGAGACAGGGGTTTCTCGGCGTATTTGAAACATATTAGTAGTAATAGCAATAGTAATAACAAAGAACAGTCAATAATAGTAATAATGACCATAATAGTAATCATAACATGTATTAACAATAATAATCATCATAATAATGATAGAGAAGTTTGATGTATACTATTGGCAGCGATTCAAGATTCTATGAAATACCTAACTTTCAGGTACTAGGTCGGCTCTAGATCCTAAACTCTAAACCCTACACCCTAAACCCTAAGCCTTGAACCCTAAACTCAAAACCCTAAACCCTACACCTTAAGCTCTAAACGCTCAAGCTGAGGCCAAGGTCGCTGGAATGCTTGTGATGGCGCCAGGCGGCTCTGTCCAAAGCTTCAGGCTTGAAGACTCGGCTTGAGCGTTTAGAGTTTAGGGTGTTGGGTTGAGGGTTTAGAGTTTAGGGCTTAGGGTTTAGGGTGTAGGGTTTAGAGCTTAGGATCTAGAGCTCAGGGTTTAGCGTTCAGGGCCTACGGCTAAGTCTTCCAACCACGAAAACCTTTCGAGACGGATCCCGAATCGTTCTTACCATCCTTCTCCGCATCACGTTCTTCTTGCCCAAACCAAGGGTCTTTTGCTATCATGTGCACGGAGTAACAAACTACGTTCCATTATCGTGCAATATCAGGAAAATAACAAACTGTACAGAAAACATCGTATAATACAGCATGGAGAACAGCAAACAAAACCCTAGGAAAAAAGGGTATCTGTTTCCACCGCAACATTCCGGGGCACGAGTCGCTCTCTGCCCGTGGCTCCGCAAAGGCCACGATCCTCCGAGGATGGTGGGTCACTTACGGGCTCCGAGGATAGTGACGACCCCAGAGACTCCAATATCCTCTAATTCAGGGTTATACCTTTAATTCTAGTAGGAGGGCTCTGCGCACGCAGCGCAAAGGTCCTCAACTTTTAGGGTTCAAGGCTTAGGAGCTTTAGGAGTTTAGGGCTTTCGGGGTTCAACGGTTTGACCAAGACGGTCCTCCACACAGTCGCGGCCGGCCCGACCGCGTGTACCTGCGGCTTCGTTGAATTTGACCCGCCCGCTTCGAACAACACGACGAAGGTTTGGGATCAAGCCCGATAAAGTCTTTGCTTTCTAGAAAGAGCCCGGAAAACTGGCACAGTATTCCTACCAGGCAGGTCGCTCGTCCTCCCGATTCTCCACCACAGGTGCTAGCTGCTAGCCTGAGTACTTGCTCTGTCAGGTTCGAATCTACAGGGATTGACGTCTGGGGTATTTTCGCCTGGTGTCCAGGAGTACACCGGCTGCCGCTATTATCAGTACCGGTGCCGAATAAAAGCACACTTTACAACGACGGAACACGAATGTGTTAATTCTGCTGCTGCTGCTGCTGCAACCAACTGATAGTCATAATATTGACGATGATAAGTGTGTCATTACTTCTCAATTGACACCCCCTGCACGTGAGCAAAGCCTTTGGCAATGCCACCTCTCCTTTTTCCTTCCCAGTTCAACCGTGGCTTCTGCTTCGGCGGGCCGTCCTGCGTTGCATCACTCGGCTAGCTACTATCATCGGTTTCTGGCAAATAGCTGTGGCCTCCTTCGTCCAATTGCTGCTGCTCTCTGCAACAGCCTGGAAAGTGCAGGTACCACACAACAAGCGTTTCATACTGTCACATGAGCTCTCGGCACGTCGGTGTGCTTCCCGATCACGTGCACGTGGTGCCATCAGCATCGGGGCCTTTTGAGACTTATGAATTTTGAACATCAGTTGCTGTTGAGCCTACGAATAAGATTGGGGCTCCCGGCCCCCGTCTCAGGATCAATCACCCGCGGCGAAGCAGAAACCACAGGGGCCTACTACAACGGTAAATGGTTCGGCTGCTCATCAGAGATTTCAGCTGCATGACTGCATGACATTGTGTTACAATCAAGGGAACAAGGGCTTCAATCTGAACACTTCAACCTGAGTGTTTGGCCGGCATCTCCTCGCCGCCGCTCTTTCCGTCGCCCTGCACAAACGAGGTGGGGCAACAATCTGGGATCAGATTCGGTGCTCAGTCTGAGGCCTTCGCCCACCTAGCAATGGGCTGGCTCTGAACCTGGCCAGAGCGCTTCCCCGTTGAATGGTTCGGGCATGAGAGGCAAAGGTCACGTGCCTTCTTAGGCGGGGTTATTGGTCGTCGACGGTCAACTGGCTCAACATCCTAAGTGCATCATGCTAGGGAAGCGGGAATAAACATTGGGACTGGGGGGCCAGCATCCAAAGTGGTCCGAAGCTGCCCCGTGGCCTCACAAAGCCAAGCTTTGTTCATGCTTCAGCGATGCTGCGGTATAGTGTCTCTGAGGTTTCTACGGGCGGCGGTGGTGGAGGGGGGTTCCGCGCCATGCGTGGTGTCGGACGAAGCACCTGCACTCTGGAAGAGAGATGACAATGACGTCACCGAGGGCTCTTGCCTCGGGGCCAGTGGAAAGAGGAACGAAGCCGCATCCAGGCATCATCGGCATTGGTCTGGACACCTTCTGATTAGTTTATCTATGCCTCATGGCAACAGTTTTCGAATCTTGCCTGCGGCACTCTGCCGAAGAAGCAAGGGCCGGCTGCCGCAGTAGCCGGCTGCAGCATCGGAGCCTTCAGTATGACCATGTCAATGCTTCAACGAACGCATCGAATCAGAACAATCCTGCCTGTATCAATCCGAAAGGAGGCAGCCCAGCAGGGGCTGACATGGGAAAGACCTCGGCTTGTGCGTGGAGTGTATGCCAAGCTTTCACGACAAACTCGCGTGAGACCCCAACTGCTGGTGCAGGTGGCTTCGGCTTGGAGATACGCAGCTCTGCCATCTCTGTCTCCAGTCGCTCCAGCTTCTCCGCCATGCGAATCTCATTGGCCTCACATCGCTGCTCTACCAAAGTCGCAGCCAGAAACTCCTCCTGCACACGGGACTCGCCTGTCTCCAAGCCTTCTGTCATGAACTCTGCAGCCGCCAGCTCCTCCTTGACGGCTTTCTCATGCTTCTCCACATAGTAGAGCTTAACCTTCGTGGCCCGCCTCCTCTGCTCATTCTGCTCCTCCGTCTTTTGCACGGCTTTGAGCTCCGTTTCTGCATTGAAGAGAAGAGCCGCAGTCTCCTCGCCATTTCTCTGCACAGAACTTTCCTCGTTCCGTGCATTCAGGAGCAAAGCTGCAGTCTCCTCGCCGTTTCTCAGAGCAGCTCGTTCCTGGTTCCGAAGCTCGACCCACTCCGGCCGCCAGTCCTGCCTCCTCTGATGGCTCCAGCCACGGTTTTGCCGCTCCCAGTCATCATCCCCCCAGTAATAATCGTCCAGGCCTTTTTGGCCGTTGTACCCATAACCACCATCATAGTAGCCGCCACAGCCTCCTTTACCGTAGCCACCATATTTGCCATGGCCTCCTTTGCGACCATGGCCTGCTTTCCCCATGGCCCGGTAAGGGGCAGGTTCCGCACCGTGCCCTGCGCCTAAACCCTAAGCCCTCGACACTGCATTTGTGCATTGTCAAACCTCGGCATGTTAGGGTTGGGACGTTAAGGTTGTTTGGGGTTAAAATCTTTTGGGGCATCGACTGTTCCAAAAACATGTTCAGGCTCACAGCCACATCACTGCTACTGCACATGTTTCGGCTGCTTCGGTTGCTTCTTAACTCTCCTGTCGACATTGCTGGGCGCACTGCGCCACAACCCAGTGGATTGTCAAGCCTCGGCATATTTGGGTTGGGGTCAGGGGGATCTTCTGAACCAAAAACACGAAAGTTCCAAAAACACCTTCAGGCCCACAGCCACATCACTGCTACTGCACATGCTTCGGCTCCGCTGCTTCTGCACAGCACTGCTGCACCACCGTAGGCTTTCTCCTCTCTACTAGTACTACTAGTACTACTAATACTACTACTAGTACTACTTCCACTACTACTACTTCCACTACCACTACCACTACCACTACCACTACTACTACTACTACTACTACTACAACTACTACTACAACTACTACAACTACTACTACTACTACTACTACTACTACTACTACTACTACTACTACCACTACTACTACTACTACTACTACTACCACTACTGCTGCTACTGCCACTACTACGACTACTACTACTGCTACTACTACTTCTGCTGCTACTACTCCTTACTACTACTACTACTACTACTACTACTACTACTACTACTACTACTACTACTACTAGCCACCCCCCTCCCCTCCCAACTACACTTGTTCCATCCGGGCTGGGCAGCGGTAGCTGCTAGGCGCCTTAACTGCGATAGTTGCAGAAGATGCACGGGCTCAGGCTCCTTATCTGTGACAGCTGCAGAAGTTGCAGAGGCTCAGTGTCCTTAACTGTCACAGCCGGTGAAGTTGCAGGGGCTCAGGCCCCAAAACTGCCACAGCAGCTGGAGTTGCAAGCTCGACGGGGAAGAAACTCATAAACCCCAGGTGGTCGGATAGTACGAAAACGCTATAAATACCGTGCAAAACCCAGGTGCTGCCAACAAGGGTTTAACGTTTCTAAAACCTGAAGCGCAACATCTTCTGAACATCAAAAACAAAGATGCCAGCTGCACGTGGGAGGGGCTCGCCAACACCCCTACCGCCCAACCTCTGCGTAGGAGGGTCTGTTTTTGAAGTGGTGTGTGTGGTGTGTGCGCGCTTGAGTGTGGAAATATTGTTCTGGGTGTCCGCAAAACAGTGTCGTGATCATCCCCGAAGAAGCTTTCCCCCAACCAATTTCGAGTTTTTTTGCAAACAGTTCCAAAGAGCAAAGTTTAATACGCATAGTCGAGAAGTAGGGGCTCAGAATATGTAACAAAGTCTGACATCACGAAAGTACCGTAAATACCGAGTTAAACGGCTCTTGTGGTGATACTGCTGGGTGTGTTCGCGTAACACTGTCGTGCCGTCCCTAACATCGACCTCTCCATTGGGCCCTCCTCGAGATTTTTTTAGCTGCGGAGAAATCCTCAGGTCTCTGCGCTGGGAGCGGCGGGCGCCCTCGGCAGCCTCTTGTGGCAGAGAGGGGCAGACGGCAGAAGAAGGTCGGTAGCCTGGGACTTAACCCTAGCCCCCAAAGCCTAAACCCTCTGAATCTCTTGCGCTTCAGCACAGGTTTGCAACACTGATGACGAGGAGTTAGGCTCGGAGATGCTCTTCCGAAGTAAGCCCTACCATCCACCCCTGGAAAAAGCGAGCGTAAGATTCCTCGTGGTACGACTCGGACGCGGAAGCTTCCCGACTTAGGTTGTATGGGCTGGGCATACTGGCAAAGGCGAAACTCATTCATGCCGCTACGGCGCTACGGTGAGATGGCAGTAGCGGATTCTTCGTGCGAATCCACTTCGCCGCTTCCCTCGACTTGCTGGGATTCCTTGACTTTGCAAGGAGAAGGCTGCCCCCGGCCTCGCAAAGCGTGCCAGCTTGAACCTTGCACTCCACGGCTTCTGCTTTGGGGCTCGGGGTTCAGGAAACGGCTTCACAGACTTAATGGTGGTGGTTGAAAAACCACTGTCTCCGATTTCATCTTGGCAAGCTTGAACTTGGGACCCTACCACAAATCATAATTTTAGCTGCTACTAAGGGACTATCGTAACCCAACACTAAGAAATGTTTCTAAGTACGCCTAAGCTGGAGAATGCAACAGTGAGGAATGCTTCTGATGCGGTAGTGGGTCTGCTTACATCCCGGATCGGCTGGCGAACTAGCCGTCCATGGGTGGAGAACCACAAGATCCTCTATCCGTCGGACCTCTCAACGCCTAGAAGATCATACCTCATTGGATCACGTGGGAATTAAGCTTAAGCCATGAGGCTTTAAATTAAAACCTCTAAAACTCGAAAACCTAAGACCAAGAACACTCGAAACCTTAACATCTTACTTTTGCCCGAGTGGCAAAGATCCTCCACAGCTGAAGCTTTCAACACCCAGGAATCCTCCGCAGGGCTCAGCACCTGCGTCGGGTTCTTTAACATGAAAATAACTCTAAACCCTAAACCCTAAACCTTTGTGTGTCTTTAAGTTCAAATCGGATCTTCTCAAGAGCCGAAAGAGTCACGGGCTTAGAGCTTTCAGGTGCCGGTCCTGGCAGAAAGGTCGGTGGTTAAAGGTCTTCGGGTACATTCTTCCCCCCAATCCCTAAACCCAAAAGCTGAATCTTACCTTTGGTTAGTAGGGAATGGAGGAATGGGGTACAATTATGACTACTATTCCTACCATTCTTCCATTCCTGACTAACCAAAGGTAAGGAATTCCGCATTCCGCGCGCTTTCAGAGGCCTCTGCAGCATTGGTGTAGTGCCTGCGAATCTGCTGCAGCCACGTCCCGGGTGAAGCCCTGGATCGGCATCTTCTCTTGCTTTCAGTTTAGGGCTTAGGGGTTTGGGCTTAGTTGTTTTTTTGAACCCTCTTTTCCGTCTGCCCAGAGGATGTCAGGAATGCCAAGTATGGCTGAGGGGCCAACCCGGGAGGTGTTTTCAGAGATTCACCACCAACATCACTACCCCATACTGGCACAACCCTTGCCTCCCAGGCTGCCTGACAGAGCACAGAAGGGGCCCACACCCGGAACTCAGTTCACCAACAAGTCTATTAAGTGTACATAACTACCCGTGGGTTTAAGGGTTTAGGGTTTACGGTTTAAGGGTTTGGGTTACGGGGTCAAAAGCATAAGAACTAAGATAATAGTTGCCAGCAGCAATTCTGTTGGGCCCTGTTGTCTGAGAAAGGAGTCCGTTTCACACAAAGCTATTTTCGACTGTTGAACGGTAGCTGGGAAACTGGTCATGACGGATATCAAGGCTCGTAACAACTTGGTAGCGTCAGTTGTTCCGAAGCTGAAAATCTCCTGCAATCCCCATTGCGAAAGTGCTTGTTTTCAGTTCTTTGGTCTATGCCTTTTCCTTCAAAAGCCAATCTACTGCTCTACTACTTCACTCCACTGAACAAAGAATCAATTTATGTACCGCTTTGACTTCAGGGTTAGTTCTGGAGAGTTCAGCTGTTAATCTTTAGGGTTCGTGGTTTCAAGGTTAGGTTGCAGTTGTTGCCCAGGCGAAGGTGCTCGAGGTAGAATCTGGATAGATGTCCATATAGTTGAGATACTGTCCTCACGGACTTCTCATGTGGATGAACATGGTACATTGAGCGTGTGCTTTGCTCACAGTGCCGCTAGCAGCAAGCAGAGAATGCCAAGCTGCTTGTCATGATCTCGATGGGTGCTTCTATATTGCTTGGTCCCTCAACTGCTTCACTGTTGGCGTAAGGTATCGCATCTGCACGGTCATGGAGTGTCATACGAATGTCATGACATGTTGTTGTGCTCCTGTAAAGTAGATGTATGTTCGGCCAGCAGGCAGTTCAACAGCCACAGTTAGCAATGTCCCATCCCGGCCTTCCATCAGTGAGCTCTTGGACGTCCAGCGCCAGGCTCCGGCACATGGCCTCGCAATGGGGTTCGGCTGTCGTGCTCGGACATGATGAAGCTGTTCTGAAATTGATCTGGGCTGGCAATCCTCATCTTGAGTTCCGTGAAACAAATGAAACAAAGGCTCCCGATGAGCCAGCAAATGAAAATCGCTTTGATTCTTGAGCCCTAAAGCCTAAAACCGCAGCCCAAGTCCGCTTTGCAAACCTGAAACCCAAATCCTAAACCAGGAGACCCAGAGGTTTAGGGTTCAAGGCCAGCAGGAGGAGAACCAACAGAATTGCAACAAATCTTCAACCCGGCACTTTCCGTAGATCCCCCACCTCAACCCTTGGCCCCAAGCGCAGTTTCAACCCTGAACCCTCTAAACCCTAAAACCAGCGAAGGGGAAGGCGCCTGCTCAAGCTGCTCATCCTCGCGGTTCCAGCCATGGAGTTCCTACCGTCACTTCTGGCCACAAACCAAGAGTTCGTTTAGGTTCAGGGTTTAGGGCCTTTAGGAATTTAGGGCTTAGTGTAAGACAATACCACCGAGCTTAGAGGGCTTGAGGTTTCGGGCCAAGGGCTTTCGGGGCTCGGGATTTAAGGGATTAGGGGTTAAAAGCAACCCAGCTGGCAAAGCACCACCATGAATCTCCAATGTTCGCGGTGCATGTGAACATACGAATGAGAAGGCTCCAGCTGCTTCCTTGTGCGCCCTTAGAACCAAAAAGAAAACAACAATTCCTGCGTGGGGGATTGATCTCGACTTGGTTGCTGCTCTCCCCACCAGAGCTGTAATGAATGTAGGTGTGGCTGGCTTGCACTCTCCACAGACTGGACCCTGTCTCTCCCTCTTACTTCCACACGTGCAATCCTATGCAGGCAGAACCGGCGGCCGTTCCTTTTGCACTCACTGCCGGCGGCGGTTCGTCTGTGCAACGGGATAGCTCTGATTGCTCAGGATAGAAGACACATATAGCACTTAGCTATGGGCATTGACTTGAGCCAAACGTTGCGTTGGCGGTCACATAGAAAGGTAAAGATGAGGGATGCGTAGCATGCCCCCTTAGAGTCGAGGGACGCGTAGCGTGCCCCCTTCTCTTGCACTTTACACGGTCTTGCTCACAGCTCTTATAGTGACACCTTAGAACTTGACAAGGCATCGCAGTCCGTTCGCACCCCCCATGAGTTGCGTCTCCGACGCTGCTCACCCGGAAGATGGCACGATAGGACAACAGAAAATGTTCGGCCGCAACGTTGACATTGAAAATCAGAGCTTTGCATCCCAATTAGAAACGTTGTGACACTCATCTACGTCAGTAACGATCCCCTGAAATGACAAACGAATCAGGCGTAACCGAAGAAAGAAGCATTCGCGATGGCATTCCATGGGCGAAGCTCAGAGGTCACGAACTGATAGGCGAGGAAGACCAAGCGTTGATTCATCTCCATCTTCGCGTGGTCGCAGGATCGCGGTCCCAGGGCCGGAGGGTTTCCTCTGGATACTGTTCCCGATGCTTTCCCTTGTCCTTGCCTTTGTTTCGGCCTTTGCCGGCGGTGTAGTCGTAGTAGGAGTTGGAGTTCCAGCCTCCATGCTGCTCACCTCCGGTTCTCCCACGCCCTTTTGAAGGGCCCTTGGCCGAAGAAGCGCTTTCACGTTCCTCCGTAGTGACAGGCGTGTCCAGGATGGAAGTACCACCTGGAGGGAGATAGTCAGCGGCCGAAATGTGGTGTAGGGCTTCAGTACGGTTGGTCGTCGGGTTTTGCTGTCTCTCAGCCTTGGATCTGTTCAATCTGTCCATGAAATGCGCAGGCATTTGCACACTGTGGTCCACCAGCAAGCCGATGGTCTGGACTGACTGATCAGAATGAGTCAGCAGGATACCGACGGGGTCGATGTACAAGAAGTCCACCGGTCCAGTTGGCGTTGGTCGTAGCACTGAGAATTGTTGGTGTCCTGTCACCATGGGAATCACCTCGCACAGGACGTTCAGGCAACAAAAGTGCATAGCCTTCACATCTTCATCCCTTTCGCTCTTCAGGTAAGTAGTAGGGTTGAAGTTGTCCCTGCCAATTCCCATCATGTTGGCTCCCCGTGTAAGCAAAGAAAGCATCTGGTTCGTCCGGAAGCGCTTCAAGGTGTAAGTCCCGTTGGGATCATACTGCTTGAGGTTCTCAGGCTCCTTGGCAAAGCGAATGATCTCCTCATCAGTCACATCCTTGCTCACACCCGTTTCCCTATCCACTGCCGCCAAAGATCCCCACTTTCCAAGCACATCATAGCGTTGGCCAAGTGCGAAACTTTCCCTCATCTGGAACAACGGCATAGTCGCCCACTTTGCGAATCCTGACCAAGCCTTGTAGATGGATCTGCATACCACGTATGCCATGTACGAAAGAGCGGTCATGTTCGCGTCAATGCAATGGGCATTTCGCTTTCCAGAATAGTAGGATGGCTGCATGGCGGTACGTGCAAGTTGTAGCTCAGGATCGATGTTCAAAGACTGGCCGGTAATGAAGACGGGACGACGTTCCTGTGCAATTGCATCTGGTACAGCGTCATCAAAGTCCTCTCCTGGCTCTATGTCCATTTCTTCATCAGGTTCCTGTTCTGGATCGTCCTCCGCGATGACAGATGGTTCTGGGATTTCCTCAGGTTCCGCAACGGTCTCTACCTCCATGGCTTCCTGCTCCTCTTCGGGCGCCTCAGGCACTGCGGCTGCTGCGGCTTCCATTGTCTGAGCAATGAAGTCACTGGGGATCTCCGTAGGAGTCTCCCGTTGTGGAGAACCTTGGTAATATCCGCTCGAAATGAATTGTGACCAGCAAGACGTGCATCGGGAGAAACATGCTGGAACGATGTTGTAGCATGCCGGGCATACCCTCATTCTCCGTCCATCCTCGTCTCTGCGTAGGTCTTCGGGTCGCCAATTCTTGATGACAAATTTGATTCCTTTGTCCATGTAGTGATGCCGAACCGTGTTCTCCCTGTGGGACTCCAGGACAGTCGTGAGGTCTCGAATGATCTGCTCCTTGCTTGTGTCGTGGGGTCCAGGAGGCATCTCGCAAAGCAATTCCATGATCTTGCTTGGCGTTCGGTATCTCTCGAACTCAGGAAGCAACGGTGATGCATTGTAGTCCAACACCAGCTCTTTCTCCAACCTTTCATCGTAGATCTTTTCCACCAGAGCGAAAGAGTGTGTATCTCGAGGATCCGGGACGCAAAACCATACCTCCTTGACGAAATGGAAAGGTATCGTTCGTCCAACGATCATGATGCCGCTGTCTGTGATACGTCCATCCTCTCGTGCAAGGTCCTGCGATGGGACATGAAGGACCGCCAATGGCATGTGCTTGGCGTCTCGTCCATGTACTCGCATCTTGGTCGTTGCGTTCCGGTGATCGAACGGCGCAAACACCCCCCAATAGCTGTGGAGTCTGCCACCTTGGTTGCCTCGGAATTGGCGCCTATGGTCGAAGTCCCCGTCGGGGTCCTCCGAACCAGGCATGATGCCTTGCGTGACAATGGAATCCAAGTTGCGGCATGCCGTAGCGTGGAACGCACCTCCAAGACGTTGCAAGAGGGTCATAGATGGAGATATTGCGAACCTGTTCTTGTCCAACTGAAGCAAGTTGTTCTGGGGATCTGAGTGCGCAGAGTGACCACTCGTAGCCCGAACTGCCCATGGCTTCACCCAGCCGTTGCACATGTTCAGGTACCTCTGGCCGTGCCGGCAATGATCATTGTTCTGGATCTCCGTGATCTGGTCCTGAACCGATACCAACCTGTTCGAACCTGCTGATCCAAGAGTTTCCGTGCCGGGGTCCTTCACTCTCACACCCAGGAACTGCAGCCGAATCTTGGCCTTGTGGCGTTTCGTGGCTGCGATCATGTTCCCTTGGAACAATAGCTGAAGTCTTTCATTGTACACTCTCTTCTTCTGTTGCTCATCGGTCCTTGAGACCGTTTCGGTGATGCGTCTGCTTTCATGGGTCCATAGTGGCTCATGCCTCACCAAGTCTTCGATCATCACCCACCCTCCTTCATCACATTTGATGACGCTGTTGAAGGCCACCTGGCACCTGTTGTCAAGCCATTCCGAGCAGGGGCGCCTGGCGATTCTGTGACGCAGGTCAGATTGGATGCATGATAGCGCCCAATCCGCGTTCAGTCTGCGCTGACGGGTGATGTCGCGAAGGACAACTTCGTTCACGAAGTCCCATCGATTGTTGATGAAGCTTGCACCCTTGGTTGGGATCAGGTCGAGAATCCCGCACCGGATTGGCCTTCCGCCTCCGATGCATTCGTAGCCTGCATTGGTGTAGCCCTGAGTGGTATCATCATAAGCAAAGCTAGGACGGTCTCCTCGTTGAGGTAGGCGTCGGTCCGATGGTCCGAAAGCTGCTCAATGAGGTCCACCACCCGCTGGCTATTCTCTGGTCCTGATTCCTGCAGTGGTACGCCACAAGCATCATGTAGGCCCCGACGGTTCTCCACATCCGTGCAGAGATTGTGTTTGTTCTCATAACGGATCAAGACCACATCAACCCGTACGGCTTCGCCTCCGCGTCGCGGTCGGGCTTTGGCCTTGGGTCGTCGGTCCGAGGATGCAACACTCACATGGTCTGTGGTGTCAACGTCCATTGGCTCAGCCTCTTGTCGAGGTACTCGACGTGGATATCGAAGAAGGCTTTCCTTGATAATCTGGACGCCTCGAAGTACCAGATCCCGGGTCGCAGCATTTTCTGTGCAATTGGACAGAGTGTGTAGATCACTGCCACAAGCAACACAGAACGTGAGGCGGTCGCTTCCGACCGACATTTCACCCTGAGCGAGTACTCCCACATAGTCCTGAAGCTGCGCGACAAACCCTTCACGAATTGCATGCCTGGGATCAGGGCCTTCCGCACCTTGTTCTTCTTCGGGTTGCGCATCCACATCTACATCCTGTGCAGGTATTGGTGGAGCAACGGAGAACCCTGGATCGTCCGTGACGTTGTCAGCGGCCTGTGTCTCGTCGGTTCTCGCAATCTCTACGGAGTAGATATCACCATCGACGATCACTGTGAAATCAATCACGAGGTCAGCGGACATGTTGTTGACGATCTCAGCGACTGCTTCATTCTTCTTGGGCGGTGTCCGTTTGCGCGGGGAGTCAACCGTGATCAGCTCGATAGCTTCGGCCGACGCGTAGCGGAAGAATGATCTTTCGATTCCCCTCGCACACGCATTTGCTCCCTCAAGGCCACCCCAATTTGGAAAATGACTTGGGTGTCTCATTGCAATTGTAAGAAGCCCGAGCGCCAGCTCCACCGTGTCACCCAGGAGCTCCTCCTTGGGCAAGGCTGACCCTCTGTAGCATTCTTGGCGCTCTTCCGGAGTCAAAAGCATTCTCATGAAACCAGCATAAGCGCAGTTCCCGGCATCGTAGTAGCAGATGTAGCATGTCTTGCCTTCGGGGTCGTACCCTCTGTCCCATGCCAACTGTTTGGCCTTTCCCCATGCCGCGTACTCGATGGCCTGACTGGCTGTGATTCGGAGACCACCGTAGTGAGAAACCGTCTTGCCGATGTCTTCATAGACCATCTCCGCACAAACTTTGAGGAACTCCTTGATGTCCACGCGAGGATCCACGAATTGGAGCCTCAGGTCATAAAGGTGCTTTGCGCAAGCCAAGGTGTACTTCTGGGACGAGACCAAGTCATTAAAGGAGCCGATTTGATGCTGCATCTTCAAAGCTGAAGTGTGTGCGCACCCAATGCAGTGTCCAGGATACCCGTTTCCGGTCGGCTTGAAGAGGGCTTGTGCGTAGCACTCAGCCAACTTCATTGCTTCACATCCAGGGCAATAGAACGTTCTCCCTTTGACATAGCCTGTGTTCGGGGTCGCATAGGTGTCGATCCGGAACCAGTAGTGCCTGTTGTCATAGTAGGCTTCGGGGACGGTCATGGCGATGTCAAAGTCCTGCCAGGTGACTGTGGACGATTCAGCGACCGTGTCACCCTGGGCACCCGACCTGATCTGTTGCTGCTGTTCTCCCGTAAACCATGTCTGCGAAATCTTGGTGGACGTCTTGACTTCACTCTTGTCCTCCCAAATCTCGACAAGCGACGGGTGAGCGACTGAGTCGGTTCGGACAGTTTCGTCCCATGAGCGAACTTTCGATGCCTCAACAAAGCACGTGGATACCATCTTCTCGCAGAACAGCTGCTTCTCGTAGATAGCGAAGCCCAATTTGAACCTGACCCGATTGTCCGGTGCTGGCACCTTTTCGGCTGACAGGGTATGCACGCCTGATGACGCATGTTTCGTCTGGCTGTACATTCTTGACCAAAACGAAGATCCATGAATCACCACGCATGCTCGAGCTCGCAACTCCAGTTCAATATACATTCCCAGCGCGTGGAAGCCGTTGAACAGAGAAGCTTTCTGTCGAAGGTAATTGCTGGCTGCTCCTACGAACCGTAAGTCGTGATTGATGTTGACAATTGGAGGGCGCGTGGTACGCTTCCCTGCCGCAATGATAGGGTCAACGTACGTGATCTTGAGCTGTCGCTGCAAGTCAGAGCGAATTGCTGCTCCGTCTCCGACCTCACTCATCGGAAAGAGATGTTCTCGATGAGGATCGCCTGGAGAGACAGATGGTAATGCAATGTGACGGTTGCAAGCTGCTCTTCGGTCAAGCCATCCAATGTCGCATTCACAGATTCCAACGATCCTTTTGTGACTTGGAAGTTGTAGTTGGCGCCCATGGTGATCGACGGGCTCACAATGTAGATCTCGCTCCATCCATGCATGCCGAGGTTCTCTCTCACTGTATGCGTTGATCCCCTGGTCCTTGCGACCATGTCAAAGTCTTGGACGAGGATTGTGCACTGAGAGCGCATAGTCGCGGCATCAGGCTTGCCACCCATACCCAAACTATTGCGAAATCCGTTCAGCGTGTTCATGGTGTTGATCCTTGCTTCTTCCGGAATTTCATCGTTGTCGACAAGATCGCTGCCTGCCTCGATCATCACTGCCGAGGTAAGCATCGGAGGAGAAGGAAGATGCACGCACGACACCAATGCCAATGCATGGTACAGCCGTGAATACATCCGTAACCACATTTTCGTACTCAGCTTCACGTAGACCTTCAGGTTGAGACCCTTGTCATCACTTTGAGAGACGGAACGGATCCTTGCCAAATAGGTCACCAGCCTTCTGACGTAATGCTGAATCGGTGTGGTCCCCACGTCGTGGTTGGCCACGAACTTTGGCGTCTCATCAATGGTAGGTGGGTACTCGTCCTGATCGCGGGTCGTCGTCAGCAAGCTCGAGCGACAGCCCTTTTCATCGATGTTGACATAATGGTACCAACTTTCCTGAGCGCCGGCGGGGATTGGAGCTTCCTCCCATGTCGGTTGCGATGGTTCCTCTTCCGGTTGCGAAGACGATTGTTGTGGAGGAGGTGCCGCAGAAGATGACGACGCCGATGCCGTTGCCTCGTCCGTCCTTGCCCTCTTTGGTCCGTGGCTAGGGGTGGCTCGAGGTCCGGCAGCGGATTCTTGCGCTTGTCCCGGCGTTCTTCCATGCTCAGGGTGCACGATTCCTTCCGGTTCGAGGTTGCTTGCCGTAGGCATCGCAACTCTCCCCGTTGAGTATACCCAGCTAGGATGCCGTTGAAGGTTGGGCGGAAATAGGCCATCATCTTGCATAAGCGGACTTGGTGCCCCCATCAGTTGGAATTCTGCTTCCCATATGCCCAACGTGGCGCGTTTGGTAGAGCAGCCGACCACGTACCCAGATTCAACTCCGCACTGATTCCAGGTGTAGCCACGGAACGCATCCGGCAATTGGAAACCGTTCCTGTCCTGATCTGCACATACAGCATCCACATGGTGCTTGAGGAAAGTATACGTGGTGTAGTCGGAATCAGGGAGCACATCGTTGGACCATCTGTAATGCGGGTGTCCAGTTTCTGGATCAACCCATGATACGTAGGAATGAAGCACGTGGATACAGACACTGAACGCCTGGAGCGAGTTCATCGCAAAGGCGAGCGGATGTCCCATGCCTTGAGGCATTGTGCGCATCATCAAAGCCAGCTGGTGAACGTTGAGTGGCGTAGCGCCATCGTTGCTCGCTGCACATTCCTGGTTGTAGGTCCGTAGTCCATACCCAGTGTGTTTTGCGAACATGTACATCAGCTTGCATACCCTACATAACGTAGGCTCTGCCAACAGGTCTGATTGGTCAGGTGCTCTACCTGACATAGGCAACTTGTGGTAGTAGTCCTGATTCACCGTATACCATTGTTGAATTCTCGTGTCTGTCACGGCCTGGTAGGGCGTCTCCACGGAGTTGATGAGAACGGCGAGGTTGTAGTACACGTCCGCACTGACGATGTTCCTTGTTGCAGTGTTCAAGTCGAACCGAACTTGTTTTCGTTCTTGTTCCAGTTCAACCACAGCCAATTTTGCATCATCGCGGATCACTTCCTCATCCACCATAAACCTGGTGATGGCATTGAACTTCCCCTCGTAGTCAGCAACAATGTGTTTGAGACCTCCACCAAACTTGATGACCATGGCGAGTATCTCCCCATAGGGTTTGTCCATGTACTCCTCAGGGGCAGCAAATAAGCAAGCTTTGAGGATTTCTCGGACTCGAATGGAAAGATCCCCTCCTGGCGACAGATTTGCACACGTGAACAGCAAGACCAACGGAGGTGCTTTGAACGCTGCCCATGTGCGAATGAGATCATTGTCGACCACTTTGTCTTTCGTAATCTTCGGCGGGAGCGAAACGCTCTGCGACGAATCCCCAGAATACATCTCCAGGAACTTGTGGAACTTCAGAAACGTTCGCATCATCCCACCAGACGGGAAAACTTCTTCGTGGTCCACTCCTTCGAAGGCCAGCTCGTAGGCATTGTAGCTTTCAGCCATGGCTCGGGTTTCGGTCCTTCCTCCGTAGGAGGGAAGTCCCTACACCCTAATCGACTTCACGGTTCCGGGTTCTCCGTAAGAGGCACCCTTCCCCGATCCGTCTGGTCAGACCTTAGTTGTTCCTTAGTTGGGGCTGTCTAATAGCCCCTTCATCAGCGTCTACACACTGACGTTGCTGCCATGCAATGTCCTCAGATTCATGTGCAACATGACTGACACTGACATGAGCTCGAACAAGGCTGCGAACATTCCTCGCAATTGACCGCCATGAAACATCAATGCGCTGCGACAAACTGCTCTTCGAATCATGGTCCAAGCAATCATCCAGTCTCACCATCAAACGATCCGCTTCAGGCATGTTAGAGAACATGATCCTGCGTCCACCACCATCGCCACCAGCACCAACATGATCATCAACCTTAACCTTCGTCACCTTGCCACTTGAAACAAGAGCATGCAACTCTGGCCAAGACCAACATGAACATGAAGAAGGCATGTCAAGCGAAAAATAGACGTCGGAAAATTCCGCACACTTCTTCAGCAGGCGTTTGAGAGATTTCAAGACACTTCTGAAAACCTTGTACTTCCCACCGAACGTTTCTCACCCCCCACGCAAGCCCCTTCACTACTTCCAGGACCAGCACCTGATCGCAAAAGCGATGCCACGAATAGCACAGGTGTGCGCAGGTCGTTCCGGCACGCATCCTTCATCGTACCGATAAGGTTGTCCTCATCGGCTTTGGAGCCGATCAGCTCCTTGCAAGTTATGCGAGAGCAACCCTTAGTGGACTTAGGCACGGCGTAGCCATTACCCAAGCCACAGAGGTCAACGATCATGCGGTCTGGCTTTCGTCCACCAGCCTTCGACGGCATGGCTACCAATCTCCCATCGCCCGTTGCCTGAAATTTCAAGGCTTTAAGCAATCTCCTGGAGATTTGGCTAGTCAACTCGCATTTATCAGATCGATCCTTAGCGTCCGAATCAGTCATGTGCAAATGTTTGGACGAGCACACATCAGACGACTTAGGATGCAACGCGACGTTTTCGGCAATGTACTCCCATTCATCCTTGCAGTAGCCGAGCTCAACGGCGGTTCCGGGAGATACAGGATCCCGAAAGGTATAACGTTGCCCGTGAGTGCATCCTTGGATCCTGATGCTCTTCCACATGGCATCTTCCTGAAGTCCCTTGTACTGCTTGGTTTCCTGGACTGGTACTCGAGGAGGTACTTCGATGATGATTTGGAACCCCCATGATGCCGCTCTGCGCCCAATTCTTTGGACGACCTCCCCCCATGGGTAGTCTGTCCGCAATTTGGCCCTTTCAGGGTTGTCAGCGATTTTCCGACTCAGCCACGAATTCTTGCCCAACACCCCTGCACCAATGAAGATCACGGAGTTAGGGTTGTCTTTCCTTGCTTCCACTACGTCGAAGAGGTAGGCGCACATGGCGTCGT
>CAJNDT010000841.1:0-129810 GCA_905221615.1 Symbiodinium sp. CCMP2592 | reverse complement strand
AGGTCAGCGGACACGTTGTTGACGATCTCAGCGACTTGTTCATTCTTCTTGGGCGGTGTCCTCTTGCGTGGGGAGTCAACCGTGATGAGCTCGATAGCCTCGGCCGACGCATAGCGGAAGAATGATCTTTCGATCCCTCTCACGCACGCATTTGCCCCTTCAAGACCACCCCAATTCGGGAAATGATTTGGATACCTCATCGCTATTGTAAGAAGCCCGAGTGCCAGCTCCAATGTGTCACCCAAGAGTTCCTCCTTAGGCAAAGCTGACCCTCTGTAACATTCCTGGCGCTCTTCCGGAGTCAAAAGCATTCTCATGAAACCAGCATAAGCGCAGTTCCCGGCATCGTAGTAGCAGATGTAGCAGGTCTTCCCTTCGGAATCGCATCCTCTGTCCCATGCCAACTGTTTGGCTTTTCCCCATGCCGCGTACTCGATGGCCTGACTGGCTGTAATCCGGAGACCACCGTAGTGAGAAACCGTTTTGCCTATGTCTTCGTAGGTCACTTCCGCATATGCTTTGAGGAACTCCTTGATGTCCTGACGAGGGTCCACAAATTGAAGCCTCAGGTCATAGAGGTGCTTTGCGCACGCCAAGGTGTACTTCTGGGACGCGACTAAGTCGTTGAAGGAGTTGATGAGATGCTGCACCTTCAAAGCTGAAGTGTGTGCGCATCCAATGCAGTGTCCAGGGTACCCGTTTCCCGTTGGCTTGAAGAAGGCTTGTGCGTAGCACTCAGCCAATTTCATAGCGTCACAGCCTGGGCAATAGAACGCTCTCCCTTTGACGTAGCCAGTGTTTGCGGTCGCGTAGGTGTCGATCCTGAACCAGTAGTGCCTGTTGTCATAGTAGGCTTCGGGAACAGTCATGGCGATGTCAAAGTCCTGCCAAGTGACCGTGGACGACTCAGCGACTGTATCGCCCTGGGCACCGGACCTGATTTGTTGCTGCTGTTCTCCCGTGCACCATGTCTGCGAAATCTTTGTGGACGTGGTGACTTCACTCTTGTCCTCCCAGATCTCGACGAGCGACGGGTGCGCAACTGTATCGACGCGGACACTTTCATCCCATGAGCGGATTCTCGATGCCTCGACAAAACACGCGGATACCATCTTCTCGCTGAACAGCTGCTTCTCATAGATAGCGTAGCCCAATTTGAACCTGACTCGAGAGTCCGGTGCTGGCAGCTTTTCGGCTGACAGCGAATGTACGCTCGACGACGAATGTTTCATCTGGCTGTACATTCTCGACCAAAACGAAGATCCATGAATCACCACGCATGCTCGGGCCCGCAACTCCAGTTCAATGTACATTACCAGCGCGTGGAAACCGTTGAACATAGAAGCCTTCTTGAGAAGGTAGTTGCTAGCTGCTCCAACGAACCGTAGGTCGTGGTTGATGTTGACAATTGGAGGGCGCGTGGTACGCTTCCCTGCTGCGATGATAGGGTCAACGTACGTTTCCTTGAGCTGTTGCTGCAACCTGACACGGATTGCCGCTCCGTCACCGACGTCACTCATCGGAAAGGACATATTCTCGATGAGGATTGCTTGGAGAGACAGGTGGTAGTGCAACGTGACGGTTGCGATTTGCTTTTCGGATAAGCCGTCCAATGTGGCATTCACCGATTCCAATGACCCTTTCGTAACTTGGAAATTGTAATTTGCACCTGTAGTGATCGACGGGCTCACAATGTGAGTCTCGCTCCATCCATGCATGCTGAGGTTCTCTCTCAGCGTGTGCGTTGATCCTCTGGTTCTTGCGATGATGTCAAAGTCCTGAACGAGGATTGTGCACTGAGAGCGCATAGTCACAGCATCGGGTTTGCCACCCATACCCAAACTATTGCGAAATCCATTCAGCGTGTTCATGGTGTTGACTCTTGCCTCTTCCGGAACGGAATCACTCTCGACAAGGTCGCGATCTGCCTCGATCATCACTGCCGAGGTAAGCATTGGAGGAGAAGGAAGATGCACGCATGACACCAACGCCAGCGCGTGGTATAGTCGTGAGTACATCCGAAGCCACGCCTTTGTGTTCAGCTTCACGTAGACCTTCAGGTTGAGACCTTTGTCATCACTTTGGGAAACGGAACGAATCCTTGCCAAATAGGTCACCAGTCTTCTGACGTAATGCTGAATAGGCGTGGTCCCCACGTCGTGGTTGGCCACAAACTTTGGCGTCTCGTCAATGGTAGCTGGGTACTCGTCGCGATCACGGATAGTCGCCAGCAAAGCAGAGCGACAGCCCTTCTCAATGATGTTGACATAATGATACCAGCTTTCCTGAGCGCCAGCAGGGATTGGAGCTTCCTCCCATGCCGGTTGCGTTGGTTCCTCTTCCGGTTGTGGAGGCTGTTGTTGTGGAGGAGGTGCTGCAGAAGATGACGATGCCGATGCCGTTGCCTCGTCCGTCCTTGCCCTCTTTGGTCCGTGGCTTGGAGTGGCTCGAGGCTCTGCGGCAGAGTCCCGCGCTTGCTCCGGCGTCCTTCCATGCTCAGGGTGCACGATTCCTTCCGGTTCGAGATTGCTTGCCGTAGGCATCGCAACTCTCCCCGACGCGTAGACCCAGTTAGGATGCCGTTGAAGATTGGGCGGAAATAGGCCATCATCTTGCATCAGCGGACTCGGTGCTCTCATCTGTTGGAATTCAGCTTCCCATATGCCCAAGGTGTCACGTTTGGTGGCGCAGTCAGCCACGTATCCAGATTCGACTCCGCATTGGTTCCAGGCGTAGCCACGGAACGTCTCCGGCAACTGGAATCCGTTCTTGTCTTGAGCTGCACATACTGCCTCCACATGGTGCTTGAGGAAGGCATACGTGGTATAGTCGGAATCGGGGAGCACCTCGGTGGTCCATCGGTAGTGCGGGAGCCCACTGTGTGGATCTACCCACGATACATAGGAATGAAGCACGTAGAGACATATGCTGAATGCCTGGAGCGAATTCATCGCAAAGGCGAGCGGATGTCCCATGCCCTGAGGCATTGTGCGCATCATCAAAGCCAGCTGGTGGACATTGATCGGCGCAGCGCCGTCGCTGCTCGCTGCACATTCTTGGTTGTAGGTTCGAAGCCCATATCCAGTATGCTTTGCGAACATGTACATCAGCTTGCACACCCTACGTAACGTAGGCTCTCCCAACAAGTCGGATTGGTCGGGTGCCCTGCCTGACATTGGCAACTTGTGGTAGTAGTCCTGGTTCACCGTATACCACTGCTGAATTCTTGTATCTGTCACGGCTTGGTAAGGCGTCTCCACGGAGTTGATGAGGACGGCGAGATTGTAGTAGACATCCGCGTTGACAATGTTCCTGGTCGCGGTGTTCAAATCGAACCGAACTTGTTGCCTTTCTTGTTCCAGTTCAACCACAGCCAACTTTGCATCATCACGGATCACTTCCTCATCCACCATAAACCTTGTGATGGCATGGAACTTCCCTCCGTAGTCAGCAACAACGTGCTTGAGGCCTCCACCAAATTTGATGACCATGGCGAGGATCTCCCCATAGGGTTTGTTCATGTACTCCTCCGGGGCGGCAAATAAGCAAGCCTTGAGGATCTCTCGAACTCGAATGGAAAGGTCCCCTCCTGACGACAGATTTGCGCACGTGAACAGCAAGACCAGCGGTGGTGCTTTGAATGCTGCCCACGTGCGGATGAGATCATTGTCGACCACTTTGTCTTTCGTAATCTTTGGCGGGAGCGGTACGCTCTGCGACGAATCCTCAGAGTACATCTGCAGAAACGTGTGGAACTTCATGAACGTCCGCATCATCCCACCAGGCGGGAAAACTTCTTCATGGGCCACTCCTTCGAAGGACAGTTCATAGGCATTGTAGCTTTCTTCCATGGCTCGGGACCCGGTCCTTCCTCCGTGGGAGAGAAGTACCTACCCCTATATGACTTCACGGTTCCAGGTACTCTGTAAGAGACACCCTTCCCCGATCAGTCAGGTCAGACCTTAGTTGTTCCTTAGTCGGGGCTGTCTATTAGCCCCTCCATCAGCGTTTACACACTGACGTTGCTGCCATGCAGTGTCCTCAGATTCATGTGCGTCACGACTGAGACTAGCATGAGCTCGAACAAGGCTGCGAACATTCTTCGCAATTGACCGCCATGACGCCTCAATGCACTGCGACAAACTGTTCCCAGTTTCATGGTCCAAGCAATCATATGATTTCACCAGCAAACGACCCGCCTCGGGCATGTTAGAGAACATGATCCTGCGTCCACCACCATCGCCATCAGCACCAACATGATCATCAACCTTAACCTTTGTCACCTTGCCACTTGAAACAAGGGCATGCAACTCTGGCCAAGACCAACATGAACATGAAGAAGGCATGTCAAGCGAAAAATAGACGTCGGAAAATTCCGCACACTTCTTCAGCAGGCGTTTGAGAGATTTCAAGGCACTTCTGAAAACTTTGTACTTCCCACCGGAACGCTTCTCACCCCCCACGCAAGCCCCTTCGCTACCTCCAGGACCGGCACCTGATCGCAAAAGCGATGCCACGAACAGCACAGGTGTGCGCAGGTCATTCCGGCACGACTTCTTCATTGCGCCGACAAGGCTATCCTCGTCGGCACTGGAGCCAATCAGCTCTTTACACGTAATGCGAGCGCATCCCTTAGTGGACTTGGGCACGGCGTAGCCATTGCCCATGCCACAAAGGTCAACAATTATGCGGTCAGGCTTTCGTCCTTCACCCTTTGACGGCATTGCAACCAATTTCCCGTCGCCCATTGCCTGAAATTTCAAGGTCTTAAGCAATCTCCTGGAAATTTGACTGGTTAACTCGCAATTATCAGATCGATCCTTAGCGTCCGCATCAGTCATGTGCATATGTTTGGCTGAGCACATGTCAGACGACTTAGGATGCAACGCGACGTTTGCGGCAAAGTACTCCCATTCATCCTTGCAGTAGCCGAGCTCAACGGCAGTTCCGGGAGATACAGGATCTCGGAAGATATAACGTTGCCCGTGAGTACACCCTTGGATCTTGATGCTCTTCCACACGGCGTCTTCCTGAAGTCCCTTGTACTGCTTGGTTTCTTGAACTTGTACGCGAGGAGGCACCTCAATGATGACTTGGTTTCCCCACGATGCCGCTCTGCGCGCAATTCTTTGGACGACCTCCCCCCATGGGTAGTCCGTCCGCAATCTGGCCCTTTCAGGGTTGTTGGCGATTTTCCGACTCAGCCACGAATTCTTGCCTAACACCCCCGCACCGACGAAGATCACGGAGTTAGGGTTGCTTTTCCTTGCTTCCACCACATCGAAGAGGTAGGCACACATGGCGTCGTCAACTTCTCGCCCCATACTCAGAACATTCACTTGCATCCCAGGGTCGTAGTGAGAATCGGGAGCATGCTGCGCAATGCAGTCCTTGCCAGGAGCATACTCATTCCACCAGTTCTCCTCATCGACTCCTACCAATGTCCACACCGTCACTGCCTTTGGAGCATCTTTGATAGTGATACGGTATTTCCAACGGCTGTAAGGATTTTTGTAAGTATGGACCAACCCTCCATCGTGGTCGAGGAATTGGATCACCAGGCCCTCCTTGGGTTTGTTTTCGGCGAAATCAACCACGTGAGGCACAATTGCTCCATCGTACCCTTGATATTCCCTTTTCTGTTCGGCCGCATCATGCCATACATCCTCGTACACTGACGACCATTGGTCATAGCCGAATTGGGAGGCTTGACTTTTGGACAGGCCGTTGAAACAAAGAGGTAATGTAAAGCCCTGGTACCCCCCATGGATGGCACGCGCCAGTGTGACAACCACCGCACGCCATTGGGCGGGCAGGGCGCGCACGTAAGACTGGCCCAACGGCGGGGCAGGAGGAGGCAGAAACGGCGGCGCAAGGACGTCCGCAATAGCGGCCGGGCGCAAATGTCCCGTACCGGATGGTACTGAAATACAGCACGCTCCACATAGCGGTCGAACTTGCCCGGGTGATCAAGGATAGCAGCACGGTCCTCCATTTGGTGCCACTGCCCTTCACGAAGAATCCAAGTCGACCGAAGGTAGCGACCAGGCGGCAACGCGGAAGGCGGCCCCCGCAGCATGCGCGGGAACTTGACAACCAGGATGGGGTCCACACTGTCATGTTCTTGCAAGCCTTCCTTACTCGACAAGCCAGCGCGATACAACACCTGAGGAAGGATCGGCGTCTGCGTGTAAGGAAAACAGGGCACTTCGCTCTTGAACGAGTAGTGCTGTTGACCCTTCTCATCCGTGCTCTGGGTATGAGTAGGGCGCATCAGATCCATAATCTCTTGGGAGCCGATGAGGGCCGGCGGAAAAATGTTGATAAGTTGACACGCATGTGTCCAGGATACGGAATCCTTGAACGATTTGGTGTGTATGTCCGCCGACATCTTGGCAGTGACCTCATAAGCAAGAGAAACGTAACCCTCCTGAAAGATAGAGTGCATCCAGCCAATGCAGATGCCGTGGGTACGCTCCAAATGACGCATTGTCGGATTCTTGCCCGTGCGAATCACCCCGATCATGGTCTGGTTGTCGTCGTAGAAGACGAAGTTGGGGTCTTGACCTCCAAGCTGCTGCCACAACGTGATAGCAGGCAATCCAAGACGTGACATGGCAAAGTCGGCCGCGACAATCTCGGCCTCAGGTGTGGAGTGACTCAAGCACCCCTGCCTTTTGCTAAGTCCCGCCAAGGGAAACCTTGTGTGAGAACCTTGAATGTGCAAGTGAGCACCGGAGGTAGATTTCAAACTCTCTCCACAACCTGCATAGTCCGCATCTGCAAACAGTCCGATGGACGAGTCCTCCAAGGAGTTCCCGACCCATCCAATCATCATGTGATGTTTGGACTGGTGCACATAGGCCATGAGATGATGAAGCAGCGCATCCTCCTTCTTGGTCCATTTCGTGATCTTGCGTGCGAGATTGTTGATACTGCGCAGAAGATCAAAGCGGCAAATGCGCGCGGCATAAAGCAACTTCATGAGAATGCTCGCTGCCTGCGGGGCAAGTGCACCGCGATTAGCCTCGTTGACTTCCTCTTCCTCTGGCGCCTTGGGAATAGGTGGAGGCGGAACAAGCCGACCATCCTTATCAACAGGCATGGTGTGTCCACACCACGTGCATCGATGGCTTTTACCTGACTGTGCCGGAGCGCGAGCTGGGTGATTCTTAGTCTCCTCAGCCGGACTCGGCGATGGTACCGTCTTGAATTTTGTCGGATCGAACCCAGTCACGTCGCAGTACTTCTTGACTGTCATGTCCAGGTACGTCTCCATGTCGTAGGTAACGGTCTGCACCTTCGTTTTGTCATGCAACGTTGCCTCGCCCTTGGAGATGCGACAACCTAGATACAAACCTAGTGGCGTTTCTTCTTCTAATCGAAGTTCTCGGCGCAGCATATCCCAACCCTTAGGCAGATTCTCTTTGGGTCCTGCCATCTTGAGATCATCCACGTAGATGACAAGTAAGAGCTTCATCTGCGGGTGGAAATACAATGATGGCCATTCGTCGCCAATCGGCTTGAATCCTACTTTCTGTACCGCGGTATGGCAATGTTGTTCCCACATGGTTCCTGCATCAGGATGTCCATATAGAGCTTTGATCAAGCGACATACAGGTCTACGGAATTTATGCCGTTTCGCAGATGGATGCCAGGCTTCATCAGGCAGTTCAACCCAACATGGAGTGCCCGATAACCTCGCCTGAATGTAGGCTTGGATAGCATCCGCCATCTGGACATCGTTGCCAGGGAGGCATCCGTAGTAATCTGCCCACCGTGAGGCGTCAAACGTAGCCGGGGAATTCCCCAAATCCTGAAACAACGCGGCTTCCATATTTTGATCCTTGACCTGATCACCGAGTAGTACGCCTCGCCCTTTGAACTTCCTGGCAGGATCGTCCTCTTTGAGCTGATAGTTCTTCTCATATATCAGTCCATGTACTCGCGCCATATGTACTTTCTCACCTTTCTTCTTTGCCTCGGCAACGACATCGTCATATTCACGCGTAGTTGAGAAATCAAACACCTCTTGGTCCCACAATCCTTTCCACTCTTTCATGAAAGCTTCCATGGCCTTGGGGTTGTTGACCATCTCTTTGCGTGTGACGGGTCGAGTGACCATGGCATTGAAGCATGATCCTCCTGCATGATTCTTTTCCCGATGTACGTTTCTGTGAGAAGTCGTACACGGCATAGACGGAATCCAATTATCATCCATGACCATATGTGCCGGAACGGCCGGCACGACATCTGCCAAGAATTGTTCTTGTGTGTATTGATCCACATAGGGCTGTGCCCAGGACCACCCATCGTCGTCGTCAATGGACACGTTAAGTTGCAGATCAATTTCTTCACATGGAACAATCTTGGGAAAGATCATGTTGTCCAAAACCTTGGTGACTATCTTCTTCCCTATCGCGGCCTTCTTCCGGTCCTTCTTGGCAACTCGAGCTTTGTCTCGCTTTTCTTTCTTGTACGCTGCCTTCTTCTCTGCTTCACTCATTTTCTTCCATGCTTCCGGAGAATAGGAATGGATAGGTCGCCGTGTAGGGAGAGTTCGTCGACCGTCGCTTCGGATCTTGTATGGGACTCCCCTTTTATCGATCTTGCAGGCTTCACCATCATCGGTAAGATATACAATGCCGTCCCCTTTCTTCCCTGTACTCCAATGCTCGATCTCCTCAGGAGCCAATTTCTTTTCTTTCAAGATCTTGATGATCTCTCCAGGTTCTTCGATGTCTCCTTCGGGGATGAGTCTACCGGTTGGACCGACTTCGCGGAGCGATCGCCGATCTTTCCCAATGACCTTTGGTTCAGAAGGAGGCGGTGCTGCACGTAGACCTAGCTCTTCGTCTAGTTCGTCGAGTCTTTTGTCTCCTATGGCATCAATGGCTTCATGTTCTGCCGACTTGAAGACTTCGCCAGACGGCTCCGTCTCTATGTCAGATGGATCTATGTCCTGCAAGTCAGGGTCTTCTCCGGGATCCGGTGGAGGAAGTAGATCGTCTTGATCATCATCATCCCCGTTGCCACCATTTCCTCCAGGCGGACCGTCATCCCCGTCATCGACGTCTTTTATCTCTTTGCCAGCGAGGTCAACATTGTCCCTGAGTCCCTCGATGGTTGAGTTCATCCTTTCGTACTCAGCTTTCAGGGGAAATGTTATCTCCTCTGGGAAGTAGATAACCTCTGTCTCGTACGGTCTCATCAACTTCCTGGGAACAGATGCGTCCATCGACAAGTTCGCATTGGCAAACTCCTTCATATCCCATACGCGATACTTCTTGGACCATCCTTGACCAGCAGTGATGATGTATCCGGCAAAAATGCCTGGGATCCCCTTTGGATCGAACTTGTTGCCATATGTCTTCGGCCTTGTATCCGTCGGCTTGAAGAAGACTTTGGCCCCAAATGGTATGGCTTTTCCCTCGAAGTCCTTTCCAGTCATTCGTTTCCATGCTGAATCACCATCGCCCTCCACGTCTTCAATGTTGAGGTTCTGCATCACGCAATTCAGCGCAAAGGACCAGTATTGGGCGGGTAATCCGGCGTGTAGCATGGATGCGGCGACTGTGTTGATCACTTCTTGATTTGATCGTTCAGCGAGTGAATTGTTACTGGGTTTCCCTGGAAGGGAATGATCTATCACGATCTTCAACTGCGCCATGGCTGAATCGAACTCTGGTGCTTCATCACTGTACGCCATATGAATCTTGCGTCTCCCCATTAGGCGTCTGATGGCCATGACAACCTCGTCAGTATTCCTTGAGGCCGTGGGAATCGCTGCGATCATTTTGGTGGCGATGTCTCTGATGACTAGAACTTCACGTGCTCCGTCATCGAGTCCGATGCCTGCTTCGGCGGCTTTGCGCATATCGAGGAAGTCGAACGTTACGAGATCCCCAGTGTTTGATCACACGTTGAAATGCACCTCGTTGTGTCCGCAAGTGCTTCATCTTCGCGCGTATGCACGATTCGCAATATGGATTGCGGTAGCGATGAGTACACAGATGTGCCAACGTCTTTGCCTCGGCTTTCAGTGTTCCGACTCTGGCCTTGCGGCTCGGCGCACCGTCGCCTTCCACATCAATGATCACCTCATCGTCACCGTCCAATGGAACTTCACCCACTCCTGCTTCTTCGTCGTCCGGTGGTCGTCCGGCCTCGGACTCTGGTACTTCTTCTATAGGAGGTTCCTGGGGTTCAGGGTCAGGAGGCCGTTCATGAGCGTCACCTTCTTCTTCTGCTTCAATTTCGCTCGGTGCAGCTTCAGCGGCAGCTGCGACATTGACGTCAACATCACCCGCGGTTAGCACACCCTTGAAGATTTCGGTGATTGCTTTGGCCTCCGGATCATCATGAACAAGTGACTTGGAACTCCCGGCACGAATGTACGGAATGTCACCGTTCACGAACAGAGATATTCTCTTGCCCTGCGGGTTGATCATGAATGGTTCCCTTCCGGGTGGCCACACAAACCCGTAGTTGAAGTTCATGCATCTCTTGCCTATGGAAAGCACCGACGGTGTGTCATCCAACACATAAGCGTTGATCGGTTCCTCGAACGACTCAGTCTGGAAGTTCGACACAAGATCGGTATCGGTGATTCCATTTGCTGTCTGAAATGATATGGGCTCTGGAGTCACGAGTGTCTCGAGACTGTGCTTCTCGATCTTCTTCTGAGATATGAGGTCATGGCCACATCCAGTGTCCATGAGAAACTTGATCTTCTTCTTGAGGATGACTGGTTGAACCATGCATTTGAACACGCCTTGATTGATGATCCGCTTGCTGTGCGCAGCGTCGAGTTCACGTTCCACGATGGAATCCTCACCGTCGTAGAAGGAAACCTCTTCCACCCGAGACGTTCCTGGGATCCGTACGAATGAAACTCGATCTCCGCATTGATCATCATCGTCGTCAACCATGTCTCTCATGATCTGTGCCCTCAATCTCGCTTTGTGCTTAGCGAATTCCAAAGTCACGGCGCGATCCTCATCGTTGACAAGCGCTTCCATGTCGACGTACTTCACCTTCCGTTCTTTGTCCTTCTTCGATTTTCTAGGACACGAAGAAGTGAACTTCACGTCGCCAGCGAATGTCACGTTGCGCTTGATCTCTTTTCGGGTCGACGTAGTCGGTCCCGAGGATTCGTCGTCGGTTGAACAATCCGAGTCAGCGTCGCTGTCAGCGGATGGACAATCTGACTCTTCCTCATCTTGTCTTGAAGATCGCTTCCATATAGCCGGGGCTGATGGATTCCACCTTCGGCACAATCTAATGGCGGGTGCCGCAGGGAGTGCCTTGGCCTTAGCATTCGGTTTCGCTGGAGCTGCCTTTGCTTCGGATTTGGCTTTGGCTTTCGCCTTTGGTTCCGGAGCTGGGGTAGCTGCGGCCTCATGCTTGAAAGGACAATTCTCTCTTGAGCACGAGCCTGTGTTCTTGAAAGAGTAGCATATCCTATTTCCTCCTCCTCCAGATGGACTTGGAGTTCTCGTCCTCGGCGTAAAGGGTCGCTCTGGAGTCTTCTTCGAGTGACTGAATGGGCACTTGTCACCATTTCGACACCCTGCATCTGTGAAATGGAACTTGCAGCGGATTTGCTTCTTGCTCTTGTCGCCTCTGTTGTCCGCCGACTCACTCCTCGTCTTCTTCTTGGGCTTTGGCTTGGTCTTCGCATGACTCTTCGCTTTGCTCTGAGGTATACAGGTGTTGCTTTATCCGGCTTGGTAGGCGAAGCTTTGACCTTTGCGGATGGAGCTGCATTAGGCGTTGGTTTCTCAGGTACCTTGGCCGGCGCAGCGAGCAAATCCTTGCCCTCAAGCATCTGGCGCAAACCAATTTGGGTCTGAGTGAGATTCGATTGTTCTCGTCTCCGCATGATGGTACGATCGATGATCTTCATCAGATTGTCGTACGATCGGTCCTCGTGATTGTAGGGCAAGTGGTCATAGTGCATGCCCAAATCCATCTTCATTGCGGGCGAGTCCTTGATCTTGCTGTGCAAGCAATCACGGAGAGCTGTTTTGGATGGTATGTCTTCTGGTCTCATCCGTCCAAGAACTTCCAACCACGTCTGCTTGAACGTATTAAGTTTGTTGTCGCCTTGGTACTGGAGCTTCACCAGATACTCGAGAGTGATGATCATGTCGAGACGGTCATGCGTTCGAAAACTTTCATACATCATCGCAATGATTTGTCGTCCTTTGATGATCTTCCCTTCGGGCCTGCTGATGTAATCGTTGGCCTTCCGGTTCACCTCCAGATACAGATCAGCGGGTTTGTCACCACCAGCGCGTAGCATTGCGACCATGGAGACCCCCAATTTGACGTCTATGCTCTTGAACTTCTTGTGTCCTGAATCGTTCAGTGCTTCGACATCAGGGAATGGATTGAACGCTGGTGCCAGCCATAACATCCAGTCCTCATGATTTGCGTCGGCTGATGCTCCTAGGACATTCGCCGTGCATACGGACCGCCAGTTGTTCAGGTGAGTGAGAACAGGCCATGGAGGGACTGTCACTTTATCGGCCTCTCTCCTGGAAATTCTCACCTCCGTGACCTCAGGATCTGCGTCTCCGTCAGGATCACGCGCATGAGGGTCAGGATCCGGTTCAGGTTTGCCTCCACCGTTCCTCTTCTTATCATCATCGTCATCATTAGGCGGGTCTGGAGGGTCATACCCCGTGCCGGCCCCTTCATCTTGCTCTCCCTCTTCGTTCTCGTCGCCAGCTTCATCACCGTCATCGTCTCCATTGTCTTCCTGACTCGTTTCAGCGAATAATCTCCACTCGTCACGATCAGCTCTGAGACGCTGTTCGGCTTTCTGGGCCTTGAGTACTTCGCTTCGCAGATCAGCAATCTTCTCTTCGTACTGTTCCGCGACCTCTTTCTCGATCTGACGTCTCCTTGCCTCATGGATGGAAGCATCGTAGGTGACAGGGGCACCATTGGGGTCGTTGCCCTTCATAGATGCGATAACGCCGTC
This sequence comes from Symbiodinium sp. CCMP2592, assembly GCA_905221615.1. Lineage (NCBI taxonomy): Eukaryota > Dinophyceae > Suessiales > Symbiodiniaceae > Symbiodinium > Symbiodinium sp. CCMP2592. The sequence continues at coordinate 116,819 of CAJNDT010000841.1, read as the reverse complement.
GATACCAACAGGTCTTGAGGAGCTGGCAGATGCTGTGGACTTCGATCCCAACATCCCGCGATCCTCCAAGAGTTCACGTAGTTGTCGGTCACGCACGGCTGCCGCATCACTTTGCCCATGAAATCCACTTGGTATGCCGAACAGAGTGGCTGCACTGGGCGTGGAACGCGCATGTGCTGGACTGCTAATGCCTGGCACGTAGTGCTCGGGCATTGCATCCGCCACGATTGGCGTTGCGTAGGATTTATTTACCTCACCTTTGATGTTGCCAGTGAAGAAATTTCCACCGGTAAATGGGATGCCATTCATCGCAAGGTTCTTGTCCTTGTCCGATTCTGAGAATGCGAACTTCTCTTTGGCGACTGGACTAATTTGACTTGGGGACCGTATTTCAGGGGATCGCACCTCACCTCCTACGGAAAATGCAGGCACTACTTCCTTTCCTACGTGCTCCCAGCCAGACTCAGTAGTCCTCGAAGACATGGGCATGCTCGAAGGCCGTGTCACTCCGCCATGGTAGTTGGAGTTCCGTGCTGCCTCCAATTCGCTGCGTGTCCTCGCTTGAAGATCTTCTTGTGCTTTGAGCGTTTTCCTGAGTTCGCTCAGCTCGTCGTGCAAGGTGGGCAATGCGCGCCTTGCATGATCCTCATTCTGATGAAGTCGGTCCTCTGCATCTTGCATCCTCCTCACAGCCATTTTGCGGTACTCTTCCTCCTCACCAAGACGTTCGCGAAGCCGAAGTCGTTCTTGATCAATGGCTGCGCTGTTTCCAGCTAGCCCTTGAATCTCGTTTACGGCCCGCAACTCCTGATTCCTGACAAGGTGGAATCGTTCCTGCATCGCTTGTAAGGCTTGTTCTGAACTTGCTGTGTTCGACCGGAGGAACAAGTTCTCTCTGGCTTGTTCATGAAGTTCATGAGTCAGATGCTCATACTCACGTGCCATAAGTTCACCATCGCCTTGCGCTCTTGCCTCCAACTGCACAAAGTTAGTGGCTGCTTCCGTGCGGAACACATGTAGCTGTTGAGCCAATTCCTCGGCAACGGCGTGTGCTTGACGTTGTTGAGCAGAGTTCTGTTCATCCATGCGAAACAAAGCTGTTTCATAGTCTCGCTTCATCTCCTGATTGACATTGTTGATGTGCCTCATGGCTAGGCATGCATGGTCACGTTGTCGTTCCAATTCTTCGATGCGAATCCCAGATCCTTCATCTTCTTGCTGCATCTCCTTGATCTTCTCCATCAGGGTCTGAACAACACCTTCGTACTCCTGCACCTGACTTCGATAGTACATCTGCTGTGCAAGATTCGATGCTTCAAATTGTTGCGGAATTGTCAATCCCTGGTAGGCATTCGGACCATCGGCTATGGCTGGTGTAGTCACTGACGAAGCGTCACCCCGTGCAGGGATTGTGTCCAGAGTCATATCCAGATCGTCAGCTTCGCGTGATTGATTGGTAACCATTCGATTCCACGTCATGGACTTGTCACGTCCACGAGTGGCCGAAGTCCTTGATCGTGCTGAAGAGCTTCTTGAAGATGATGGTCGCGGCTTCTTTTCCAAAGTCTTCACTCCCTTGTCCTTTGCCCTCGACGGGGTCCGAGGTGCCTGAAAACCAGACGCTTCGGATCGTCGTTCTGGAGCCTTGCTCGTCCTCGAACCTGTGGATGTTGGACGCGAAGGCGTGGATGCTCTTGGTAGACTCTTTGCTTTCACTTTGGGAACTGCCTTTGCAATGGCAAGCGCAGAAGATTGACCTTTGTCATCTTCCGTGGAGCTATCAACGGATTGCACCACTGTGTCATCAGCTGTTGACTCACCAACGGCTGGCGCTGCCACATCGGCACCGAAAGTCATTGTCGTATCTTGGCTTGATCCCGAGTTCATTGTGGTCGTAGTAGATCAAGTAGTCTTTGCTGCAGAAAGGCAGAGCCGCGTACGGCTGATAACCTGCGTGGGGATTTGATCCTGGTAATGTTCTCTATCGCTCACCCCACAAAGAGCTGTATTGACTGTTGGCGTGGTTGCCTTCTACAAGCTGGATCACCGTTACTTCCACTTCCACACACGCACTCCTATGCAGGCAGATCCAACGTTCGCTCGTTTTGCACACTCACGGCCGGCGGTGGATCGTCTGTGCACGGGATAGCTCTGTCTACTCGGAGAATCACAGAAGATTATAGCACTTTAGCTATGGGCAATGCTTTCTAGAGCTTGTGCTCATTCTTGAGCCAAACGTTGCATGGGCGGTCATACTGAAAGGATGGATAGGCATTGCGGTGTGCGTAGCACTACCACAAGCCTACTCCCAGAGACGAGGGACGCGTAGCGTGCCCCCTTCCCTTGCACTTTACACGGTCTTGCTCACAGCTCTTATAGTGACACCTTAGAACTTGACAAGGCATCGCAGTCCGTTCGCACATATGGTATAATAAAATATAACATAATAAAATATAATATAATACAAGATATGATATAATATAATATAATATAATATCATATCATATAATACAACATAATATAATATATTGTAATAGCAATATAATATAATATAATATATTATAATATAATATATTATAATGACAACGAAATTCTCACACAAAGGCCATGAATCCCTGGCTGAAGCGGAGGTGTTTTCCAACTGCTTCCGCTTCGGTGGCGTTAAGTCTGCGCTTCGATCTTACAGATCGAAGTAGTCGATCTTACAGATCGGTGTTGATCTTTCCTTCCGCTGGGAGGACCGACTGGTTCCCAGGCGGTTCTCGCAGACAGGAAGCAGAGGAAAATTGAAAGTAATATCGAAGAGGGTCGGGACGGGTGGGTGAAACAAAATTTCGCTCAAGCTGTAACAGCTTTCGCCAAAATGGCCACGGAGTATACAATCATTCGACATGAATCGGTGAGTCAATCCCCTGACCGATTCGGTGTTTAAGTGAGATATGAAGTTGTCACTTCGCACAAACAAGTGTGTGCTACACGACAACGAAATTCTCACACAAAGGCCATGAATCCCTGGCTTCAGCGGAGGTGTTTTCCAACTGCTTCCGCTTCGGTGGCGTTAAGTCTGCGCTTCGATCTTACAGATCGAAGTAGTCGATCTTACAGATCGGTGTTGATCTTTCCTTCCGCTGGGAGGACCGACTGGTTCCCATCGAGTGTGGTCGCGTCCTCCCATCGCAGGCGAACGCCACTCGAAAGAACATTAACGTAACATCGAAAGCAAATGGTCGTGCAATCGGTGAATTTCGGGTAAGTCGGAAAAACCCGTCGAGGAAGCAAAATGAATATCTCCTATGATCTTCGCAGCTCTACTCGTCAGTGCATTGAGAGGTAAATCGAGTTTAGTCCAGCTCTCAGACTCCGGAACGTTCTCAAAGCGGCTGATCCCGTCGGAGATGTTCGCCTTGGTGGGTACCCGCTCAAGTCGATGTGCAATACTGCGTCGATTGTGCCAAGTCCAATGTGCCGCAATGAGGCAATTCAAAGGTTGATGTTTGCCAACGCCCTTGAGCAGGGCATGTCGGGAGGCTTCGTTGTCACAGCATTGAACGTAGAACTGATCCAGCCATGGTTCGAAGACCAACGGTGCCAGTATCGCTACCCATGCTTCGAGAAGGTAGATGAAGGCCTGGTCGGAGGCAAACTGTCGAACAAGTAGTGAAGGCAGACGACCCTGGAAGTAGGCGGCGGTTCGCACGTCACCGTGGTGGAAGCAAACCGCCGCCCAGCCGTTTTCGATGTCGGACGTCGACTTCGAGTCCCAATTAGGGATGTCGCTGTCTCCCGGCTTGTAGATGGTGGAGCCAAGCCGGAAGTATGCGTCCGTATAGATGACGCTGTATGTCGGCTTGGTCGGTGTGCGTGGTATCGTCATTGGTCGGCAGTGCTGTATGATGTCCTTGAGGGCTAGTAGTGATGAGCGTGTAGGCTTGTCGAGGGCATGTGAATAGGAGTGAGCTCGAGAATAAAGTGCCTTCAAGGCCGCTCGACCCACCTTGCCAAACAGTCTCCCAGTCAGGAAGTTGCACTTCCCGGCCATCTTCCTGGCTTGCTCGGGGGACAGTGACGAAGTAGTCAGGTGTGTGTCGATTTGTCTACACATGTTTTCGACTCTCTTCGGGCAAGGTGTGAGGACCAAGTTGTTGTCGTCGGATGAAATGATGACTCCTTGTATACGATGTGCTGTTTGCGGTGGTTGGCGTTTACTGGGCTTCATCGATATCTGGAGACATCCGTTGTACTCCTCGAAGGACTCGAAGCTGCCTTTGGCGAGGTCGGAGTCCTCCATGGATCCGTAGTCGTCGACGTAGTGCATGGCCGGAGACAAGATCATCGTTCGGCTGCAGGCTACGAGAATGTCGCCGAATCGATTGTAAGACCAGACACTTGCGGCCGATCCGAAAAGAAGGACATTGTGGCTCCACAGCGTTGGGCCGTCCGGGGTCAACAACATCACATAGGCTTCTCGAGGATCACGAAGTGGAAGTTGGCGATAAGCCCCGTCGTGGTCATGTCCCCAAACAGACAAGGGTTTCGAGTGATCGGTTCGGAGTGTGGCGAGTCCCAAGGAAATAAAGTGGTCGGGTGTGTGATGGTACGGCTGGTCGTGCATGGTGCAGGTCGCATTGTGGCCACTCCGGCGCCAATCCTCGCCCCGTCTGACTTTGTTGTTGCCGTCGCTGCCGGTCTGTTCGATGCTGAAAGCCATGGCGATGTAGGGATCGGAGTGTGGTAGTGGTAACAGGGTTCGATGTTTCCCTTTGGGTGGTACCGTGGCGGCACGGGGCCACCAGTCGGGGGCCTGATACGGTCCGTTCATGCGTCCCATGTCGACTTCGGCCAGGATTTCGTCCAGCATCAGTTCCCAATGTTCGTCGATGGAATTCTTCTCGATCTTGTCGTGGATGTACTGTCGGTTCTTGTCACCAAACTCGTCGATCGGTGTGGGTTCGAGGTATTTAAGGTCCTGTCGAACGTGCCAGTTGATGCCTGGGGTCAACTTGCCCATCAAGGGGAAACCTTCGGAGAGTTCGCGATAGATCAACTCTGTTTGTGGGTATTGAATCAGTCGTAGTAAGTGAACGAGTACTGGGATCTGTGTGACCGAATCCTTGTGTCGATATGCTCGTTGTACGTGTTCTGGGAGTGTGTGATACCAAGCCATGGTGTGATCCTCCATGTCTTCGACGAGCTCGCGGATGTCATCGATGATCGCTTTCTGGAAATCTACGAGTGGGTGAAACACATGTCGATGTTGTAAACACCACTCGAGGGTAGGATCCAGCGTCTTCGGGGACAAGTGTGTATCACGATGAAGTGCCCAATCGAGGTGTTCCGTCCAGGAGAACTGAGGCATGTAGTCGTGTGTCGTGGAACGTGGAGGAGGACCGAAAGGGACTTTGTGGTGTAGCCACAAGGCAGTAATCTGCTGGAGAGCCGAAGATCGTGGTGTGTCGGGGATGGTCGCGTTGACGGTCCCGAGAAGCAGCAGGAACATGATCCAAACTGCCGTGGGGAGATGCCAGGAGTTGCCCAAAGCCACGCATCGTTTGGTTTCGTCGCCCCGGGCGAGTGTGGCGGTGTAGTCCAGCGGTAGACCCTGAAGTTGTTCTCGAAGTGTAGCAGGTGCAGTAGACCATGTGCCATCGGGTAGTGTCACCAAGAACTGCTCCTCGTACTGCCACACAGGGTATCGACGATTGTCCTGTTCCCATCGTTGCCACGCGTCATGTGAAGTCGAGCGATCTCGGAGATGTTTAGGCGGGTCTCGGCCCGTAGTCGATGTTGATGGTGTAGTCAAGCAATGGAAAAGTTTCTTGTCGTTATGGAGACATGGGGGAAGGGAGTAGTCCTTCGTCTTGATGTGTGCCTGCAATTCCGTAGCGATCGGGTTGTGTAGGCGGTGCCATTCTCCCTCGAGTTTCCAGTCCAAGGACCAAGGTGTGAGTCGTGGGAGGCGTTCTTCGATGATGTTCCAAGGGATCGATGTCCACCACAGCCGCTTCCGGTGCATGATTCCGGCGTCGGCTGCATCGACGACTATGGGGTCCATACTCAGTGGCGATGTGAGCTCAAGCAAGTTGTCGTGAACATCTGGGTGAGGGACCACGTTCTCGAAGATCGTTTCAATGGCGATGCCGGTGAAGCGTTTGCGGAGTTGGTGTTCGATGCCCACCATGTGACTGAAAAGCCAACCAGATCTGCCCTCGGAGCCTGGGGGTCGGTGACGCAGGTTCGAAAAATCGGGGCAAGGTGGTCCAGCGGTGATCACCATGATGTATTCTTGATGGAGAGTAGCAGCATCGATGTGTTCCGCGACGGTCTCGATGTCGAACTGTGTCACGTCCCCCATTTGTATGGATCCGAAGTGTTGTGAGGTAAACTGTGCACATTCGAGGTCGATCTCCCAAGACAGGGTCAGGAGAATGTGCCCATTGATTCGTCGTAGTGCTTCGGAGGCAATCCCGATACCATCGAAGAAGGACAGGTGCACCACCGGCAAGGTGCCGACCAGCTCGTAGCACAATGTACAAGTTCGGTCGTGTAACTCTGTCGGTCGATGGTCGGCTCCAGGGTCGGCAGACCCTGGGCCGTGCTGTCCCTATTTCTTGCCGGACTTACCGGCTTTGCCCTTCTTGCCGGCGCCTTTCGAGCCTTTGTCTCCCTTCATGTTCCAAGGAGGTCGTGGTTGAGATACATGAGGAGCCGGGTTCAGTGGCAGGGTCGGTGATGGTGTCGGAGTAAGGAAAGTCGGCGTCGTAGGAGATGTCCATGCTTGTGTCGGGGTGGCTTGCCAAGAAGACATGGCCTGTGTAGTCCACGTAGGTGTCGAAGGTTGCCATGGGCGCCATTGTGTGGTCGTATTGGACCAGGATTGTCGATATCGACGTCCTTGTCCTGGAGGTGACCACTTCTGCTGATATCCTTTTCCTTTCCCTTTCGGGGTTTGTTCGGCGCCTTTGCCGAATCGCTGCTTCTTCGACAGCGGTTGTTGTATGACGTCGTTGACTCTGGTGAGGTCGTTGATGAGGTCGTCGGTGATCGCTTGGAAGGTCTCGTTAGATCGCATGCGCATGGCGATGTCCCAAGAGAATTCTTCCCATAGGCTTTTAACGTTGTTAATGCGTTGTGAATGTTTGCGTACGAGACGAATGAACCAATCGACGTATTTGTTGACGACCGTCTCGGAGGCATACTTAATGAGGATCCATGCCCATCGGATTGCCTCGATCGCGTCTATAAGCATCCATTGTCCTCGCACATCCCACTCATCGTGTGACTTCTCGGTGATGTTATTGCGCTCGTCGAGGACCAGTTTCTTCTCGTGCGTGTCCTTCTTCCTGGCCGAGTTGATCGTGTCGAAGCTGGTCCAGATCCGTTGTGACACTATCTCGCCTAGTGCCGTGGCGGTGTACATCTTCGATGTATGGTGCTCGTGATACATCCGAGCGAGCACTTTCTCCGCCCCGACGAGATTCTTCTCGGGGAACTGTCGTCGTTCGCCGTCCACGGTGATGCAATTGTAATCCTCGACCAGTTTGTTGTAGACACCCGTCGGGAGAGTCTTGGGGACGACGTCTTTGTCGGTGTGGGACGAAGTAGTAGTAGTCGGGAAGGTCGGGGAAGCTGAAGGTGTCGGAGTTGTTGTAGCAGTATGGTAAGCGAGTCGTGCAGACTGAGTGAGTACCATCCACTGGGCGGTGAGGGCGTCTTCGTCGGTGTCATCCCCGAGCTTGAACTCCACGCCCCCTGCCCGAGCGCCCGCCTTAAGCTTCGTGATCACATCTTTGATGCTCGCGTCATCCTTGAGGTACGTGCCGATGGTCGCATGCGACTTCAAGCCGAGTTTGGCCAAGTATCGGGCTACAACGTCTGTGGTCAGGTCGATGCCCTAAGTCGGCCGCGTCCTGAAGTGGATTGCTCATGTTCGTCGAGAGATTTGGACTCGGGCAGAAATTGCTCTTATGAAGGTCAGGCTGACGTGACATGTCTTCGGTGGCAACTCGAGGTGACATGAGGTCTGCATCGAGCTTTTTGCATTCGGATGATCGGGACGAAGCCGATGACACGTCGCCGAGGCGGAAGTCAGTCGAACATCAGTCCTCATCCTCGTCGGGCTGTGCGTCGGCGAAGGCTTGTGCCTCGCGTAATCTGAAACATCGTTTGCATTTCGGGCCTGATGGTTCGCGATACTCGCGGCGATGCGGTGCGAAGCCGTATGGCCATCCGCAAATTGTGTGCCAATGTGCGTTATCGCAGGATGATTCGGAAATTCCCGGCAAGTGCACAACCTTAGTTAAGGAGTTCACAACCCAGAATTTGGTGCGGAGAGTCTCGAGGTATTGTGCAACCATCTCACGGACTTGTTCGGGCTTGTTCGGGGTGTCGGGCCTGTGGAACTCGTCGCCTCGGTGCAAGGGGGACTCTTGCACATAAACTTTGATAGCATCACTGCCCCATCGACCTATCAGTTGAACGGTGTCCAGTGGGAAACCTCGTCGTGTGAGCATCTGAGAGCCAGATACTCGACAGACATGCTCGCAGAACCGATCGAGTAAGGCTCCGTTCGGTCCCATGCGAGTCATCGAGGTCCCAGTAGCAGAGATCACAGAGCGAAAGATGTCGATGGTCTGATGATGATCAAGTGGTTGTCCGTCCGTGCCAGGAAAGAGGGGGCCGTCTCGAGAGCATCCCAGTGATTGTAGAAGGTCAAGATGTCGTTGTAGTGCGTGAAAGGGGCATAGTCGTGGAGAGGTCGAGCAGCAGCATGGGTGTGATCTGGTCACGCACAAACCCACGATGTCCGTCTTCGTGCATGGCAGGGTGATGAACGCGGTGCGTCCGGCGTGTGTGATCTCCACCCACGCCTGGCCGAAAGTCACCGAAGCTGCCTCGATGCCTCGTAGTAGCCACCAGCAGCAGATGATGACCATGTCCACTCGATGTCGTAGTCGTCGTGCCCATGGATGAGGACCATCGAAGTCTTCGTCTTCGGGTCGTACTGGTAGTCGGGCAATGTCCTCGACGACGAAGGAGTCCTTGAGTTTGGCAGGTCCTCGTCCCCGTTCGACGGCCCTTTCGACTTGTTGCATCTTGAGGCAGACTTCGGGTGGCACCGAGGTACAAGTCTGTGCCACGTGCTCTTGTCGGGCTTGGCTGAAGATCTGCTTCGCGGACTTGTAACCTCCAGATCGCAGACTGGCACCGATCGCGTTAACCAGTCGCACCGAGAGTGGCAACGGATCGAGGTCCCACGCATCGGCGAGAGCAGTCCAAAGCTTCCACCTCGAATCTCGAGACTTCTGTGTCGTCATCGCGTAGGTATTGGTCTGGAGGTCCTCCAAGGAAGCTCTTCGTTGTTCTGGTTTGGCTGCTTCGAGTGCCCTGGCTAGGGAACCTCGGGATGAAGGGTTACACCGAGGTAAATCTCGTCTCCGCACCGGCACGACTTCGCGTGGCATCGGTCTGCGATCGAGTGCCGACAGTAGTCTGTCTAGGTCAAGTCGGCTTGGGGCAATCTCCACGAGGACATTTTCGGACGTTCCTCGGAGTTTCTCGGGTGTATTGATCCCGCGTTTGGCCAACTCGGGTGCCAAAGCGGTCAAGTCGTGTGATCGCAGGAGCGCAATCACATCGGAGAACGACATGAGGTGGGGCTTCGGGCAAGGTTCGGGAACCGTGTGCTAAATCGCTGGTAGTTTCGGGCCACGGGATCCACAGAACTGTGGAAACTCTTAGACGTGAGGCGTGAGAGAGCAATAACAGGAAAATCTTATTATGCGAGAGCTCGGCATTTGTTTTGTCATCGATGTGCCAATCGAGAGTCCTCGAGCTTTGAGCTGGGGGATCGGGTTACAAGCTTCGAAATGTACAGAGCCGCGTCCCTTCCAGTATCGCACGTCGCCGAGGCGGAAAGCGAAACCGGAGAGGACGGGTTGTCGAAGCGGCACCAGCGCGGTGCGATAAAGTCGGGTGAATAACCCGAGGCGACACGGTCGGGTGTCAGAACACTAACGTCGCCGAGGCGGAATAGTGTCTGTTTCCCGTGTGGGTCGATGTCGCGGCTACTGTGCCGCCTGTGCGTCTCGTCGACGGCCCTTGAGCAACTCCAGGTGATCGGTGTCCACGTGGGTAAAGGACAAGTCGCCGACCATATATTGTCCCAGACGCAATCGTGTGTATGCGAGACTCATGAACCGGAGGAAGTCGTCCTGGGTCATGATGATGGTGTCGTCTGCGTCGTAGTGGTATGTAGCGAATTGGTAGGTCGGGGGATCGGCGAGGGCCGAGTTGATGTCATAGGACTCGAAGTGTACCTTGGTGTTGAGGGTCTCGTCGAAGGGCTTGGCGGGATGCGAGGCGGTTGGCAGTAGATCCAGCCGATACTTCTTCGTTGTGGTCGAGTTGCGATTGGAGATCTCGAGGAGGTTGTGACTGGACCAGGTGACCGACTCGAAGTAATCGAGCTTCTGGTGCTTCATCTGCTCGTCGCGAAGGGCCCCCGCGAGTTTATCGCGGATATCGTCGTCTCCGAGGTCTCGTCGGATGCCGCTCATGATCTGTTTGAGCCGGCCAATCAAGGCGTCGTCGTCTTTGCGCTCCCACTCCATGAGATAGAGCATGTAGTCGCCGTCATCGGAGGTGAGTCGTTGTCCTGTCGGGACTGGAACCGTGGCATCGACTTCGAGTGTGGTGCCGTCACCGTTGATGATCAGAGCCTTCTGGGCGGGAACAAAGGTCGGTGCATTCGTGGATGCCGCGTTGTTTCGAAGTGCCCAAGGTCTATACGCGGTCAAACATCGCGGGCAAGAGTACCGACCGTGCTGCGAGGAAATCGAGTAGTCCCACGAGATCTGTCGAAGCCAATGGTGATTGTGTATCACCGAGGTGCAATCCTTCGAGCGACATACGAAGTGTTGGTCGATGCTGTCGGAGACACGAAACAACCAGTCGGTGAGAGGGGCCTCGGCGGTAACCATGTTCCAGAACTCATCGGCGTTCCAGTTCGGGTCGATGGATCGAGCGACGGTCGTGACCTCCCACTGGGCGAAGGCTTGGAACACTCGCTGCTTCTGGTCGGAGTCAAGCTTGGCGAGGTCCGCGACGAAAATGTCGGTGAGTCGTAGTATTCGACTTCGTACCTCGCGTCGAATGTTCGACTTGCTGTCGCCAGGCCTTTCGCGTTCGATGTCCTCGCACATTTGCTTCCACGAAGCGGCCCGCTTCCTCGAGGTCTCGAGTTGATCTGCTTGCGCACGGAGTTGACCTTCTGGCAAATCGTGTACCAGTCGGGGATGCTGATCGTGTCGTAGCGGGTCGAGTTCTTGCGGACGAATGTCGGCTTCCGAACCCAACGACACTTCGCGGTATCCCAGTAGTTGTCGAAGAAGACCTTGCAGTAGAATCCATGCGTTCGCTCGATCGCGATGTGCCACCCAGGCGGGTTGTCGTCGCGATCGTAAAGCTGTCGACGGTCCTTGTGGTTATAGGGAAGGTCTCGAAGGTTGCCTCGTAGTCCTATCTTGGCCGGTGACAAGTCGGAGTTCTCGGCGTACCACACGAAGTCCTCGTTAGCCCCGGTCGCGCACTGGTAGCAACACCTGTAGTGGATGTTGCGCCAGTCGTCCTGGCCGTCGGGGTTAACCGAGAGGAGATAGTAAGGTGGAAACAGCAGACCACAAAAGGTGCAATCGATGGATCCATCGTGGAGCTTGTCGTTGGCCGGAGTGCTGAAGTACTTGAGGTACATCTCTACTCGGTCGACATCGCGTTTGTGGTGATCTTCGATCGATTTCCCATCGCGACCAATGAGCTCGATGGGCATGCCGTTCTCGTCGACCTCCTCGCCGGTAAGTTGTCGGCGCCAAATCGCCGCCAGCTCGGAGTCTGACGAGTTCGGGAACTGCTTTCGTAGTGATGACATCGCGAGCTGTTCGGAGGCTCGTCTGAACGCGATGACCTCCAAGGCTCCCTGGGTGTGATGATCATCGTAGAGCCTTCGTTGTAATTTGAGTGCTCGGCCCTCATCGGTGTCCGGGTGAACACCCTCGAGGTATCGAGCGGCCGGCAAAACTGCTCCGGAGCTGCTGCCGGGCATTTGGGAAAACTGCTCGATGGGATCGAGCTGAGTCGCCGATGTCTCGGGAAACTGTTCAATCGGATCCGACTCAATCGGGGACTGGCGAGAGTGTGCCATCACTTCGGGTGGATCGGGAGGTTCGGGTAACACGAGTCAAGCTTGAGAGGTCGAAGTCTACGGAAGCCAAGCAATCTCCAAGGAGAGAGCAGGCCCCACTACAACTAGTAGAGCCTGATGCAACCGAGTAACATGTCCTACAGGCGAGCACATTTGGTCTTGTCGTCGTATGTAACGAGTCATTCGGGGGTTGAGACCTACGGGTCAGGTGGACGCATCGCCGAGGCGGAAGTCCCCTTTTGCCGAAACGGTCACTGACCCGGAAACACCCGTACATCGCCGAGGCGGAAACGGGGCGACCGTGAGACTCCAAAGGTCGGGTAGGCCTCGTGTAAAGGCTCACGCGTTCTCGCGGAATCGCAGGATGAAAGCCGGCGGCTCTGCGGCGATCATCGATCGCATTCGCTCGTGTTGGGCGAAGGCACTTCGCATCGCCGGTGAGAGCATATTCGAAGTGCATGAAAGTATCGCCGAGGCCTGCTCCCGAAAGAAGGTCTGCATGGGCTCGAAGTATGGCATCTGCGCCGCGAAGGTGTTGAGATTCCTGGCCGTGTGGCACCAAATTCGGAGTCGGTTCATCCGATCTTCCACCGAAGTATGGTTCAGGTCGGAGAGAGAGGCGGTGATGCTGTGCCACACCATCGAGTAGATCAAGGTAGTCCGGGGTTCCACGAAGTTATTCGGGACACCCAGGAGCAACACCCTTTCTTGCAGTACGTCGTCTTGCGGGGTGTGGATCGGGAGGTCGATGTAAAGGCCGTATTGGGTAAGGTAGCTCCCGAAAGTAGGGCATCGGAGTACCTGTTCGATGTAGATAATGCCATCGTATGTGATCTCCCATGGAGTGTCGAAGGCGAAGGAGGAGTAGGGGTGGTTGCCGGGTGGCAACATCGCGACATTGTGTCCGCCCACCGGCGTCATCGCTTGTAAATTCGACGACATCATCGGGAAGTTGTCGAAGTGGCGCAGCGTTTGAAAACCAAACACTGGCTCGTGTGATGACGGTGCATTGGATCGGACATCGTCGATCGAAGTGCGCCCCTTCTCCACCACCTGCGAGTCACGCCACTGCACTCGGAATCTCTCGAGGCATGACTGTCGTGGTGGTTGTGGCTGAACCGCGACCGGTACACTCGTGTAAGGATTCCCCAAGGAGGTCGTGATAGTCGAGGAAGAGGCCGCCCCCGACTCGTTGGTAGGTGGCCGTAAGACTTGCCTCGGGTCGTTTCGTGTCAAGTCCACAGCAGGGTGGACGGAGAATCTCGGCGGCACGACCTTTCCAAACCCCGCGGAGCTGTCGGCGTCGGGGTGTGGTCGTTTGGGCATGGCCTTGGTCTGAGTACTCACGAGAGTCGTAGTAGCGGCAGCCCCAAAAGATGGGTTGATCCACTCGGATTCACTCGCGGAATTGGCCACCGACCCAGCGCTCCTTGGGTTCATCGATGTCGCAGGGGTAGCTGTAGTAACCACGGTCGGAGGTGTCGGTGGTTGTGTCGCGGAATCATCGTCATCATGCCAAGGATCTGGCGACCTCAGCCTCGTCTGCGGTGTCGTGGTAGTCGGTGGGGCCGCCGGAGTCGGGGCTGGTGTCGAAGCGGCGATCTCATCCGGGATTTCGACGATCACCGGGGTCTTAGAGTCAAGCCATCTCTTCGCCGGTGACTGGGATCTCTTCGGGAATCTCGCCGGAGAAAGCGGTCGTTGTGATCCCCTGGCTGCTCCATCGCCGTGGCGGAAAGCAGTTCGGGGTTCACGGCCGAAGCTGGGTGCATCGGAGTCCGTATCCGTGCTGACCTGGAAGAAAGGTCTCCTTGGTGTCGGCGGCGTCGGAGTAGTCGAAGGTGCCGTCGATGGGACCGCTGCCGGAGGTGCTGTCGATGGGGCTGCTGTAGAAGGGGCCGACGAGGGAGCCGCTGAAGGGGGCCATCGGGGTCTCGAAGTAGGGAAAATCGCTCCCCGTGTCGGAGTTGAGTGTTGTCCCCAGGTCGCCGGAGGTCTAGATTCCTCGCGAACTCTGCGAGGAGAGCGTCCGCGACGATGCAGGCCATCCGCGATCTCTTGTCGTAGTTGTTGGGCAGCATCAGATCTATCCCACGATTCGTAGTCGTAGTACCTGGAGAAGTTTGTGCCAAAGTTGAACTTGCGCATCTCGGCGGAACGGAACGTGGTCATCGAGTCCATGATCCACTCACGAGCCTGTGCTCGGTTGACCTGCTCGATGATTCCGTTCTTCGACGAGTAATGGTAAGGTGGTTCGCCTCGACGATTCTGTCGTTGTACTACGAAAGCTTGTCGCATAGCTTCATCGAACGTGTGGCCATGTTGATTCCAGCACGTATTGTGGTACTCGCAGCATCCCTGGAACCATTTGTGGCATATGAGGTTGGGCACTACCCACGACTTGTTGAGGAAATCGGGGTGAAGGTATCCACAATTGGCCATGTTACAGTTCTTCTTCTCGAGAAGTCGGGGACAAAGCTGTCGTCGTATCTCAGAGATGGGGACTTGGGCCGTGTCGCTGACTACTTCGGGGTACTCGTTAAGCATCGACTCTGGAACAGGGGCCGTCATCTTCACCAGCGTGCCCTCGCAGAGAAAATCGAACCATGAGTCAGCTCGGGTACGTGCCATGGCTACGAAGTGACTAATCCAAATCGATGGTAATCGAAGTAGTGGGCTTGAGATGCCCTTCGAAGTTCCGCTTTCGAGCTTTAGAGGCAGCGGGTTCAGGATTATGTAATTCCATGCCAAAATCATCACGCAAAAGGTCTGCCAAATGCTGATTATGCAATTCAGTCTCATGTGCAAGAAGGGCTGCGTCGGTGTCTGGAGGAAGAGGTACATGGTCGGAGTCAGGGTGTAGAGAAGCCTCGACGACCTCGAAGGGAATCGTCAACTGCTCCGCGGTGTCGTCGCGATTAGTGATGTGCAGGTAGAGGAAGGCCTCGAGAGTCGGCGGCTTAAGCAAGGTCGCCGCCAGATTGACAATGTCGTCACCAGTTCGGCACTGGGAAATTTGGTCGATGGCCTTGCGAATCTGTCGTGACTGTCGTTTGTTCCAAGCTCCCCAAGTCACATCCTCGGGTTTCTCGATTTGGAAATCTTCGAGAACTTGCTCGCGGCTGAATTCTTCGAGCGATTCCTTCAGACTGTCAACAACCGACAGAGAAGCCGTAGTGCTCGAAGTACTGGCCGCAAGCAGCGGTCGTAGTAGACCTCGAAGTACTGGCCGCCAACAGCGGCGATGGCCGAGGACTGATCCGAGGGGACTGAAACAAAATTTCGCTCAAGCTGTAACAGCTTTCGCCAAAATGGCCACGGAGTATACAATCATTCGACATGAATCGGTGAGTCAATCCCCTGACCGATTCGGTGTTTAAGTGAGATATGAAGTTGTCACTTCGCACAAACAAGTGTGTGCTACACATAATATAATACAATATACTATAATATAACATAATACAATATACTATAATATAAAATATGGTATAATATAATATAATATAATATAATTTAATTTAATTTAATTTAATATAATATAATACAATATACTATAATATAATATAAGATACTATAATATAATACAATATACTATAATATAATATAATAGAAAATAATATAATATAATACAATATACGACCATATATCATACTATAAAGCAATATGTTACAATGTAATATAATATGATATAGCAATATATAAAGTCATATAATAAAATATAACGAAAAAATGCAGTATAATATAGTATAACATAGAAATATATAACGTAACATATTGCAACACATTGAAATATAATCTGATATAGTAACATGTAACATAATACATATAACGCGAAAAAAAATATAACATAGCATAATATAGTATATACAATTGAAATATAATAAAAAACGAATATATTTACAACAATATGCTTAAATCGAATATGATCTGATATAATAAAAACAATAAATGTTAAAATATTACAAAATATCTAATATATATCGCAAAAACACTATATATAGTATAAATGTACAACATCAGGCATACAACATACAACGAATAGATTATAAATAGTATTCTAGAATATATATACTGAAACAGAACATAACATCACATAACACAATATAATATAACGATAATATAGTATAATAACAAGATATGTATAATAATATAAAAGAAATGAAATAATAATCAAATAACTATATAAGACAAATATAAAGAATAATAATTTATAAATAATAAAATACAATATAATACAAAATAATACAATATAATATAATACAATATAATATAATATAATATAAATAATATAATATAACATAATACAATACAATATAATATAATATGATATAATATAATATAATATCAGATACTATAATATAATACAATATACTATAATATAATATAATATGATATGATATAATATGATAAAATACAATATAAAAAATATAATATAATACAAAATAATATAATATAATATAGTATAATATAATTCAATATGATATAATATAATATAATATAACATAATACAATATAATATAATAAAATATAATATAATATGATATAATAAAATATAATATAATACAATATAGTATAATATAATATAATATAATATAATATATAGACATATATTTGTATTTATTTGTCTATTTACATGTCTGTGGCACATCTCCACACCCTCCTCCTGCCTGTCGCCCTGCAATCCGTCACCTGCTGTGTCAGGCTCCAAGCAGACCACCACCAAAAAAAAAGACAAAACAAAAGTCAAAAATCAAAACCAGCCCCCTTAAAAGCCCCCAACACTCCTCACCTCCTCCTCACCTCCTCCTCCTCCGCCTTCCCCCAGGTGCCTTTCGTGCGCATCAGCGCTTGAGCCGCGGCCTCTTGGCATCCCAGCCCTGCAGCCACCATCGGCCCGCCGGTGCCTCTGGCGGTGTCGGCTTTTTGCGGGCTTCATGTGTTGGCTATGCATCTCTCGCTCGCTCTCGCTCTCGCTCTCGCTCTCGCTCTCTGTCTCTCTCCCTCTCTTTCGTTGTGTTCTCTCTTTTTCTTTGTCTATCGTTGTCTCTCTCTCTCTCTCTCTATCTATCTCTCTCTCGCCCTCTCTGCCTGCCTGCCTGCCTACCTACCTCCCTACCTCTACCTCTACCTCGACCTCTACCTCGACCTCGACCTCTACCTACTACCTATCTGCCTGCCTACACATAAGTATGTGTAGCTTTTCTCTGTCTCTTTGTTGACGTTCTTCTTCAGAACGGCCTCTCTCCATCTAGTACAACTAAAATCACGATTTGTAGGGGATGCTATTGCCAACTCTTCAAACTCCCATAGTACCCCCATACCTGGGGGATCACGGGACTTTGAATGGGTTGTAAGTATCTTAATTAGGGTTGTAAGTAGATATAACTATAGTTATCTTACTCTACTGCTGGCTAAGTCCCCTCATCCTCCAAGTACCGATCGGGACGCCCCAGCCACGAGGATTTGCGGGGTTCAAGTTCTGGGATCTTGGAGAGAGTTGCGGCAAGGCTTAAAGTCTTAGCCGAGGGCTAGGGTTTTACGGTGTCGGTGTCCAGGTCTCTGGCGTTTGAGGGGTACACGGGTTCAGAAAACGGGATATAGGGCCCCTATGAGAGCTCTTGTTCCTCTTGTTTCAGGCACCTCGGTCCTTCTCAATACCTCAGCCTTGTTTCTTGACATGGAAAACAGTCTATGTGACGCCCATCCTTGCACTTTCTGCGCAACCGCGGGCATCGCGCTAAATCCTGCCCCCGAGCTTCAAAGCTAACACCACCAGACTTGCGACGTATGCGTGAAAACAGCACGACACTGTTTGAGTTCCAGTTTACCTGCGCTGTTTGCCAAGCTAAATACTACCTCAATCCGTTCAAGGTATACATACGAGCTCTATGGGGAGCTGTCAAAATTAGGGTCCCTTGTAACATGTTTTGGACCCTAGAAGGGAACTCACTTTTCACGACCACGCATATACCTTAGCGGCCACTCGAAACCCGATGCCTCTACTGTAATACCTGAACCCTAAGACCGGTTTAGGGTTTAGGGCCACCCCGCAACAGCCCGAAATGTGAAACTGCGAGGCCTTGTCTGCCCATCAAGCTGCCGGCACTTGGGACATACCTGGGTAGTATAACCTTTCTTGATCTGAATAGGGTTGTGGGGTAGATTATACCATGATTGTAACAAGGGTTCCAGGGAATAGCAGCACTGCTTGTTCAGGCTTCTACATATGGTCAGGTTGAGCCCCAAAGCGCGAACTCTTTGTACGGATTTGGGGTAAGGGCTCTGGGGGTACTGTTTCAAGGCTAGCTCTCTGCGTTCGGGATCCTTGATTCGGATCACCTCGCTTGCGGCTCGAAGATCTTCGAAGTTCAGGATCAGGCGTGGTCAGTCGGCATCTTTTCGCAGGAGAAATCTTTTCACCCTTCCTCCCAATACCGAAACCCTACATCCATGAACCCTGAACGGTCCCCGTAGTCTTGAACCCTGCGCCCAGAAGGCCTGGGCTTCTACCACATTTTCCCGGCGAGGGTTGGGCTAAGGGCAGCATGAGCATGGCTTTTTCGGGTTCAGGGTTTCGGGTTGCTAGCTTTTTCATTTCGAGGTGGAGGGCTCCGGAATTCTAGTATTTCGAGTCATCGGCTGAAAAGGAAGATGCGAGGGATTCTGCTGTCCCACCTTACAACAATGTAGATAGGGGTCGGAACAACTCTACCTGTAACATTTGTCTCCTTATGGTTTATGTCCAAGCCCTATCTCAGGCCCCTGTCTTGGGGTTTGCAAGTTGCACAGATGCTCACCGACCTCCCTATCTAGTGCTTACATTTGTGACGTCCAGAGTGGCAAACGGCGGATTCCCGGAACGATCGTTTTTGGGGATGTTGATGCGATATTGATATGGTTTCATGAATCATCGAGGCTACGATAGCCGTTCGGTTTTGCGAGGCTTTATGAGTAGTTATGGTTGTGCTATGCCTTTTTGTATTTGGATAATGTCTGTCTCGTTTATGGAGTTGTTGGGAATGCCTGATTTGGAAACGTTTTGGAGCCGATGTTGATACCGTGTTGGTGTCACTGGTGTCGATATGTTTTTGCTTTCGGACTTGCGGCCAAGCTGCTTTCCGAGCCGTGTTTCCCCGTGTAGAGAAACACCACAACCATAGCCAAAACCATGCTCGAAACAATAGCAAAACCAGAAGCGGGAAACAATAAATCGGAATCACAAACAACCGTGCAAGAATCACAGCTAAACCCTCAACACGAATACCCCTTAGTCAGGGCTGCCCTTCACAAGACATAGCTCCATCCTACGCAGCCCGATAGAAGCCCGTCCCTCTGAAACCAAGCCGAGGGCCCCGGGGAAGCAGCCGAAACCCGAAACCCCTACTTGGAGGCTCATGCGCAGGGTTGAGGGGGTAGGGTAGTTATGAGCGGGGGGGGGTATAAGTAGGGTAACTATGGTTGATGCCGTTGGGGGACTTGGACTTATAGCCACACTTATAACTACCCAGGAACCTCCAAGTAGACCCTAAAAGCCTTGCACCCCAAACATCCTAAACCCCCAAATTCAAACGGCAAAACAACCCAAAAAACCCTCAGTCCTAAACGAAGCCCAACCCTAAAACAACATCTTGCAAGCCGGTGGCCCACGCTCCACCGTCGCGCAGATGTAGTTCGTGGGATCCTGAAGTTTAGGGTCCATTATGTATGAGGGCTTAGGGTTTAGGGTTTAGGGTTTATGTATATTATGTCTAGGTTCCTGAGTGGACCCATTATAATAAGGGTACCCTTTTTGATACTATTTGGTTCTTATTAAGGGACCCCAAAAATTAAAAGGGCAAAAGGGTACTACTCAGGAACCTAGATGTATTAGGGTTTAGGGAGTGATCTTGTTTGAGGCTGGAGAGAACCTCACAGAGCCGGGGGTTCGGCTCGGGCTTCCTGGTTTTGTGTTCTCTCGTGGCGTTTGACCAAGGGGAGGTTCTTCGAGCTCAAGGACTTCGTGTCCGCAGCCCCAGGTTCTAAGGCTTTATGGCTCTTTTTCCCTCCTTGGGTCTAGGGTTTAAGGTTTAGAGCTTCATGAGTTTGGGGTTGGGCTTTAAACTTGACGTTCAGGTCCGGGCGTGTGCGTAGGGCTGAGGATTGCGGAATGAAGGTTTCCAGGCCCATCACTTCGGTCCTGACTGCTTAGGCGCAGATGGATGATGCAAACTCCAGCAGGTTAGAGACTACCTACCCTACCCATGCCCCAGAGGCCTTAGATCGTGGCTCTTGAGGCGCAGAGCTTTACCAGGTGAAAAATCTCGTGGCTTTTAGGGTTTCGGGTTCAATCTTTTTGGTTCGGCCTTGTTTCAAAACTTACTTCCCAGGGCATGTCGGTCCGTGTGTCCGTGGGCGGGGAACCGACGGGTCGAGTCGCAGCTAGCGAAACCATACAGCTAGACCCTTAAATGTAGTACCTGATTTTGGTTGCCTTAGTTGGTTATAAAGTCGGTTGGCTTAGTTTGTTTTTATGGGAACCTAACCATAAAGTAGGTCATCCAAAAAGAAGTACTACATTTTCGGGTCTAGGTAGACCCCTTCATTCTGGCCGCTCTTGCATGGATCCGGGCTGTGGTTCAGGGCCTAGGTTCTCTTCTTCAGAAACAACGGCAAGAGCCCACGAGAGGCCCTGCACCGAGCACTTCTTTTTTAAATCGAACCTTGGGATCTGGAGTTGCGCAAGTCGTGGACTTCGGGAATTCACGTAGCTGTTTAGGGTTTAGGGCCTTTCAATAGAAGGGCAAGAACACGTAGAGTAGGGCTTTTGCATATATAGCACGAGAAAAGCTACTTATGATAAGGAGCCCTATGGAATTGCAAGCTCCAGAGAATCTTATTAGCTCTCCGGGCTTCCATATTCGGGCAGTTCTCCAAACTAAGAACCCGTTTTAAGTTCCCAAAATAGTACAGCACCCTGATAACGAGCACCCTAGTCTAGAACTAGTCACTACCATTCAGGGAGTCATAGTTTCGATGATCCAGATCCGCTGCAAGGGCCTCTAGGGTTTGCGGTATAGAGTGGGTAATGTGCAGAGGAACCATCTTCGGGCCGCTGAAGAATCAAGCGAACCATGCATCTACCTGTTAAATGCCTGGCTGGCCTGCATGCCTTCTTTTATCTATAGCATCCGAAACACATGACTAGCGACTAGTGTTACTACCCGCCTGCTTTATGTCCGTTTCTCTTCTTTCTGCCCACCGGCCCCTATCTACCCACCGCTCTACCCAAAACATCCACGGTTTAGGAATCTTCAGGCCCTGTTAAGGTCTAAGCCCTCATCTTGGCCTCGTGAGGCCTTAGACGAATGCAGGGGCTTTTGGGGTTCCTTGTACTATAGCAAAAGAACCCCAAAATAGTATTGGAAATTGTTTGGGCGCCGATATTACCT
Source organism: Symbiodinium sp. CCMP2592 (assembly GCA_905221615.1). Lineage (NCBI taxonomy): Eukaryota > Dinophyceae > Suessiales > Symbiodiniaceae > Symbiodinium > Symbiodinium sp. CCMP2592. The sequence goes on along the minus strand of CAJNDT010000841.1, from coordinate 95,195 downwards.
ACCTTCCTAGACCCCCATACCTACTCGAGCGTATACCCCAAATACCGACTATTCTGGACCATCACTGCCCTTTTCGAAGGTCTGAGCCTTTTTCCCGGCTTTTTGAGCCTCCAACTCAGCCCCCACCCCCAAACCTTCACCTTGAACTCAAAACCCTAAACTTGAACCCCAAACCAAACCCTAGACCCCCAGCCCCTAAGCCCCCGCTTCCCGGCCTTCAAAGAGCCGCCCTGCAACTTCTGCTGCGTGTCCTGCAACAGCTCCTTAGTGGCCAGACTCCGGGTTCAGAGCCTAGCGGCTTTTTTTTTAACCGGCTACACCCCCTCTTACCTCGAGCCTAGCGGGTTTAGGGTTTAGGGTTCGGGGTTTTGGGGGTTTTGGGGGTTTTGGGGTTTCTGGCTTAGATGTTTAGGGTTTAAGGGTTCAGGTGGCAACCATTACGTGTAGACATAGTCTCCAGTTGTAGTTACCCCATAGGAGCCTGACGATAAAATCTGTTATACCGAAAAAGGAACTTCAGTCTCTAGAATCTCTCGAAAAGGTACTGCCCTGCTCTAACTCTACTTAAGCTCTTTCGTGCGGACTGAGGCGGCGTTCGGTCCTGGGGTTTCAGGGGATAGTACATGTAGGATCACTGCCAGGACGACCTGGCAAAATGTGCACACAGCGCAACATCTACCTTGGCGGTGCCAGTTCCGAAATCCAGACATTCTGATGTCTTCCCGTCTTCCAACAACTGCGGGACATCATGTCGAACTGTGCCGCGGGCGGCCATCTACCCAAACCCACTCCCACAAAGCGAACCGCAAAAAGCTTGAGGAAAAAGACCTGGAACTCCCTCAAACAAAATGCGAGTTCTATGGATGTGTGGGGTGGATTCTTCAAGCGGCCAAGGCATGGGCATAGGGCAAGCTTTCAAGAGCAGAAAGCGCCTCCCAAACAATCACAGGCAAGAGTTTGGCAATTGCAGAAATTGGAAACTCGTGTAATTCCTTGAACTGGTAAAACCAACTTGAACCGTAACCCCTAAGCTCTAAAACCTACTTCTCCTCAACCCAAACTCTAATGCACATCCTCCGACTACTTCAAGTTCTATCTTTAAGCTACCTGCTACGTACGACCCTTCGAGGTTTTCCGTGAGAATTCTGCCGCCATTGCAAGCTGTACCCGGTAGGCTTTAGGGTTTAAGGTTACGATTTAGGCTTCACATAGTTGCGGGGGAAAGGTTTTAGAGCTTGGCCTGGCGAGGGCTGACAACGCATGGCATGAGCCTTAGTGTGTTAATTTGGAGGGTTGCTTGTGTATGGCTTTAGGCTTACAACTTTAGTTCATGGGATTCGGGTGTTAGGGTCTCCGCTATTTTTGAAACTGCGGATTAACTGGTCAGACGTGTGCGTCCGTTGTGGGGCGGTATATGCGTAATTCGGAACCCAAGCCCAGCCAAGCCAAAAATCATGAGGAGGCTTGTATTTAGGATTTAGGGTCTGGGGTTTAGGGTCTCAAAACGACACAGCACAGAATGACTCGGAGGTCTTTCAAAAACTCCAACTCAGTGAACAGCATGTAATGTAGGAAGGGATCATCTAACCAGGCAGCCGTGAGCCCCTGACCTTACAATATCGTAATGCACTAAAATATGATATAACGTCTTCTAATGTGACACATGCATCCCGCAGACCCTCTGCACATAACTTTCATGTCCATTATAACTCAAGCCGATGTTGGGCGTGTCCCACTTCGCATTTCTAGGTCATGTGGCTGCACAAGAGAGAGGCTCGCTGATGGCTCCAAGGCCTGAAACCCAAACCCTTCACCTTGACTGATGGTTCGGGGCTTCGGGTTTAGGGTATAGGGGTTCGGCACTCACACTCGGACAATCCAGGCGAGGCATTAAGGTTGAGGGTTTAGTGGTTCTGTAGCCACTGGGCCTAGCCCCATAGGCCCCACAAGGCTTCACAAGTAGAGTATTATGAGAGTCTCAGTAAGCATGCAACCCCAGTTGTCGACATAGCATGTTGGCAGGATCCGTAATTCAAGCACCCTGTCCCCAAGCCTTAAACCCTAAACCCTGAACCCTAAACCCCCATCATGGCCTCTTGGCCCAACTCCAGCCCCAGTCGGTTCGCTGCCCCCAGCAGCGACATGGCGTTTCAGGCTTTTGCTGGCTGTGAGATGTAGTTGTATGTGGGTTCTATAAACTGAAGCCGAGGAACCATATGGAACCGAGCTTTGATCACCTGCAGCTCTGAAAAGCCTTCTGAAACCTTATGCTTTGAGGAACCGATCAGGGTCCTGGGCCTGACGCGTCGGCAGTCCCGAGCATTCGAATCCCTTCTCTAAGGGTGCCGTGCGATTTTGGTGAACCCCCGCCATACCCCCCCTCCCCCCCGGCCCCTCCCCTACTTCCATCGTCTCTTCCTTGCGGCGAAACAAGACGGTCTAGTACGCGCTAGCTTACGTCATTCGTGAAGCTGAGGCAGCCTGGGAATTCTGGGGCTGAGCTGTGTCTTGTACTTCGTTGCAGTTGAAAGCGAGACTAGCGAGAAGAGTGCTACGATTGTAAAAGTAGCATCAATGGGATAATGCAGGGAATGTGCCACCTTTCGCAATGGAATATTTGTCCGCATGAAAACAAACACTGAAAGTAAACACATATTGAAGCAAATGTGCTCATACACTCAAGACCTCACCGGGCCGAGGCGGACGACGCGAAACGTTTAAACATACTTGCATTGTCGAGTGAAAGCCTCCCCTGTAACTCCTCATAGCCCTGCTTCAGATCGCGGTTTTCAAGCGACGGGCAGGGCAGTGTCAGTGCACGGGTTGAGGGCTGGCTCAGCTTCAGCCATTGGCCTTGTTAAAACGAGGGTCCGGGCAGCCCAGGTTTGGGAGAATCCGCTGGTCATTCGGCGAGCTGCAGTGAGCCTTTCGTTGAAACTTCCGACCAAGACAGCCCGGCTGGATACTAAAGCAATCCTGCTTACGAAGTCCCCGATCCTCCATGGACGCTCCGTCACTCAATCATCGGAGCCCACCAAACCTTCGACTCCGAACGGCCATATAGCATATGGATATATATTTATTTCTTTATACATTTGTACTATTCTGAATACTATATAGTATATAAGAACTGTTCTATTTTATAGAATTTTGCATGTCTTTTTTGACAGACTAAATATGCGATATGCTATTTATCAGTTGAAACTATATTTTAACATGTTTGATAACATGATATGTTTTGAAACTATATTGCCATAGTTTGCATTATTCTAGTGTGATTTAGTATATATATATATATATATATATATATATGTCATATATTACCTATTTCGTATTTCTTATAATACATATTATGGTCTTTTCCAGTTTGGTGCTTGTGGGTTTAGGCGGCCTGAACCCTGTGGCTCACCTAAATAGCATCTTCGGCAGGAGGGCTGCCCCACGCGAACAAATGCGACTGGTATGCAGGAAATTCCGCGAAATCACAACTGATTCTGGAAGCTGGCGGCATCTAAAACTGTCTGCAAATCCAAATCTGAAATCCTGGGAGCCTGTACTTTTTTCCCTTGACTAAGGTGTAGGGCTTTTGAAGCCCGGTAACCAGCCCACACCCTTCAAGCAATAACGAACCCCAGAGACTTAGAGCTGTACACCCGGAACACCGAAGCTCCCTGATTTCCAAAATCCTTCAGGCCCGTAAAACCTCGAACCCGAGCTCCAAACTCGCAGTATGGTTTGGCCATCTTTGGGTTAGTTTCGTCAGTGTCATAGGGAGGCCTTACACTGTGTATACTCGAAATGTAGGTCTTAATTTTCTGTAGAGCCCGCATAGAAAACTTTTGAATCCCATGCAGTCGTTCCTTAAAAAAAGCATGCAATCCATACAAAGCTCTGTAAAGTCTGAAAACATCGCACAGCACCCTGTCAAAAGAAAGTCAAACTGTCTTTAAGCAGTGTTGGTTAGGGTTGGCTTTCTGGGCCTCGAGCTTTTCGCTGATTGTTTTGATTTTGGAGTGGCCTTGCAGGTTGTCTCGCTAAGCTTCCGGCGGATGTTGTGCAGATTTTACCTTGATTGATTCATTCCCCCTCAAAAGAAATCCGCGCGAAATTCGCTCAAGACACAGGACCTATGTTAGCATGGGGGGGTTTGGGGCTCGGAGGCTTAGCTTGGGATTGTTGATTCAAGTCTGAATTAGGGATCTGTTATAAACCAACCGCACAAAACACCCAAGTCTCTCTTCAGTAATGAAATCCGACAAAACCTGCAAGCAATCCTATCCGAAACATGTGGCCCCGCGATTATCGGGGGAAGGGTAGTAGTAATACCCTTGGATAGGCTCGCACGGGATCAGCTCCAGGGCCGGAGGAGCATGGAAACCATATGGCAGCTCGAATGGCATCGGCGTTGCGTGTGCATGAAGTGTCTCCGGGGGTCGGTGAAATCCCGGCATCAGCTGCATTGGATGCACTGGCAGTTCAAACGGAACTGGGTAGCATCCGTTCATCGCATAAGGGGGAAGTAGCATCGGTGGCTCGTGACCATGGGGCTGCTCTGCGGGAGGGCACATCTGAGGAGCGTGCACAGGCAAGTATGCTTCATCACCTGCTGCATAGCTGGTGGGGGCTCGAACGGGACTGGAAGCCGAGGAGGGCACAGCCCTGGATCATGCCTCAGTTCATCACACGTTAACTGAAAACCATTCAAAGATTTGGTTTGATAGCCCATGGATTACTCCGGGCTTAAAGCTGCAGGATTTTGGGTTTCTGGGGTGCCAAGCTTGCCTAGCTTCGGCTTAGGAGTTAAAGGAGAGCGGCTTAGAAATTGATAGTTGGGATTGAATCCGTTCCGTCGCTGACTTAATTCAGCAACCAATCTACTTCTCGCATGGGTTATCCAAAGCACCTAGTCTGACTATTTGGGCCTCGAAACCCTTGCCCTACGCAAACGGTTCTTCGACGACCTCTAAGACCTGGCAGAAACCAATGCGGGCCCGGTGGACTCGCCTTCGGAGATGAGGTAGGAAGTAGGGCGTAGGGACCCCCCCGCCACCCCGAACACAGACGGAGGCCTTCATGCATCTCCATGTCTTGAGCAGACCCTAGGCTAAGGCTCTGAAGTTGCGAAGCACAAGCCCAAGGCTTTGGCATGGGCAGCGGCGAAGGCCCGACCTCGCCTCAGAGTGATCTGCTTTCTCTGGTTTTCCCCCCACTAAGCTTAACCCCGACATTCACAATCAATCATAAAACCTTTCAGAAGACCTCTATAAGCTTTGTTCAACAGAAAGTGTAGCACGCAATAAAGCCCTCCAGATGCCCATTGCCATACAACACCGTGTAATCCGCAACAAAGCCAACAACAAAACCTCCGTAAATCTCTGCTTCTGGGGCTCCGGGCCTCCAGGGGCAAACGCGGGGGGCGGTGGGATGGCCCCCGGCGGGAGCCATGGCGCTGGCTCGGATGGTGGTGGTGGCGGTGGACCTCCACGAGTTTAGGGGTTGTCTAGGGCCTGGGTGGGGTTTAGGATTCACGGGCTTGCTCTGAAGACTTCTGTCTGTCCTGGGGTTTTGGGTTCGGGGGTGAATAACGCTTTGGTTTGGGGGCTACGCTTAAGGTCAACAGCAAGGTTACAGCCAGGCTGCCAGAGTGGTCGTTCGTGCTATTCCGCGGCTTGGGTCTTGGGGTTTGCCTAATAAATAGTCTGAGGATCATTCTTGAGACGAATATCAAAATCATCATCGGGACCACATCAGGGCCATGACTGCGGTTGTTAGCGATCTTGTTAAGGCTTTAATCTTGATCCTAGGGCCTAAGGTTCACATGCGAGTTGCTATTGGTGTGAGGAATATTGACATCAATTTGCAGTGCCACAGCTTGCAAATCTTGGCACTAAGGAATGCTCATGGTCTCCGGGCCGGGTGCGGCAGGGAGCCAAGGGGCGGGGTCAAGTGGTGGGGGAGGCGCACCTGCAGTGCGAAGGTCATGTTTTAGGGCTTAAGATTCTGTAAAAGCAGCTCCGCGAAAACGAAACACAACTTGTTCAGGGTTTCGAGTACGGGCAGTACGGTTTCTGATCTTAGGATCCAGGGGTCTGCGGCTTACGCTCTCACAACTCGGACGAAGCCAGGCGAAGTTCTTGGGTGCTGAGTCGGTGTGAAAAGGACTGAAGCGGATTCTCAGGTGTGCCAGTTCACCACAGGGGACTAAACGAACATGTAAGCAACAGCGATTACTCAGAGAATCACGTCTTGGAGAGCAGTGTCCTTGTATCAGAAAGACCTCAAGGATAAAGTTGAACACCAAAACACATCAGTAAAGTTAACAGTTCGTTATAGGACACCAACAGCTACTTTGAGCTTTCCTAGGTTCCCTGCAAATTCCGCTCAGAGCCTTGCTAGACTACATCAGTAACCGGGGACTCTGGACAGATTCCAACAGGGTACCGTCATACTAAGGTACGTGAAACAGCGCATTCCAGGCTCAGACATGGCATCTCTCTCTCAGTACTCGCTGCAGAAGAAAGGCACTCGATACTTGCCGCCCACGTTGCATCCACGGTGTTGTACGGCTGTTCCCAGGCTCGACTGGTATGCATACTCCATCGCTACGCAGTATGGCAGACACTAGCTAAATGCTTCGCAGGTGAGCTTCAGAGTCGGCTGCACCCCAGGTGAGCACAGACCCTTAAGCTAGGGTCACCACGAACACGTCGCCAGAAGCTTGAGTCTTCTGCCCATCGTGCAGCTGGTGCTGTAAAGTGCTGTGGGGATCACCAGACTCGGTAGCTTTCCGGCGGACACAGTCCTTTCGTCCAGAAGTGTGACCTGTGAATCAGGAGGAGCTTGTACTCCCCGTAGTCGGCAGCTGCCCTGAAACAGTACTTGTTGTCTCGCCTGCATCTGTCCATGCACGGAACAGCGGTGCTATCCGAGGCTCGGGTTCTGCCATCACAGCTGATACTCTCTGGGATACAGAATGTAGTCATAGTCGGTCAGTACTGCTTTAACCCAGACACAGGAAAGGTCGTGGAAGCCAAGACCCAAGGGATCCACGTTGCCCTCTTCCAGCCCTCGTCATCTGCTAGCAGGGTTACACCATGGCATCCGCGCGGTCGAGGGTTGGTGGTTTGGTTTCAGTGGGGACAAGGGGGGCAAGTTACCGAGTGCACACAAGAACTACTGCAAAGTTCTCCCTTCAGTCGACGACAAAGACGGGACGGGGTCTCGACAAGGGCCCTTCATACACCATCCATGCATCATCATCATGCAACATGCAGAAAAATTCATCATGCATCATGCATCAAATTCACAGTCCAGCACGTGCATCAACAAGGAAAAGGTACTTGCAGTCCGGCAGCACCTGGGCCAGTGTTTTACACACTGTAGCTCTCCCTCGTCCTAGTATGTAGAGGCTTGCGGAGAGTCCTCGATGAGAACTGCAGTCTCAGCAAGCGCCTGTCTCTCCTTACACAATGCCCAGGACTCCAAAAGGCTCATTTGTCCTGGATCGGGTTGGCTGCCGCACCCAAAGCTGCCGGGTAAGTAACCCAAAGTTGCTTGGTGAATCATACTATTGCTTGGTAGGTGAAAGCCTAGCATGAGGAGCTGCTGTCTAGTAGCCTCCGGGATGTTTCTGGCATTGAGGGCGGTGAAGGCTACCAGGGTAATGCGTGTCAGGGGGTCCACAGTGCCCGGCAGGTGGCCCGCATGAAGTACCTTCCTAGCATTGAAGTAGTAGGGCTCAGTAACATCAATGATATCTCCCAGCACTGTCGTACTGTGGTGAACTTTAGGGTGGGTTCCCGAGGAGGTCTGCACCCAGAGTCCTTCGCCGGGGCCTCCTACATGTAGATTAACGATCATGGAGTAGAAGGGTCCGTTACGGAGGTCGCGGTGGGGTTTCCCTACCAAGCCTTCTCTCAGAACAAAGTTCGTGTAGGGAAGCATCGGGGACAGCTTGCGAATGTAACGATTAATGATCATAACAGTATAAGGGGTCTCAGTGCACATAGTCAGAGGGGCCTCATTGTTCCTAGGATTACACCCCGCAACCACGTAAGTCCCGCACGCTCCTCTATCTACACCACCAGGACGACGACGGTACGATCTAGGCATCATCTCAAAAAGTTGGAGCATCTCTTCCCTCTCAGGAGCCCTCTCACTGCTTAACATCCTGTAAGCCCTGAACTCCATAACCCTCAGCAGCCAATCCTCCGAAAACCCAAAGGCAGGAAGGTTCGGGTTGAGGGGAGGAGTTCGAGAGTCGTACAGACTGCGATCCTCATTGGTCCCAGTGCTGGTTCGTGCTCGCTTGGAGGAGGGACGAGGGGCTGCTGGCTCCAGGACTACCCTAGGGGTGGCAGTTGCGTCGGTCAGATCCTGAAAGGAGGCTTCCACAGTATCGTCGCACAAGTCTATCACTTCATCGGCTGCCCTGAGACAAGCAAACATGACGTGGGAGAACTGCAAGACGATTTCTTCACATGTACTGCGAGCCCAGGAGCTTCAGGGAGAGTTTTGCAGGGTTTGGTGCGGGCAAGGCGGAGGGGAGCAGGTGTCTCGCCAGGTCACAGCTACTCGCCCTAAACGGTGCACACTGCAAGCGCTTCAAGATTTTCCTCGTGTCAGTCCAGTGGCATGCATCAAGAAAGCCTTATGAGAAGGCCTACGCTCTTCAAGTGCAGCTTTCCATGAATTCAAACGGCACATGTGCTGCTGGGACCACGGTAACAACCGAAAGCAGAGCTCCAAGACAGATACCGAAGCACTAGACACTAAAAGAATTCCGCAGTGGGTCCTCAGTGTGGCAGCAAAGGGCATGCAGGCAGTCGCAAATTCTGGCAAGGGCACAAGGAAAAGCAGTACAGTACAGTGCTCAAGGATGCAAACAAATTCCAGCAAGTGCAAAATCATGCATGCAAACGGTTGCAGAAAGGAGCAAGTGCGAGGCACACATCATCGGCTACCGAGGGCATGCATAGATGATCAGAGCTTTCAGCTCATAGGGATGTTGACGCACCTGCCATCTCCCATTTGGATCCGGACTTCCGGCGCCGATGGTGCTCGAGCTACCGGGAGAGCCGTGTTCAGGTTGAGCTGACGAGGGCCATGCTGCAAGTTCGGCTCGTACGATGGGGGCGGCATAGGGGGCCGATCATGTTGGCCACTTACCGCCACAGGAACCGGCCGTTCACAGTAGTCACGAATGACCCGAACTTGTTCTGAAATACTGGCAAGGACTGTGGCCAGCTGGAAGACGTTCTCCTTCTGCGTTGCCACCTCGCCTTGCAAGAAGCTGTGGGCAGCCAGAAGTTCTTGGCCTAGGTCATAGACCTGGTTGGAGACATCCTTCACGGTGGCCGTCATGCTCGTATGACTATCGTAGTCCGTAGCCGTGATCTTGCGAAGCACTTCCTTCACTCCCGACTCCAGCATCGACGCCTTGGTGGTCACGTGGGCGGTCAGGTCGAGGTTCTGTTGTTTACTCGAGCTAGCCACTGCCGCAACACTCTTGAGGGCGTCCTTCAGCTGGGATTCGTTGCTCTTCCCAAAGCTATCCACATTCTGTGACATGGTCCCCATCTTTGCAGTCACTGCACCAACGATGCTTTCCAGTGCACTGGCCCGCTTGTTCATCTCCTTGATCTCCTTGGGGAGGTCCTTGAGGTCTGCACCACCCAAGGCTTTCTCCATCGCAACCTCAAGGGCATGGGTCGCCTTCTGGTTGCTCTCGAGCTCCGTCTGCACCTTGGCAAGAGTGGGAGCCACACTCGTGATCCCATTCAGGAGCCGCGACATGTTGGCAGCGAAGTTCTTGACCGTCGTATGGCAAGCCTGAAGCTCCTGCATCATAGATTCAGGGGTCACCACAGGCGCATCGGCATCGTCCTTGGTGGCTTGCACAACCTTTTTGGGAGACGGTGGTGCCTGCGTGATCCCCTTTCCGGAGTCAGGGGCCTGTTTTCCGTCATTCTGCGAACTGCCATCCCCATCCGTTGCCACTTGCTGCGAGGATCCATCTCCATCAGGCGATGGAGTGACTGCTGCCACCGCAGGGGTCGAGTCATCCTTGGTGCCATCGCCTTGAGCAGAAACAGAGGGGGCCGCGCCGCCCGAGGTGTCCTCAGTTGGTGCCGTCATCACCTCGCCAGTTGAGGGCTCCGCGGAGCTGCTCGCAGCGGTCCTTGGAGCAGTGAGCCATGCTTGAAAGTCTCTCACCACAAGCACAACCAGCAGAGTGAGGGTCACCGTGAGCAACTGAACGACCCACTGCATCTCCATGGCTAGTGGTACTGCGAGGGCTGGCACTTGAGAAGGTCGCTAGACGGCTACATGTGTCAGCAACTGCAATTACACGGCCGTCCTGCCCCCCCCCCTATCCCATATTCTAGCTGAAGCAGGTGCTTTAGCAGCAATCGCACAGCTGACATGTTGCATCGCTCTGGGGCATCGACTGGGTACAATGACGGGCTCTCGGTTTTCAGGGTGGCTCACAGGAAGGGGGAGGGAGAACATGTCTACTGCTGAGTTCACCACGAGAAAACACTAGGGTTACAGATGACACTAGGGCTGCAGGGTCCACTACGTCAGGTCCACGACAGCAGGGGGGAATGGGTAACGCGCGGGAAGACATGTATGGTACACTGCATGGCTGAAGTCTGAATGTCGGGTCAGTACCGTTTGTCCCTCGGGGAAGGGGCCAAAGGGTCCCTGCAACTGGTGCAACAGCCAATCCGGAGTCTTCTGAGGATGCAGATAGCAGAAGGACAAAAGATCCTGGTTTACCTCAAAGGTGTGCAGCCTGTTTGTCCTCCACAACTGGTCTAGAGGCACTTGCTGGCACCAGATGTGTGGCGAAAAAGCACCCGGTGGCAGAAAAATGGTCGCTCTCTGCTCCCATAGGAAGGGCATCCAGATCCATACCTGCCGAATGCATTCCCAGACCTGAAGGCGCTGGTGCAGAAGGTTCGCACTGGTGCGTTGAGTTTGTATCACAAGTACTTTACCGCAAGATCGTTTAGGGGGGAGCACTCTAACCTCCGTGCCTTGGTCGAGCATCCGTATCCACAGCGTCCATTGGGTGGCTTTAGGGACTCCCCGAAGCACATGCTGAACTTCCCTACTGTATGCCTCTTCCGGGAAAAGGCGGGCTGGGCGCAGAATGGCCAAGGTTTTCCCAACTACAAGCAGCTGCCTGTCACAGAGATAGTTGGCAGGCATCCTAGCGCAGTCGGAACCCGAGTAACCCCACTTATTGAGCCAGCTCTTCAGTGCCTTAGTCCAGATCGGGCGTTCCTGGGCAAGACTCTCAACGTCTGGCCAGGGGGAGGTCCCCCGCATCTTGTCCCAAGCAAGCTGAAGCTTCCTCGGCGTGAAGTGGGTCAGAGGGCCGGGCAGGGTCCTTCCAGTGACAATCCTCCAGGTGGCACATCTGGAAATAATCCTGTGGATGGGAAGGTCAGCCTTACTACGAAAAACATGGCCCCAGAAGTTCCACAACCTAGTCAACCAGAGTTCCCCCCATCTACTCGACTTAAAGATCTCGCAGGTCACCTTAACAGCTCGACGGCGCGCAAGGACGTTTGCTAAGAACGGCTGCAACGGATCAACCTGCAACTTTAGAAGCGAGAGCAACAGGGTATGTTTGAAGGACTCCAGACTACGTAGCGCCTGCACACTAGGGTAGACCGCAGGAGCACACCATGCCCATTTCGAGGTGATGTAAGTCTGAAAAAGTACGAGCTTCTCGGATACTGGGGTATCCGGATGATCGAAGAGTTTTCGCAGCCCGAAAAAGGCCGAGGACATTTTAGCCAAGGACACACCGAGGCCTCCTAGGGCATTGCCCCCATAGCACAGAGGAACACCCAGGTAAAGGAGGGACTCGGACCCCGTAATCGGTGTTACAGCATTTCTACCCCAGACACCAGGCGTAGTCCCATCCTCGTCATCAAGAATGTTGCACTTGGACAAGTTCAGCTGGAGCCCAATTGATTCTAGGGTTAGCTGCAAATCCCGAAGCTTGGCCTGCAAGTCCCTTGTGTCCGTGCCAAAGAGAAGTATATCATCAGCAAACAGGAGTGCATGCGGCAAGCTGTATCGGGTGAAGACCTCATGTTCCCCTGTCTGCCAGCGATGAAGAAGCCCCCCCAGGAAATGGTCAATGATCCTGGAGAAGAGGTCAGCACTGTATGAGGTACCCTGGAGTAGGCCTCTTCCCAGTGCCTGGGACCAAGATCTGGAGCCTAACTGAAGCCTCACCTCCGTGTTGCAACAAAGTTGCCAAAGTACAAGACTCTCTCTACTAGCGTCTGCATCATACAGATATCGCCACACAGCCTGATGAGAGATGGTGTCGAAGGCTTGTTTGATGTCCAACTTACAGACCAAGAGTCTCTTCCCCGTGGCCTGTTTATAAAGCTTCATCGTTGATTGAGCAGCAACTACCGCTTCCAAGGCTTGTGTTCCAGGACGGTTAGCATGTTGCCCAGATTGGAAGGGCGGAAGAGTACTGCGGAGTCGCTGCATGATGATTTTACTGAAAAGCTTGCCCAAGCACGGCGTGAGGCTAATGGGGCGGAGGTCTTGAACGCGACAAGGCCTCTGGACCTTGGGAATGAGGCATATCTTACCGATAAGCCACTCCTTCGGTACAGGCAGCTCCCCTCCTAAGATGCGATTGAAGAAAGAGGCCAGCTTTCCTTTGGCATCTTGTTGGTGAAAGGTCCTGATGGCTGCATAACAGACTGAGTCTAAGCCCGTGGCCGTGGAGAGCTTCACTTTACTGAGAGCTTCCCTGATTTCTTCGTCGGTAACAGGACAGAAAGAGGCACAGTCATGTTTCGACACAAGTGCCTCCTGCTGGACATTCGTTACTTCCCCCTCAGCTGCTGGGCGACTATACTTGTGCCTATAAAAGGATCTGACTTGATCACAGGCTGTGTCGTGGCCGCCCAGACGTTCCAGAAGACTGCCATCAGAGTAGCTCTGCGCAGAGCTCCTCCTCAGGTGACCAATGGCGCCTCGATCCCCTGCTCTAGCTGCTTCAAGCAAATCAAGTTTATGACGCTTCTGGGCAAGGGTTCTATCTTGGGCAATTCGCTGAGCCAGCGTTTCACGTTGGGCAGGGTCGCCACAGACCTTCCTGAGTCGTATGAGTTCCTTGATCTCCGGGGGGTCCTTATATCTCCTGGAGGGAAGTCTATACGAGTGCTTTTGGCAGAGGCTAGCAAAAGCCTCCTGAGAAAACATGAAGGAATCATCAGAGGCAGCGGCTTCAAGCGGTCCTGCTGTCACACCCCACCTTCCACACCCATGCCGCGGTCGTGGTGGTCGGAGGCGCAGACCAGTTCGCCCGCTAAACACAGCTACCAGTGCATTATGATCCGAAGGCAAGGCCCTCCTCCAGTCTTCTCTAAGATGGAACGCAGTCTCTATCATTGGCCAACGGAAAATGAACCAGTCAATCGTGCTGGATTCGTTGCGTGCAGTCCAGGTGCATCCAAGCGGCTGGTTGAATTCCAGTCCACGATGGCGTGCAAGAAGTTGGAGTCGAGACAACGCAGGGAAACAAGGGTTTGAATTCAAAACATGTTGATTCGCATCAATTCCTATGCAAATTACATCATGATGACGTGCAGAAGATAGCGTTTCGTCAATTTTGGCAAGATCCGAGAGCCAGACGTCCTCCGCGTCCGGTCGCTGCTGATGAGGTAGGTGGGCTGTCCCAAGCCAGAAATTCCTACCCTCCGCCCTGCACTGAAGGATGAACCCTGTGCCGAAAGAGTGCCTCGTCGTGATCTGCAAATCTAAGTCTGAGCGAAAGAGAAGAGCCGTAGCTCGGTGAGACAACGGTGTCTGGTAAACAAAGACCTTGTATGCCAGGCCACTTATGTCAATATCGTCAGTGCGCCAGTCCCCTTCAGGGACATCCGAAAAGCCTCCAACTTCCTGGAAAAGAAGAAGCTCAAAAGGACCCTCAACTTCATCCAGCAAGTTCTTAACGGAGCCAAGGTGCTTTCCATGGAGATTCCATGTCACAGCGACGAATTCACGAATTCGGCTTGCAGAAAGCCTGCCCTTCCTGTTTGTTGAACCCCCTTCTTTATCTAGTCAGTTCTGAAGCTCGTCGCGGGCCTGTTCCGGAGAGATGGAGAGTAGTCTTCCCAACTGACGCACATCTACAAACCAACCTGTTTCATCACCAGACTGGTTTGTCAACATCATTGAATTCTCATCCGGCTGCTTGTAGCGATGCCAGAACAAGCATTGTTCGGAGCGAATCCAAAGGCGGCCCGACCAGTCAAAATCAATAAAGGCTTCCGACAAGTGTTTGGTAGCCCACTCCTTGACACTTACTAATGCACGGATTTTCTCTCGATCCTCGCGGCTACGATTGCGGGTTACCCACAGTTTAGCCTTCTGTTGTCCCGGAACACTACTCACATACCCATCAAGTTTCTGCTTCAACGCATTGATCGTGAGGCTCTGGATACGTCTCCTTTCTGCTAGGTTACTGTTCGTAAACAGGAGCTCCACCCTTGCAAACCGAGTCCTGACGAAGGGTATGGTGATGTTATGCAAGAGGGGGGAGGCTTCAATCTCCTCAAACAACAATCTGACTTCTTGCTCAACCTCACCCCTTCTCGCTTCGTCCCAGCCACCAATTACAATTTGGAGGTCATCGATAACAGGCCTACCTCCTGCAGTACTGGCAGCCGTAGACCCCCGTGGGCTCTGTTCAGCAGCTCGGTGCGGTGCCGGGCTAACTGACCTGGACTTGGCTCTCAAATCCCTGACCTCAGCTTCCATATTGTCCAGCCGGGTAGCCATGTCCCCCTGGGCTCGGTGAAGAGCTTCCTGCTTTCTATCAATACCCTGCACCTGGGCGGCTACCTCAGAGATGTGGACCTTATGGGTCTGAAGTTCCGACAAAAGATCTCGATGTCCTGTCGCAACCATGTTCTGAAGATCACGTACCCATGTGGGAGGCGTCTGGGGATCAAGATGGTAGATCTCCGGTCCTGCAGGGGCTTCCCGGGTCTTTGGGCTGACTCGCGAAGGGTCACTACCTCCTCCGAACAGTGGAGGCGGATCCAGTCCTCGCCTCGACCGTTCACTCGCCAGCTTCGCTTTCTTCTCGGGGCTTTCGGTTTGCTTGTCTCGTTTCGGCTTGGATTTGGGGGTTCCCAAGGCTTGCCCAGCTTCCTTGATCACGGTTTGCAGAGGCGACGGGGGGTTTGGGGGAGGCAGGGAGGAGGCTACTGGGGCGGCAAGTGCATACGGATTTACAGCAGGTACTGGCACGACCCCTTCGCTCCCACAAGCTGCCTTCAAGGCCGCCGCGGCACTGGCTGCATCCCTAAGTGCGTCCTCTCGGGCCCTGTTATCAGCAGCATGCATGGCAGTCACCACCGAATTCGGCATGGGAGCCGGAGCAGTGGCAGCAGCAGCAAGAGGGCTGTCATCTGAAGAGTCAAGATCACCCAAGGCCTGCGTTTCGGCATTCATCAGAGCATCTTCACCATTTGCTTCCATCACCTTAGGGACCTCCAGGCTAAGGACAGAAGGGAGAGTTTTGTTGTGCGGGGACCGTCCTCCGTCACTATCTCATCGGCTTTCAGACTTGAGCCAAAATGCCGTAGCGGTCTGCGGCTTAAAGGTTTAGTCTCGCATCCCCAACACCCAATGACAAAGGTGGAAACTCCAACTGGTAAGAAGCAGCAACTGTTGGAATGTTAGGTTTTGGAGAACTAAACATGAAGGCCTTTAGGTTTTTCAAGCAACAGGGGCAACCACGAACCCTCAAGCTTTACATACTAACTCCCACAGCAAAACCCTTAAACAGACACACACACACACATACAAAAGAGGCTCCGATGCACAATAACAGGTTCATTGCATGTGTCTTTCAGATGTGCTTGCCATATCACGAAATCGGAATCCAGCATTGAAGTCACTCCTGCAACCCGTACTCCGTCCCGTAAGCCCAAAATCCAAGACCTGAAACAGCGGTAGTGGTGGTGGTTGTGGTAGTAGTAGTAGTATAGTAGTAGTAGTAGTAGTAGTCGTAGTAGTCGTAGTAGCAGCAGGCAGTAGCAGTAGCAGTGGCAGTCGCAGTCGCAGTCGCAGTCGCCGTAGCCGCAGTCATAGTCGTAGTCGCCGTAGTCGTAGTAGTAGGAGTAGGAGCAGGAGCAGGAGCGGGAGGGGAGGAGCGGTAGAAGTAGAAGTCGAAGTCCCAGAGGCAACAGTAAGCCTGTAGTAGCATGCATGGGTCCCAAAACCTTAGTCAGGAAACCTGGTTGTGACCTTTGTGTTGACCTGACAAGTATCCCCAATCTTCGCTCGAAATCTAACCCAATGATTTCTCGCAACAATGCAGTGCGTCTCACGGGAGTGGCGCCACCCCGAGGCCCGAGATAATCCTGCACATATATCTCGAACCGAGACCATAAGTTCCACAAGTTAAAAAGCATGATCACTTCGAGAATCCCCACCCTGTCCCCAAGTAGGTTCAGGCGAGTTTTGACTTCGGTTTGAGCTTTCACACATCCGTATACATCCTCAACCCTTAGCAGCCCTAAGCCATAGACTCTCCAACCCCAAAATCCCCAAGGGTTCAACCGAGGCCGCAACGGAGGCAGCAGCTCTCCACCCAGGAAGTCTGGGCTTTAGCGTTCAGGGTTTCGGGTTCAGGGTTAGACTTCCGAGCTTAGGGCTTCGGAAAGCCCGAAAGTTGGAGAAAAGTAAGCCCCAAACCCCACGCGGAAACCCGAAGTCATGAGCCCTAGACCGGTTCGGCGCGTCCTTTCGAGTCTTCCGGCTTCGGCGTGCCAGGGATTCAGCTTTGGGTGTTGAGTCCTCAGGCCTTGGCCCCACAGACAAAGGCGATACCCAAGGAATACTCCTTGCGTCATACTGGTACAAGTGTGATGGCATGATTCAGCGCTGCTTTGTGTTCGCCGGGAGACTCCTGAAACCCTGAGGGCAACCCCATGAAGCCCTCAAACAGGACCTGTACACAACCAGACACGCTGGACCCTCAACCCTAACTAACCTCTATACCTGGGACCTTGAATAGCCCCTATGATGCTACTTCTAGCGACTATAAAGCCCTTGTGTTAACCCATCATGCCTGTTGCAAACACACGAGGCAAGGGTAGACTTCATTACTGGCCCAACTTTACGTGCAGGAGCAAGCCTGCAACTTGCACCCGCCACGGCGGCTTGGGCGTGCACCGATGCATGAGGCATCCAAACCTTGCATGTGCTGTGCTGCGTCTCCCACCTTCAAGTCCTAGACCTTTAGACAAGCAAATGTTCATGACAGTCAGGGGCGACGGTGCGTTAAGCTGCTTATAAGCCCACTACATTGACCGCAAATGTTGCGATGCACATCGGCCGGCCGGTTCTGAAGTGCCGCAAGACATTCTATAGAGGAATTCAAGGCACATCATTTCTCAACCTGAGAACCTCAGAGCTCAGCTCCTAAGTCTCTGAATCTACCCATCCGGGTTCAACTAGGCGCACCCTGGCATCCCTGGCCTCCAGGAAGCCATGAATTCTCCCATGCAGGTGATGTGCGTGGCTCACATGCTCAACTGAAAATAAAGCTGATCTGTAAACAGTGCAACAGTGCCCGTCTCTGTGGTGAACACTAGCGATCTCCACATGTGGAACTATCAGCATAACTGTTTGGAGAGCACCGAACCCATCAAGAAGAGCAGCAGAGAAAACGCGAAGCGTACAGGCGGTCACGCTTGCATCTATCTTTTCATGATGATGTGGATAAGACAACTGACGGTATACAAACGAATGACAGATCGTAGTTGACCCAAGCTGCTCCCTCGGACTGCTGCATTGAGCCGAGACCGGAGGAGCACCGTAGATGAGATCAGGAATTGGAACCCATGGCGCTTGCATGAACAACCGACATCAAATGCCCTGTGCTACTGAACAGAATGACAGGATGACCATACCAAAAACAACGATCAGAAGAATGCTCGGCAACGTTGTCAGCTATGGCCGCAAATGCACTGATACTGCAACTTGAGATGACGGTTGCGACGATAACACTTCTTATCATATGCTTGTCGTGTCTTTGCCGGGTAGAGACACAGTCTGCAATAGGGACACGATGTGGGGTACAGGGTTTAGGAGTTGTGCTGGGGGTTTCAGGGCACAGGTTCGGATGCATCCATTTAATCGGCTTAATCCCGAGGAGGTTAGTGCTTTAAGTTTGTGGTTACCTGGTTGGTATTGGTACGGACCAAACTTGGCACTGCGTGCAGCTTTACTGACCTTTGCTGGTAGTTGAGCTGGAATGCGGCCATGGATGCCTCACATGTGCAACGGATAAATTGCAGGAACTTCACGGACATCCTCTAGGCTTTAAGGACCAAATGCGGTGGTTTGAAAAGCCTACCTTATTGAACCCCTGGATCTATAACTTGGCGCTCAAATCCTACAACACATTATACGGAGATGGAAGTTGGGTGGGGGTCTTGGCTTGGGGTGTGCAGTGCAGGGATGGGGTTCCAGGTATAGGGATACAACCGATTTTATGGGTGGGGCTTCTTCCATGCTGTTCTAGCCTCAGCATGGACGCTTTAATAGAGTCAACGAACGAAATAACAATGAAGGTTTATGCGGAAGCCCATAGACTTTAAAGCCAACCTGGCATGACAAGGAGCATAACGAGCTATCTTCTAATGCTTCTGCATGGCGTGCCTGCAACACAACTACAACGCCAAGCTCCTGTTTGCTGTTCTGCACAGTGACTCAGCGGCAAACCATTTTTTGCCATGCAGACGCAGTGTCAACGAAGCCATTTATTCTCTTCCAGCAGGTGGCCACGCTTTGAATGCGACCAGAACTTCCCAATCTGCAGAATATCACTAAGAGTGTGTCCTTTGCTGGAAGATGCTGGAAGTTCCGATTTTTTTCTGGAGATGTGGACGGCGCGATTAGCAGCTCCCAAACACAGAGATCCTGGGGCTTGAACTCCTCGTTTCACAGCTCAGTTCTATACCCGCCGTACTTTCAGACTGCTCTCAATCAAGACCTGTTTCGAGCCATCAGAGCTCCTGGGTGCCTCCAATAAAGCAGGTGCCTCCTCAAAATCACGTTACCCTGAGATAATTCAGAAACTGCTACACCAGCAGATTCAAGCATGGAGATTCATCAGCCCCGACTCTGCTTCAAACGCCACCGTCGTTTGTTGCATGCAGCATGCCAGAAGCTGGGATGCAGGAATGGGGTAAACAGAAGTATCATTCTGGCAATGTTTCTGGGACAGTGTACCCCCCCGAACACAACTCGCTGATTTGGCCCCGGGCTAAAGTCCGTGACTTCGCGCTAGCTTCAAGACGGAGGGCCGTCTGCACCCCAGCTTCTGCCAGCAGAAGAGGCCTACAACAGACTGGGGATCCTCCTGGAAGGCAACAGTAAGACCTGATGACAAGGATATGTGACGGTTGCAGGTATGGACGATGCCATCTCGTAGTCAATCTCTGAAATGTAGCAACACCTGGATCACAGAAAGAGGAACAATGCAGCGATAGAAACACAAGGTGTCCACCGTTGAACGGGACCCAATGTTATCAGTTCACACAGATCCGCTATTACAGCTCGGTAAACTCATGAACCTGAGAATCACGGTTTGCTGCCAACCTCTCATGGTTTCGTGCCACCAAACCGCACATTTTGGAGGATTTCGTGTTTCCTCGGGTTCAATAACAAACTGCAAGAAGCAGTGACATGCAAAACGGACAGTTGCCTTACTTTCAGGCTGCTTCAACACAGATCCCCTGCTTCCTGGAGCCTGAATTCTCACTCGCCCTCACCGCACCTTGGCGACAGCTCCCATGCCATGATGAAAGCTGTTGTACAACTTGGGCACGAAAGAGAAAGGGTGTTTGCAGTTGGGAGTACATTGTCCAGGCAGCCTGCCCGCGTATCCTTTTCACATATTGCTTGAGTGATGACAACTCGCACAGGGCCGCGAGGGTTGGTCAGCCTTCGTATCTGGGGCATACAGGTTCCCATCAGAATAGTACAGATGCAAACTCCTTCGAGAAGACTACTCCCCCGGCAGCCGTGAGCCCTGCTTCTAGCCTTGTTAGGGCTACACTGCCAATTTCATAGGGTGGGCTCTGATTGCACAAGAGGAATGGTGTGATTGGCGGCTTGGGTTTGGTTTCAAGTGAGCAGCTGTTGCCAGCATCTTCTGCAGCAGCGTGATTGCACGGTCTGCTGAAAGGATGAAGCGATCAGGCGATCGGGAGTCTAGGGCCAGAAAATTTGGGAGAGTAACAGCCGTGTGCACCCCTAACAATTCCTCCCCTGATTCGCGCCTGTCCCTCAGCAGAGGACTTCTTGAAATGAGGGTGGCTTCTTCGGCGGCACTGAACCTGTGGGAATTATCTAGTTGGGTCACATCGGGACTCAGGCGCGTGCTAGGCGGCAGAGCAAGATCTCGCCGTTGCCCAACCTTCGCAGCAAGCATGGACCCGGCAAACATAGGAAGCTTTCTATGTACATACATGCATCCGGACCTGCATCATGCATATATATATATATACAGATATATAAATATCTAATATAATTTATTATGATATGATATGATATAACAATATATATATATATATATGCATAAACACATAAGACATACATACATACAAACAAACATACTTACATACATACATACTGTATCATGGCATACACATCTAAATAGATACATACACACACGTACATAGGTACATACATATACATACATACAAAACATCATGGCATACACATCTAAATAGATACATACACACACGTACATAGGTACATACATACGTACGTAGATACATGCATAGCATAGCATAGTGTAGCGTAGCGTAGCGTAATAGCACAGTACAGCACAGCACAGCTCAGCGCAGCGCAGAGCATGGCACAGCGCTGCATAGCATCGCATCACACTTCATCCGTACATACATACATACATACATACATACATGGTTACGTGCATACTTAGATACGTACACAGATACATGCAGCACAAATATTGATGTCGTCGCAGCGCACAATACCTGATGTCGTAGCAGCGTACAACTACTCATTGGGACCGTTAGGAGGGTAGTAGGGGGAATGGGGGTAGGGGACTTCACTTCCTTAAACAAGCCTTGTTTGGCCCGTACTAGGTCTTTGTTAGGGGCATTCCCCCCGAGGGGTCCCTATGAATTACAACATAATACCAATCATCATTGCATCAAGAACAGCAGCAGTGAGGCACGTCAGCGGTACTGCAGTAACCGTCGAGCAAACACCTTCCTCAGGCCAAATCGGCGGCCATGCAGGGAAACCAGGACCATGTCAGGAATGTACACGCAGCATTACGGTCGAACCAGCACCATGGACAATTCCTGCGGCTTTCACATGCAGCGGGCCCTATCATGACCCCAACAGCAATGAACCAAGAACGCAAGGCGCTCAAACAGGGACCTGTACGTCTGTAGCAAAGCAATGATAGACGCACCGAAGGACCCAACAAGTTCTCGAACTCGCGCCTGATTTCCCGTCGGTTGAGCAAGATTGCGGACACCTTAGCTGCATGGCTCTCAATACTCTCTCTCTCTCTCTCTTTCTCTCTCTCTCTCTCTCTCTCTCTCTCTCTCTCTCTCTCTCTCTATATGTATATATATATAGCGCCAGGAAACAAGGACAGGCTGTGCAATCACACCCAGAATTGAGGGCTGTATACGATATGAACGTGGGCAAAACCGGCCACTGATTAACGGCAGCCCATCGGGATCAGGACTCATCTTCTGGAGCTGAGGATCAAACAATGTAAGGCTCGCTCCAACAGCCTTCATTACACCATCGACATCGAAGACAAAACCCTAAACCCTAAAACAGTATGGAACCGTCGAACACTTCAATGCGAGCACCTGGAGGCGATCCAGATCTTCCGATGTCCTCTGCACGTATTACGAGTTTAGGATTGAGGTCTGTGGATGTACGGTTGCAGATTTAAGGATAGGCTTCTGGTTACGGGTGTAGGGTTCAAACAGATTATAGTTAATTGTTTCAGCCGTCGCTTTCGGATTTAGTTGAAGGGTAGAGAGTTCTGACCTAGGGCGCAGAATAGCCCGTAGATCGACAAGCTTGCTACAGGCCTCTCTGACTTCACACGTGCGCTCGGTGCTTGCATCTTGGATCCTTTGGAGTGTGTCCGTACTCTTGGACCCGAGCTTTGAGGCTGCGCATGCCAGCCTAGTTCGGGCTCAGTAACTACGATTCGCCGAGCAACTCTGAGCAGGGAACTTCAAAGCCCTAAATCTTAGCTTGGGCGCTGAATGTGGAGCCCCGGCACTGCACTCCCGTGTTTGCGTGCATGTGGAGCGCTGAACCGGGTCTGTAAGGGTGCTACTGAAGTTCCATACAGGTCCTATACATCAGAGCTTGTTGGGAGGTAACGGCTTTGGCGTTTAGATTCGGTGGAGTTTAAGGAATGGGGTCGGTTGATTTCCAGGACGACTAGGCCTGTCACACTGCAAGTCAACGCTCCGGTCGAACTTGCCAAGCTTTTCCCGATTCATGCATAGGTAAGCTGCCAGCCTAGACCGTGAATGAACCGTAGCATCCAACTTACCAGGTTCAAAATCTCAGCTATCCGTTTCGCATGCAAAAGCCGAAACGATCCAACGTGACGACATAACCCAAACTCTCAAACTTACCCGCTAAACTTCGCTCAGCCCCGAAAGCCTGAACCTCACATCTAGTATGAACAAACAACTCTACTACCACTCTAAAACCAGCAACATTTGGGGTTTATGAGCCTGAAACACGTCCTGCACTCCATGTCGAGGAAGGAAGGTCCACCCCTTCGCACGCAGTTGGTGAAAAGCCCGAAGGACCCTAAGGTTTGACAAACCCAGATATAAAATGTGTAAACCCCAAGCCTTCAACTCTAGACCGACAACCCCAAAGCTTCAGCCCTAAACCGTGAACCCGAAACAGAAACTAACCCTACACCAAGGCCCTCAACTCTAAACCCGAAGCTCTCCTCAAACTTAAACCCAGAAGCAAAACGGCTGATGTCGGGATCACACAAGAATTGTTGCTGTGAGTTCTAAAGAAGCAACAGGATACATCCATGCTCTCCGCTCTTAATGCTCGGTTGGGCCAAGGTCCAGGAGTCCAAGGGTTTGAGGCTTTCCATTCAAGGATTGTGGCTTTCTGGGTTGGAAAGACGTTGCTGTCTGTGCTTTCCTTAAGTCAATTTCTTTACGTACGGCTTTCGATTTGAACTTACACCTCCGGGTGTTCAAGTTTAGGACAGCTTGCGGGCCTAAGGTGTAATTCACTTGGCATTTCGGATTTGGCAGTCAAGGTTCGGAGGTTCCGGAGCTTCGGGTTGGGGAGTCTGGCTTCGGGCTTTGGTCAAGCGCAGCTTACGGATTTAGGGCTTCCAGGGCACTGAACGTATGCGGTGTTTAGGTTGGCTTCGAGCTAAGATACTTCGTTCTTTGGGTATGGAATGCTAAAACACGCCGGATGATGACGTGTGTGTGCGTGTGTGTGTGTGTGTGTGTGTGTGTGTGTGGTGCGTGCGTGCGTGCGTGCGTGCGTGCGTGCGTGCGTGCGTGCGTGCGTGCGTGCGTGTGAGTGTGTGTGAGTGTGTGTGTGTGTGTGTGTGCAGATACATAAATAGGTGTATGCATAGACATATACATTTCTATTGTTATATCTGTCGGCGTGTTTGTTTTTGGTTTGGAACGTGCGTAGGTGTTTTCCGCTGGTCGTGTTGATACGACAGGCACGAACATAGGAGCCTCTCCACGATCCTCGCGAAGAGAAGGAGTCAAGCTGATTCTTCTTCGCATCTCATGACCCATACCATCCTGACCTGTATGATAACTAGTACAGCTAATTACTATACCATCCCCATCGTGGATGGAAAGTAGGACTGAGTAGGAGCCAGAAGCAGTTGCGAAGGTGTTCAAGGTGGCTCTCAACCGGGGGCAGTGCCTTTTGGACACTGACCTCGAGTTCGGGAGTGAGTACCTCAGATGCAGCTGGGGCCATCGGAGCTTGAGGCGAAAGATAAAGGTTTAAGGTTCAAGCAAGGGCAGCACAAGAACAAACCAGCAACAACTAGCTACAGGACTCACGAGTCACAGGAAGACCACCAATGAGTATCTCGGGGCTTCCGTCGCTGTGGGGACATTGCGCTCCGTGGGTTTGTTCAGCTGCGTGGAGTCAAGACTGCCATTGTGCGGGACCAATGACTGTTTCGACTGGGTGGTTCAGTGCAATGCACAGGGACCATGTCCAGTGAAGCCCACGTTACCTTGATCGACGCATGTATCCAGGATTTAGAGTGGGTCCGGTCCTGTATCCGAGCTCGCCAAGGACCGGACGAAATCACAAGCTTAAATGGCAGCTGCCGCTGCCCCTCTGCCAAGCCTCTGCTTCGCTTGAACCTGACTGGGGCCTTGCGCCTTTGACGAATGGCAGGCAATATCTCGAGCAACATGACAAAATCTTATGTTTACACTCAGCTTTGGAACCCGATATCTTCGCAGCTTAGGCCGAAGTCCTGGACACCCTGCATCCCTTCAGTGTACGGACATGGAACAAAAACGGGCAAATCTTACGTAAAACGGTACCGCGAACCATCAGGCCTGGAGCAGGGGCCAAAGGCTGTCGGAGTTAAGCGGGTGTGGACAGCCAACAAGCTTACGGGAAAAATTGAGGGTTTGTGTTTCCTCTTCTCGTCAAGAGCAACGGATGCCTAGAAACACATGCCCAGCCATCCAGGAGCGGTGAAGATGACCACTTTGCATCTGCGTTGCCGCAGCAACTATGTATCGCTCTGGTCGGAACTGCGTGAACCATTGCAAGCCTTCACAACACAAACCAAAAAATCCTGAACCTCAACCCCTGAAAAGTGGTTCGCTCAGAGACCCGCGCCGGAAGACGAGAAAATCGCACCAGGGGCTTCCGAGGCACACCGCAAAGATCCTCGGCAAGGCCAGGTTCAGGTGCATGTCCATATACATGTAGATGGACTGATGATAGATCGATAGATAGATAGGTACAGATGGGTTGACGGGTAGGCAGTAGACAGATAGACAGACAACTGGCAGACCGACCGACCGACCGAGACCGAGACGGAGACAGACAAACAGAGAGACTGACAGAGATAGGTTCTGTAGGCAGACAGGTAGATAGATAGGTATAGGTAGACAGACAGACGAATCGTTGGATAGCTGGATGGATAGATGGAGTTCTGGACAGATGAATGGACAGACCGATACAGATTGCTAGATAGCCCTTTTCTAGCTAGATAGCTAGATCAATAGATAAACAGATCGGCAGGTTAAAGGACAAATAGATAGACAGATGGATGGATGGATGGACCGATGGATACATGGATAAATAGATAAATAGATTACATACATAGACGAATAGGTAGGTAGGTAGGTCGGTCGGTCGCTAGGTCGGTCGTAGGTCGGTAAGTACGTCCGCAGGTAGGTGGGTAGGTGGGCAGCTAGCCAGCTAGATAGATAGATGGATAGATAGATAGATAGAGATTCGCATGGAAGAAACTGTACAGGGTGGAGAGCGGGGTAGCAGTACTGTAATAGAATGTAGTGTGATGTAACTAATGTGATGTAGTGTAATGTAATGTAACTCCATGTCATGCAACAATGCACTGCAACACGATGTCTTGCAATGCCATGCCAGCCATGCCCTGCCCATGGTGCCGCGTCGCGTCATTGTCATGCAACACCATGCCGCTTCATTTCATGCCTAATTTTGTCATTGTCTTGGGGCTTTATTCGTGATTTCTCCGTGTTTCCAGCGACAGGTTCCGAGGCCCACACCGAGTGAAAGAACATGGGACTACACACGGACCCTAAGATGGACTTCCCATCCAAGTGGGCGGGGGCCTTGCCAAGTAGCAGCTCATGTCACGTCGGGGCGACGACTTAAAGCTTTGGAGTGGATGGCCTTGTGGTAGGGAAGGGAGACTGAGGTTTGGAAACCATAGCAACAAACAGGGGTAGCTAGCTACTAGCCTTCAAGCTTCAAATGCAAACAGAAACCTCGATTTCTTTGATCTAGACGCTAGACTCGACCTTGACATCAGACATCAACTTCCGTAAACCTTGATCCTAAGCTCTTCACATTTCAAAGCTTCAAATCTAAACGTAAAGACAAGATCAGGTTCGGCACGGCAGCGCTCCGCTAGCGGCCGGCGGAGGTGCCTTCGTCTGCACATCCATAGGCGATTTACGGCCCGGGGGGCTGCGCTGGACAACTTAGTAAGGGCTGCTAAAGTTTAGACATAAGAAGCATTGAACTCCGGACTCCAGAGCAGCAGTGGCAGTAGGAGCAGCAGTGGCAGTAGCCGAAGAAAGCACGCACGCACTCACACACCAAACTGGCCCTAGACCAAAGGCAAAAACGGCAAACAGCTGGGAAGTTGCAGAATTGCTCCTGGTTCCTATATGATACTGAACACACGGTGCAACACAAACAACACCAGCTGCAAATTGCCGCCACGTTTTCAACAATCCTGAACCAGAAGTCCTACAAAACAGCACTGACAATCGCCATCTATAGTCCAATCACGCGCGTCATGCATGTGAGAGCGGCTACACCCGCAGAATCGTTGTTCGCGCCTCACTTCTGGGTCTGGCCCTTCTTGTGAGAACCATTGCCTGTGCTGGCTAGAACTTGTCGTTTAAGCTTTCATGATTTTTTGTGTATTGAAGGTTTTAAAACTTGGGTGAAAAGCGTCTGGCCGAGCACAAACCTCTGCAAAGGACAAGACAGTTACAGAGATGATCGACAAAACTAAGCCCTCTCTGCAAGCTTCGTGTTTGTTCACTAGTCTCCGCAAATCATGCCTGTGCATCGCACGGAAAACTTCCCCTTAGCGCCTGCTGTCTTTTTACCCCGAGATCCCCAACTGAAAATCTTGATACGCTTGCGGATATGAAAACCCTGTCTTGAGGGGACAGTCTGCCTCATCTGCCCAAAGCTAATTTGCGGCCAAGAAGCGGCCTTTCTTTCGCCGCTTGATCTGGCCGCCGTCGCGGTTCTACGGCACAGACCACGCACAACAGGGCCCCCAAACACATGCGTGGCCTTTTCGGGATACTGAAGACTCATGCACGGCTTCGCAAATGATTAAACTACTAAACTGACGAAACTACGAAGGACTTGAACAGCTCTGCTTAATCGTCTTTTACCAAACTCCCGGCTCCCCTCCCCGCCAACAAACGCACGCACGCACTCACACACACACACACACACACACACTCGCTCTCTCTCTCGCTCCCCATCTCCCTCCCACATACACACCCACCACCGACCCACCCAATGCCCGCACAAACACAAATTCTTGCTAGTTGATCGACCAGTGACTGGAGGCTTCCTGCAAGGTACTGGTTGACTGTCTTGTCAAGGTCTATGCCAACGTGGCTCCACTGTAGACACATGTGGTGCTGAAACTGTGCATTTGTGTGTCTGGACATTGAACACTTCTGTGGCTTTTGCCAACTCAAGAGCCTGGTGTTTTTCAATCTCGCTGCCTCAGAGGCTCGGTTGTTCTGAAGGCACATGCGATGCGATGGTGATTTCGCACATCCACCTTCAAGGTTGGGCAGCCGCTTGCTTGAAGCCCGCTGCTCGCGTGCAACCAACAATGTGCAATGACAAAGTAGGCACAGAAGCAAACCGTTGCTGCACAGAGTTGCTGCGGCAGAGGAAGTGGCTCCATGTGCCCATGTGCGAGGACAGCACGCACACAGAGGGCATTGGAACTGGAGCGAAAGAATCTCCCTACCCCGCGTGTGCGATACAGTTGATACTGTCAGGGCTACACAAAGGATCCTCACACCATGCTGTTTGATAGCTTGGCGGTTCGCGAAGCATAACTTTTGGGAGCGCATGTGAAAAGAAATCATGGTGAGAACATCAGGATCTGACTGCCGAACTGCGACCCGAAACAAACCGCTCTGCACGCACAACCCTGAGAAACATGATTTCAGACAGCAGAAGCAATTATGAACATGAACCCCATGTCTCAATACGAAGCCCCAAGATCCGCATCAGCCGATCGGTGACATGGCGCGGCTGCGACGCAAGGACGACGATACCTGTTCATTGCCCTCAACGGCATCTCACCATCGTCCCCACTACCACCATCATCACCAAAACCTGCACTAACATCACACGGCTATCAGGACAAGAAGTGTACTGATCAGTCTCCGGGGGCAGCAAACATGAGCTCATCCAGGAGCTCCGATAACCGGTCCCGACGATGTGATACGTGATGCATTCCGTCACGAGTTTATGGCTCTTACAATTGGGCCTCCAAGAGAGTCAGGCCAGACCCAGAAGCGAGGTTCGGCTGCCTGAGGCGATTGCATGGCTCAACGGGGAACGGCCTGCGGTGCCTGGCATGTCTTGTCATGATTGGGGGTAGATCCTGATGTCCGTCAGCTGGGTTATTGTCTTCTGAGGGCCGGCTCACAGGCCATCTGCTGCAAAGCCTTGGGGGAGTCAGGACAGTATCGTTACGGAGTCACCCAATCCCCGAGACGAAAGCCAACGAACATGCGACTCCCACCGTGGCCTCCAGGAAACACGAAGAGGCATATTCATATTCAGAACCAGAATCACCAGCACCGTCATCCTCATCACAGTCACCACCTGGCAACCCTGCTCCGTAGTGAATAAGGAGTGAACGATAACTAGGAGTAGGAGTAGTGGTAGCATTCGCGGCAGCAGTAGTAGTAGTAGTAGTAGTAGTAGTAGTAGTAGTAGTAGTAGTAGTAAGTAGTAAGTAGTAAGTAGTAAGTAGTAAGTAGTAAGTAGTAAGTAGTAAGTAGTAAGTAGTAAGTAGTAAGTAGTACGTAGTACGTAGTACGTAGTACGTAGTAAGTAGTAAAGTAGTAAAGTAGTAAAGTAGTAAAGTAGTAAAGTAGTAAAGTAGTAAGTAGTAAAGTAGTAAAGTAGTAAGTAGTAAGTAGTAAGTAGTAAGTAGTGTGAGTGCACATACCTGTGTCAGTGCACTTGTCTCTGCTTGCTGCTTCTTTGTAGTTTGTGCATGTTGTATATAATTGAACGTTTGTTACGCCAAACAAATGCTTTTGGCTCAAGTGGCTTGTTTTCCTATAGCCAAGTGTGCACGGTAGATTTGCGAGTAGGTGTAGCTTCGCGGCCCGCGGAGTTGCAACTCGCGGTCGCCTGCGTGCTTAGCAGGTAGGGGACTGGGTTAGCGAGACGGACTCGCGAAGCAAAAAGCAGCTGCGCGGTTGTGATTGTGGTTTATCTGCAAGTCCAACTAGCGCGCTTCACAGTAGTAGTAGTAGTAGTAGTAGTAGTAGTAGTAGTAGTAGTAGTAGTAGTGGTAGTAGTGGTAGTGGTAGTGGTAGTGGTAGTGGTAGTGGTAGTGGTAGTGGTAGTAGTAGTAGTAGTAGTAGTAGTAGTAGTAGTAGTAGTAGTAGTAGTAGTAGTAGTAGTAGTAGTGGCGGCAGTGGCAGTGGCAGTAGTAGTAGTAGTTGTAGTAGTAGTAGTAGTAGCAGCAGTAGTAGTAGCAATACGACTACTGCGCGACGTCCTCGTCGTCTTCGTCGTCGGCCTCTTGGCCGCAGAGCCGCTAGCACAAGCTCAATGACGCCGTGCAACATCAAATTGTCAATAATCACGTGATCAACAACAAAGACTGCTGTGTTCCGCTACCAGCTCATGTTTCTTCCTCGATCTTCCTGTGTGGTTGCAGCTGCCGTTGAGTGGGGGGTGACCACGACTGCCAATCGTACTGCTGCAGTGGCTATTCCTGTGCTTGCTGACCAAGCGACCGCTCTTCATCTTCACGATGGCACGGAGGCTCACCTCATTCAGCGGTTCCCCGTTTTGACAACCGAATTTTCGGCAAATCTAACGAAGAAGCCAAGGCCGTGGCTGATGTCATCCCTGCACCGAGCTTGAATTTGAGACTGAAGGCGTGCTAGTAACAGCAGATTGGCAAATGATGGCTGCTGCAACTCATCGATGCTAGCGGCTAGCGGCATCGGCCAGGGGCGGCCTTTGGTGAAGGGATCGCAGCTGAGCCAGGACCTTCCGCAGTTCTTCGATGCACTCACTGTTCTGACACCAAGACATCACCGACAATACCACCACCGCCGCCGCCACCGCCCATTCCGATCACCACACCTGGAAAACACCAGCAGCTGCGGAATCGTCAAAGAATCCTGAAGACGATTATGCTACCAATCGCAAGAAGGTGTGTTACGTGCCGTTTTCTGATTTCACTGTTGCAGGCTGACGAACTTGCTTAAGATCTGGATGCCTAATTGACAGGGCATCTCGTCGTCATCTCCGGCATCGTCACCCGCACTGTAGCAGTGCTAGTTCTACTATATGACCAACAGCTGCCCTAGCAATAACAGATTCGTTTTGCAAAACCAGCTTTCTTCTTGCGAGCTTGTTGTTGCAGGCGTCGTCGTCGCCCCCTTGCCATGGTCTTAGTGGTGGTCGTTGTTGTCGTAGTCGTGGTCGCAGTCGTCGTGGTCGTCGCAAGCGTGGTCCTGGCCCTGGTGGCAGCAGGTCCTGTAACAGCAGCCGCAATCGAAGCAGTCGCAGCAGCACTGCACTGTAACAACCGCAGCGGAAGAACGGAAATCCGGGGCGACTGATCGACTAGTCGTAGTTGTTGCAACAGAAGCTCGACGACTTGGCTGCACACGAAACGGTCTACTTCGCAACATGAACTGAAGTTCCCTTTTCATAGTCCATACCATGAAGGCCTTCTCCTTTTCCCGGTGAGGATCCTGCAAAAAGGAGTTTATGTCGACAGAGAGGCATCGCAGGTATCTTCTGAGTGTCGCGGTGGACTGCGCAAGGTGTCTAGATTTTTGTTCAGCCAACGGGGCCTCAAGCATGGGGCTTCATAAGACCGCTGAAGGAGACAAACTCTGAGCCGACGGGAGCTTTGCCAATGAGCCCAAAGCCTGGTCCCTTCATTCCAATCTTGCCCGGTCCTCCTTCAGCTGCTTCGCATCAGTGGCCTCGCGGCCAAGGGGAAACAAACAGGTCAAGACGCGTCAGAGTAGTTTAGGGAAAGGTCCCATGAAGGCCTTGAGAGGTCAAAGAAAAAGAGCTTTTTGCGGGCGCCGTGCATGATCTACGTCAGCAGTGCCATCTCCCAGTCAAGCAAACGCTTCAATCGGTCTAAGGCCTGAAGTGTCTTGCTACCGTGTCAGGATGAAAATTAATGGAGGTCTAGCTCAACGGGTGTGACCGCCCGCTTGTGCACATTGTTTTCGTGTAGTGTAGGGGAGGAGGGCGGCAATGGTTTGTGACAGCTTTTTGCTTATCCTTGACCGACCGAGACCTGACCATGTTGCTTACAGAGTTGCGGAGTAAAAAAACTGGCAACCGAAATCTGAAAAACGCCACTGCCTTCGGGATGATGCCGAAGACTCTATCGTGGAGCAGTGCGGCTGCAGAATGAAGCCGGTAACGTCAATACACATTCAAGAAGCAAGTGCATAAGCCGAAAACTTTCGAAGCTTTAAACTCAAAGTTGTAAACAAACACCCAACCCGCAACTACAACTAAGATGGTGCGTCCCATGAACCGGTTTAAGCGCCACGGCCCGGTCAAGCAGCTTGCCTACTCGTCACCCCGAACTCAGATAACACCAGATTCGAACAGCAAGGACTGGCAAGAACTGTCTGAGGATGCTGCATCACTGTGTGCGTCGGAGGATCAGAGTAAATAACAAGAAGACCGAGGACTCATAGGGGCTCGCCTAGACTGTAAAACGATCCTTGAGCGGGGACTCAGTGACCGACAGGCCCATGAGCCAGCCCGATGGACCCAGCGTCGAAGTGCAAACCACAAACCACCCCCCCAGGCATCAATCGTAGACGCTCAACATGAAACCGGGACATCTTGCCTACAAGATGTAAAGCAGCCCACCAAGACAGATCGACATTACCACTATCTAGGGTGCCATAAGCCGCAAGGGCTGTATCCCAAGTGTCAGATTGCCAGCCAGGCCAGCCTTGATTGGGCCCGGCGTCTTCGGCCCGATGGGGTGTGGCATGACTGACTTAGGGCCTACAACGTGTTGCTACCTTGAATGTTACGACGAAGCCCGTAAGAGATCCTGTACTGGGGACACGTACAACTTCAGGGAGCAAGGGGATGATGAGTATTAACTTTGGAGGTGGATTGTGTCCGGGAAGGTGTCTCAAGGAGGCCCTATAGGTCAAAGGGGCCCCAGATTGCGTCACAGCCTCCTAAAGCAGACCCTAAGATAATATACTTTACTATGGTCCTTAATAGTGTATAGACTCCTAGAAGGGGCCCTCCCATTTTCGGAAACTTCCCATGTCTGTCGTGCATCGCACCCCATTCTGTTTGAGCAGGGATGACAGCGTTCGTTGTTCAGAATTTAACGCTTTCTTGGGGCTTGCAGGTTTTCGGGTCTATAGTTTCAAGCTTCGGGATGCTCCCAGAAGAAGCCTTAAGAGTGATGATGCTGTTTTCCGGCACATAGTACGGCAGGTGCCAGGAAAGTATCTACAGGAGACTGACGCACCACTTGCACATCGAAGATCACTCTGCACTGAACCTCTAACCACAGATTCGTCCGAGCACCCTGTCCAGATTCCGATAAGCAGAAATACTTCTTCCGACGTGCAGAGCAGCAGTGAAGTATTCAGGATACGAAAAGCTTTGGAACCGATACTCAACCGAAGAATCAGACCCTCTGGTGCGCAGTCTTGGTTCCATCCAATTTAAAGCAATCCAGAAAACTGGAACTTTGAAACTGCACCTACCTTGTTCGGGAGATAAGGACCTTGCAATGCGTTGGACGGGGCTAAGTGCGGGCTGTAATAGTACTCCGCACATGGAATTGTCAAAGTTATGGTCGGGCCCCCTACGTGCTAGCCGCTAGCCATCAAGACTCCTTTTGCAGTTCGAGCTTTTTGCTAACTGATAACGCGTGTCTGAAGATTGATTCTTACAAGAATCGTGCCCGCCTGGTGCTAGCGCCATTTAAGCACAGCTCAGCTGGGCACACATACAGGTCGGACAGGCGGAGGTCAGCATCATGTGCTGGACATGGTACCCCGAGCTTAATCTCGATTCAAGAAGGGTCGGGTCTCTCCAGGCGCACACGTTGATGTACCTCCGGATAAATGGAACCCGGATCGCGTTCATCGCAATTGGGCCGGTGAATGACCACGTGCCAGGGAAGTGCCACTTGGCCAACGGCTGTCATCTTCGCAAGGCAGCCGGAACTGGACAGTCTCACAGATATGCTGCTTCGTCGCGGAACCTGTCGTACCTTCAATGCCTTGAAAACGTGTCTTCAGTCGTCACTCGAATTATGCACCCCACCCCCCACCCACCCCCCCCCCCGCGGGCACAATGTATGTATATATATATATATATATATACATACACTAAATTGCACATACATACACGTATACACATACACGTAAGCATATACATATGAAATATGTAGACATATAGACCTCTATACTAAGGCTTCGAGGGTTGCAGACTTCCTTGTTTGAGAGGGAGTTGCTACTAGGACTGGCTTCGGCCAGACACCTCTCAAGATCTCAGGAACGACCAGTGCCATGGAAACACAGCCTGACGTCCAGACTGCAACGTCCAAAACCCGAAACAGGGCCCCGGCGGCGCGCCCCAAAATGTGCTGCTTCTCCGCGTGCCCTCACGGCACGGGCACAAAGGCTTTGGTCAAGGCTTTTGGCGTTGGTAGTTCTTTGGAGGAGATTCGGGGTTGGGGAGTTTCTACGGCATCCCTCTTTGCTGGCATCATCAACCATATGACAGTTGGTTCCGTGGTGCCATCACATCACCAGCACCAAAATAGCACTATGTGGCAAGGCAGTGGCCGCAGTGTGCAAAGGCAACAATCGCAACAGGTCTGGTGTCCCACATCTTCTGCCTGACTCGTGCCTGTCGTTCTGCTGGACTCAACCGTCTGACTCGCTGCTCGTCTGTCTCCGGACTCGTGTTTCTACCACGCACTCATGCCGACATTGGAACACAAAGGTAGCCTGCCTGCTGGAAGCCTCTGTTTGCAGCGGCACACTGGCTCAAGGCATACCGCGAGACAGAACCGTCTGTCGATGCCGAGTGTTGCTCTTCATTGCTCAAATCGCAAACTTGCCTGGGGCAATGCGGGAACAGCTCGGCACTCCGGTCTAAACACGCCGTGAGGACGACTTGCAGGCTGATCAAACAGGTGTTCGTAAGACTCTTTTAATTACGTATCAAATGGCAATACCATGACTTGAGCTTGATGGACAAATCCTTCAAGGCATCGATCGCTTCTCCGAGAGCATCCATCAAGGAGATGCTGCCTCTGAGACTCACATCGGCCGAATTTTGGCACTCGCTCGAGATGGCTCGATTTCAAAGTGGGGCACTTCCAGCATTGCTTTGCGGAGGGCTCTTGCCGTCCGGCCACCCAAAGTGTTTACGGTCCCGTGCCAGGCGCAATGTAGATGGTCACTTGTCTTTCATCTGGATTTCAAGCGATGGGGAGATGCGATGCTAGAATCGTCGGCCACGGGAACACTCCAGGCATGCAGTGAAACAGACAACGCGTCAGCACAGCCTACTGTAGCGGCCTAGCAGCCTCCTCGCGCTGCACCTCAGGCCAAAACATCTGATGCGTCTGGCTTCCAAGGCTCTGACTGGCAGAAAACCTTCGAGGCTGGAACGTCGGAGCTTCTTGCGCTCAGCATGCTGCAAGTTCGCCTGTAAAGCACGCTAAAAAAGCGCAGCCTTGCTCCGATAGCCGTACCTCATTTTGTACTTCACACGCCTTCAGGCCCTGGATGCTCGCAGGAATGACAACCAACGACGGGCCTTTGTCGCTCATCCTGATGAAGTCCATGGAACATGATTGCCACATGTTGACGCGGTGTACTCCGCACTCCCGATACTCCCGCTTCAGAAACTCCTTATTTAGCCACTTAGCCCTGTATTCCTCCAAGCATCCCGCTTTGGGAACCATTTGCGTGCGCAAGAGCCGTTGTACCTCAAGCCGACACGTCGCGCATCCTTCTACATAACCGACAAAGCCAGAAGCTCGATTGTGATCCCTCCCATGGCCCCCGGCTTGTCTTTGAAGGCATCTGCAGCTGTGCATGTGCGGAAGTTCATGAACACATAGCCAGCATTCTGCCTGATACAAAGGCCACGGCCGCTGATGCGAGCTCAACTTAGCCTCGCCTTTTGGTATCCATGGGCATGTGGCAGTAATCGATGTCGTGCTTAAAATCCTCACGCGCGACATCAATTGCGGACCATTCTGAGTAGCAATTGGCATAACTCTCCCAGAGTCCTGACAGAGCATCAGAACCTGGTCGCGGGACATCTTTTTCGAGATGTTCTTCAAAACCAGGGTCACGTCACCTCAGACCCAGCATACGCAAGCACGACACAAGCACCAGCACGTCACACCGGCTCTTCCCAGTTCGGGAGCCCTGCCGCGAACTTCCGTCCCTTCTTCCTCAGCTGGCGCCGCGGTTCTCATCACTTGCAAAAGATTGTGACTTCAAACTGGACTCATCTTGACACAAAGCTGCAGGTGCTGCAATGACGAGTTTATGAGTTTATGCTCACTTTGGGCAGCTCTTGTCCTTTGATGTGGCGCTCTCCAGCACCGCATCCCGTCTCTCCGGCGCTCATTTCAGGATTCAGAGATTCCGGTGCGAAGTGTCTGAAAGTCCGTTTGAATGCACAACCTGTGCCTTCCAGTGCCCAACTCCACAGTGCCTGGAGGGCCCGCCTGCAAGCGTCTGGCATTAAGCTGACATGCCGCGCTCTCCCGCCTGGGGTGCCCAATGAATGGCTGTCCTATCTTGGTTCGAGAATCAGAGCTCGCAGAGTGTGCTCCTTTGCACTCCTCATAGATATGTGTAGTGTGATTCGAGAGTCAGACCTAGCCACGTGCAATAGCACCAGTTTGGAGAAGCAGGTTGTGTCAAGTTCGGCAGCATGCTGTGGTATGTCGAAAGTCGTACCTGGCATTTTGTGAGAGCAGCAAGTCTTGGAGAAACAGGTTCCCTTGTCAAGTTCTGCCGCCTGGCCAGGCAAGAGTCAGATCGGGCACATTGCCACAACTGCAATTTTGGAACAAAAGGTCCGTCAAGTTTCTCTGCAAGCGGCAGATTGCGAGAGCAGCATGTGTCAAGTCAGAACGCAGTGTTGATCTGACAGTGTTGCGTAGTGTTTCGTGGACCTATTTACACAAGACCTTCAAGCCGCGAGAGCAGCAGGTTCGGAGGCGGAGGTTATGTCAAGTCCCTCAGCGTGCTGCGTAATTTGCGAAGTGTCCTGCGGCGTCTCGAGAGTCAGATCTGGCAGAGCGCAAGCGTATCAGCTGGGAGAACCAATAACATCAAGTTCGGCACCGCGCTGCGTGCATCTGTGCAGGGTACCTTGTGGTTTTTGTTGACGCTCACATTCATCAAGAGTCCTCCGACCACATCAGATCACATCAGTTTGGAGTCTGGAGAAGCAGGGTATGCCAAGTTCCGCAACTTGCTGCGCAAATCCGCATAGTTTTCTACGGCAATAAGCTTCAGATTCAGAGAACTCAAGTCGCGAGGGCAGCTTGTGGGAGAAGCAGGTAATCTGAGTATCACCCGGTGTTTCGAGCCTCAGACCCAGCAGCGGACAAGAGAAACAGCAGTTTTGGAGATGCCAGTTGTGTCCAAATCTGCAGCTGCGTAGATATGTGCAAGTAGCGATATTGGTATAGCATCCTGTGGTGATTCGAGGCCCACTCAGCAGTGGTGCATACCCAGGTTGTCCCGGCAGTGCCCCCAAATCATCCCAGCACTGCCCCAGATGATCCTTTGTCCCTCCAGTGCTCCGTGAAGGTGTTTCAATGTCCAGGCCAAAGCTGCTCCGAAAGCACTCAGCCTCCCATCCCCACTTCGCTACCCTCTGATGTCTACGGGCTGCTTCGTTGATGGTTTCGTTTTTGAGTTGCCGCCCGATGTCCTAGCAGTCTCGCCCCCCAACGTGATCCCAGCAGTGCCCACTCCATGTTGTTCCGTTGTCCCATCCGCTTGCCCGGACCACCTTCCGCCCTTACACCAGGTGGATATTGAATGAATGAATGAATGAATGAATCCGCTGATGCCCTCAGTGCCCTCAGACCGAGGCCGCGGCTGAGATGCACAGCTCCAGACCCAGTTTCGCAGCGGAACTTTGCATCTCGCTTTGATCCTTCAGCGAAAGCCCACGGCCCCCATAAAGATCTACTTCTAGAGGAATCCAGAAAAGGACTGTTCGATGACAGCAAAAAATACAACGAGGTCTGACTCGCGCGCCATCGTGAATGTCAAACATCTCTCCGCGAAGTCCTGGCTAGGACTGCAAAGACCACTCAAGTTGACAACTCCAGGAATTACGGGATTCCTTGCCTCCAGCGCTTGTGCTCGGGCCGCAGCACCTCAGCGACGAGCATACACCGATGCCAGCGAGTCGAAGCTCTGACGGGGAGAGCCCTAGACCGACAGACAGTGACGGCTTGTGCGTCACCCGCGGTCCTGAGGGCATTACTGCAAATAGAGGGACACCTGAAAGCAAAAGACTCAACAACTCTCTTGAGCTGCACGCCGTACGGTGAGGTCACGAAGTAGGGCACCGGCCTGCTGAGAGCAACAGCATCTCGCGATGGACCTGAACCAAGATCGGAGAACGAAGCGAGCAACCCTGAAGAGAGAAGTCCAACGTCACTGAGCTTTGCTGTCCCTCTTGCCTGGATGCTGGAATTGCCCCGCGCCCCACGGATGAGAAGATCCCTTGATCAAGAACACTGCGGTCGGTGAAAGAGGCGCCACAGGTCACACAGATGCACTCAAGCCTACTTCGCACTCGAATTCGTATTGCATGCAGGGTACAGACTCGCAGATCCTCTATTGCCTTAGTGGTATCACGCACCGAAACGAAGCGTTTTCCAGCCATGCACATCGTCCAAACCTGCTTGACGCTCGAATGTAGACACACAAACGTTAAAATTTGGAGCATTGCATCCCTAGGGATGTTTGAAGCTGTTTGCTTCCGCTGCTCGTGCAGCGACGAATTCTACCACGTGTGTGAGTGTAACGAAAGCTATAGGCCGACCTCGCAGGATGGCACAGTCATACGTGTCATGCCGTCCGGCTTGCAAAACCTAAATTCGCTCTGTGGGCTTTGCTGTGCGTCATGTGCACAACGTTTCATTTCTGACGTGCTTATGATGTGCAGAAGGACCCTGGATATGCATGGTCCTCCTGCCTCTCAATGCCTCACCCTCCTGGCATGCTAAGCAGGAAACGGAAGCCTTGGAACCGCAACTATGCGCTTCCACACATGCAAGAGACTGTGGAAAGGGCCCGTGTGAGCCCGGATTGCGACCCACGGGTCTTTCGCGAAATCTGAAGTTCTGCCTCATCTCAGATCCCGGAGTGTCACCTTAGCAAAGCCGAGCAGTGGCACTTCGTGGCACTTTTCCTGCCCTGTTTTCTGAGTCAGACGGCTGTGGTTTGAGCAGCTTTCCGTGGGTCACTGAGGTCATGCTGGGATTTGCGGTGTCGACATAAAAACTTGCATCAGAGGTGCAGCGCTCGCTGTACGTGCTCCAAGTGTTTTTCCTAAACCGCCTCGCTTGGGGTTCATGCTCTCCGAACAGCAGTAATTTACAGCAAACTTGTTCATAACAGAAGCAGCAGTACAGGCAGGCATGTGTAGCAGTAGCGGTTGTCGTCGGTCTCCGTCGTCCACCAATCTAAGCACCACACTGAAGCTCATCGTCGACATGCCGGCGACGGTGGTCCATCTCCTGGCGGCCAAACAATGCAACAAAGTGAAGTAAATCTTCAATGAGCGGCAGTAGACACCCGAATCAGATCCAGAAAATGCACACTGACGAAATCATTCAAGGCCGATCTTGGTGGCTGAGGTGCAAAGCTGGCAGAGGTCATGCAGTGATTGCTGGTCTCTCTCGCTCTCTCTCCCTCCCTCTCCCTCCCGTGCAGAGGGGTTGGTCAAGACCCCCGGGCATCAAACCCACCCGCACAGTGTTTGTGCAGGGAAATGGTGTGAAGAACGAGTATAACTTCCCTTCTCTCCGGTTCTGGAAACACCTTGCAGTATGCATTGTCCCCCCGAAGTAGCCGGGTAGACAGTGGTCCAATTTGGCAGTCCGTGTTAGTGGCTCCAGCGGCTTCTTCGACAGGGCTTGAAGGGCTGGTTAGGCCCCCCGGCCTCATGGGCCCCCCGTTTGTTACGGGGCTTTCGGTAGGGCGTGAAAAAGCATGGGTTCCCCTAGGTCCAGCGGCTCTCTCTCTCTCTCTCTCTCTCTCTCTCTCTCTCTCTCTCTCTCTCTCTCTCTCTCTCGCGGACTCAGGGGTTTGTCAGCCACGCGGTCGTCCAGCACGAGACCAGACGCACCGAAACAGTGATTGCTGGTCTGTTGCAGAGAAATACGAGTATCTCGGTGCGCAGAGCATTTTCTAGACGCACAGTACTGTAACTGTGCTTCCCCGCGCGCCTAGGCTTGCAAACTGCTACCCAACACTGAGAGGCAGTTCTGTGAGGCTTGCGTCCTCCGCCTGGATGGTGGCACCTCACCGGACGACTATGTAGTAGAAGTGCAGACTTGTAACGTGACAATAACGTGCTCATTTCTACTGCATATTCCCATTGCAGAGTGGTTCAGGCTGCGCAAGACTATTCTGCGATTATGGGTCCGCTGTGTCCTCAAACATAGGCCCCCTCACGCGCAGCAGTATGGAGACAAAGAGGCGCAAAGACTCCCAATTTATGGCGACGTCCTAGGATGCTGGCCTCTTCCGCCGTCCGTCCTTCCTGGCGTGGGTTTTGTGGCTTCCTGACAGGAGCAAGAAGCAAAAATCCCCAGCAACGGCCAAGTGCATGAAGGCAACACAACTGAAGCATAGTAAAGTATAGTCGTCGTAGAATGGAATGCGGCATACGCAAGAACTCAGCCAAGCCCCCAGACCAGCCACATACGCTTTCGCCAAATGAAGCTTCAGTACGGAAGCCAGCCTGCGCCACACTTCATCTTCTTGGCAGCCTCGAACCAGGCCAGCCATCGCAAACTAATGCATCGTGTTGAACAGCGACGTTGAACAAGCGTAGTATTTTGCATCCTGGCGCCAAAACACAACCTCGTAGGGGCCGCCTCCGTTGCTTCGAGAATCAGGCCACAAGCGTCGAGGACTGACGACAATTCGCCACAAACAGAAACCTGAACTCTGCATTCGTGCAAGATCATGCTGACGTGAAGCCTGACACGTGTGACACAATCTGTGCCCACAACCAACCGGTCGCCACAGATCTCCTCTCGCTCCACCTCACAGGTTAACAAGCACTCACCAAAGCATCTGTTTGCAGCTTTGCCGTTGTATTCTGCTGCGGGATCTGCAGGGTCCGGCGGTACAGGGCAACCCGTCGTGGTACGCAGAGCTGCGAAATGACTCATGTAAAAAGACGTATGGCCACGGCTTATACCAGCCTTCACCACCGTCGCGTTTGTCAACATGATTGAAAAACGTTCGCATTGTCGTTTCATGGGCATGCCTTCCAACCTCTCCAC
Organism: Symbiodinium sp. CCMP2592; assembly: GCA_905221615.1. NCBI lineage: Eukaryota > Dinophyceae > Suessiales > Symbiodiniaceae > Symbiodinium > Symbiodinium sp. CCMP2592. Next base: position 54,520 of record CAJNDT010000841.1, on the reverse strand, counting down.
CTGTCATCACAGCTTCTGGTAATTGTAGCCTTGGGCATAGGAAACGTGAGTCAGCATTGAAGAACTTCTGACAGCCAACTTGTTGATCACATTCATCGTGTAAGATGACCTCACACGAACCTGCGAAATCCTGCAAGGACACGGGTAACATCGTGATTCGTTCTACCACCCAAAACAAAAAAGTCAGGAAATAGCCATGCCATACATACCCAACATCAGAGGCAACTGGTAGTCTTGCAGTGTCAAATCGGACCTATAGCAAGCGGCGCGTACGATGGAATCTGTAAATTTGGAGGCGACTTTTTGCGTAGCGTGGACGTCCAATAATATCCCCAAGCATTCCAGCAAAGTACCGGGTCGCAATCCATCAGTGCAGGTTTGGGCCCGGTGCCAATTGGATTGCTTTGCTTTGGGATAGGCCTTCCCCAACAAGTCGCGTAATCTACACAACAAAATATCTGCAGAACTTATAAGATGTGGAAACGTACCTGCATTGCCTGCGCCTGGGTCCTGCGGGGCAGCTGGCGGGGGAGTCATCATTTGTTCATGTTCCGTTTCATTTTCATGTTCGTGTTGCGTCAATTCCGTTGGGTCTGTTGGGGGCAGGGCGGGCACGGAATATGTAAATATTTTCCAGCATTTTCGGCTGGTCACGGAGCCTAAGCAGGGGTGCAAATTCTTGTGCAGGTCATAAGCAGCTCATATTACATGAAGTGTTGGACTCGTGGTCTGCAGGACAACATGGTCTAAATGAGGGAAGCTCCCGGTGGACAATGACATGGAGGAGCACATCCAAACAAGTAGTTTCCTGGATACACACGACACTCTCACTCTGTATGAGTCTGCAGTCCAGCCTGGACAGGGGTTCCGCACTGTTGCCGTATGGCCTGGCGCTCTCGAAAAGAATCAGCTGCCCCCGGTGCTTCATTCTGTGCTACGCGGCCGCTCGCAGGTGCCAAACCCAGAAGCCCGCCTTCAAGCCGTCACCACCCTTCCCGATCAGGGTGCCGACATGGCTTCCTGGAACCAGGAACTTTGCTTTCGCCACCTGCCATGACACAAAGCTCTTCGTTTTGGAACACCCCGCTCCCAAATTGAGGCCACGTCCTGCTGGTTCGCAAAAGCCAGTTTCAGAACCTGGGAGCCATTTGCAAAGAAAGCTCGAAGCACCACTGTGCCAAACTCGCTGGGCACTGCCTGCGTGAGGGCGAACTGGCGGCCCTCCAAGCTGCCCGTGATGTGGACCAAGCCTTTGCGAACTGCGAAACGGAGGATCGCTGGAAATTGCCTGCAAACTTTGGGCATCCTGGGCCCTCGCGTTCAGCGAAGTGCGCTGCCTGCACCTTTGCAATCAGCAGCTATCAGAAGGGCACGCCATCAGCCCATTTAAGAAGCATGCAGCGTTGAGCAGACATGCGGAATCCCGACCTGATTCAGGACCTGCAGCCTGGCTCCGCTGCCTGGGCAGCGCTCTTCACCAGGTTCGATGTCATCTTTCGCATCGCCTCTTGCAAACTGTAGGCACTGTAGGCCGCAGGCTTTGTTGGATGTGCCTCAGCGAATCGCTCTGCTCGCTAACGATCTCGGAAGGCCTGGGCATGCGAAAGGTGAAGCTTCCAGCCGAGGGGGCGCTTCCCATTCCAAGCCAGTGGCAGCAGCAGCTTAGTGGCACCCTCGCCCGGCTGGAATCATCACGTCAAGTTGGCACATGCAACATGAAAGGGCACAATGCCACTTCTGAAGGCCTGCTGCACTCCAATTTCCTGGCTCGTCGCACTGCAGCCTCAAATCGACTTCCAAGCCGTGGCTGTAATGTCAAGTCTGTTGGGGCCGAGTCGACAGCATGCACTTACCTCACAAGGAAACACAGGAGCCCAACCTTAACAACAAGGCTCCCTTCCGATCGAGTCCAAAGCTGTTCGCAGCAGGTTCTTACACCAATCTGGAATTCACCGACACGACAAACTTTGCGAACTACTTCGGTGCGAGCTCGAAATTCCAAAAGAGTGGAGTAAACACCCCGCATTGAAACCCTAAGCCTCCCTCCCTTTCGGGACTTCACCAGTTACGCGACATGGAAGATAAATTTTATGCGTGCTTATGCCTTTCAACTTTAAGGCCACACTTCCAAATGCTAGCAGCGGTGCTGGAAGACGATGCTGCAGCAGATGCTCGCCTTATTGGAAATTGCAAGTCTTTTTCATTAAACTCCAATGCCCACGGTGCTTCCGACGTTGCTCTATTTGAGGCCAGTGCATGAGCGACACCGATGCACGCTGCAGATCACCGCCGACCTACCGGAAATCTAGACGCTTGGCAGCATCGGTTCCAAAATGAAATGCGCCTTTGTGCTGAGCAAGAGGCAGCTGGAGGCACAAGCGTGGTTTAGTGTGTCTGACGACTTCTTGCATCCCGGCTGCCTTGGGGAAAACATACGATCATAAGAGCGGCGGCCTCTGGAATTGACTAGGTTTACAGACTTCAACTGAGACAACTCGCTCCTTTGGGTTGAAAGATGTTAAAAGCAACCAAACTCCAAAATAATGCAGAGGCCTTGGAGCGACAGCGACTGGCACCTCTGAGCGTGTCTTGTTACTGTCCGTCTGGGAGTCAGGGCTGCCCAAGCCAAGGCGTTTGAAGATTGAAATCGCCCGAACCGGAAGAGCTCGCGGAACTCATAGCTCGCATAATTGACTGTTGAACCTCAAGACAAACGAGCAACCCTTTTCCTTCGCCTTTGGGGTCGAAGGCCTCTTCAACAGAATAACAAGCTAACAAGCCATCTGCCTTCAGGCTCATCCGGCCGCTGCATTTGTGTGAGCGACACCGCGCACCGCCTCATGGTTTAAAGACTCGGCTTCAAGTGGCTTGCTTGAAGACGCGAGCATGTTCTCTTAAACGTCTTTTGCATCTGCGTTTAGAGGTGTTTCTGGCTCCTCGAGCTCGAGCTTGCGGTCGGACGTTCGATCGGCGATTGGATTAAGCAGCTTCGTGTCAGAATGGCACGCAGCAAGATGGCGGCCAAAATTCACTGGCGACAGCCGTGCAGGGTTGTACTCGCAGGGTCCTGGTACAATCCCGGACTTGTCCCACAACATCACTCAGCACCGCGCATTGCAGAAACCTTCCGTCTGTTCTACCTGACAGGCCCTGGAAACAGTCCCCAAATCCTGAACCAAAGCAAGCTTACAGCGCTGGGTTGAGGCTGAATTGGTGTCGAGGGGGCTTCGTGGCACCAGCTTCGCGCGTGGGTCAACACTATCACTATGGATACCTTCCGCTCTTTGTAGGGGAAGTTCCGAAAGATTCCGAAACAAGCCTCAACAACTTCCCACTACGGAAGGTGCGGTGCCATCGGGCCCCGCCACAAAAGCTCTCATATAACCGAGCAGCTTGTCGAAGCTGTACTCACACATTCGAGACAGGGAGTCTCTTGCACTGGCCATTGCCGATGCCTGTGTGGCGGTGGCGGCGCTGTTCTTTGGAGCTCTGCATTTGATGCACACTCAAGATCGAAGGGTTGGGATTATCCTCATAATGGGAAACCCACAAAGGGAACCCATAGTTTTTTTCAAAGCCCCAGATAAGCCACACGATACTATCAGAGGAAGATCGCAGTTGGGGTGCCTTTGTCCCTACGTTCTTCTAACCTTCAACTCAGCTTGCCTCGCTCACTGAGGGCTCACAGCCCGTGGTCGGGGTGCTGCTGTTGCTGGCTGACCTGCACATGAAACTTGTACTGATATGATCCAAGAGGCTGGAAACCACAACACCAAGTGAGCGTTCTCAGCGGCGCTCCATCACTCTGAGCGCCAGTCCCGTCTTCTTTCACTGCCTGCTTTCGCCACCCATGGGATGAAAGGACACCAGTGTCCTGCCCACACTCGTTTAACAAAGCAGAACAAAAGCGTTGGCTCTTCAAGAATCCGCCGCTCAACACAGGCATGGCCTCTCCAGAATGCAAGGAACTTTGTCTGGCTTTCGGGGGTTTCCGTCGATTTTCTGGGGCTTCTGAATTCTTGTTGATGTTGAAGAAAAGCAGCTTTTAATTTCTTGAACCCTCAAACTCACCCCAAAGCTGGCCTCTTTCAGACCACTTGCAGGACTCTCAGGCGCAAAGGCCATATTCGCTGCTCTTTCCCGCCTCGGAAGCCAACAGGATGCAAGGGGGCCCTGAAGTCTATTCCTCAAAGATCCTTACGGGCTTTACGGGTTATATTCCCACGATTGGACTCTGTGGATTTCCAGGTGCTCCTGGGGCCCAGGCAGCTACAACAATCTGTCCGAGTAACCTGCGCGTGCAATGCAGCAAATCAGGGACCTTCCCTAAATTGGGTTCTCTTTTCGGGGTACCTATTACATTGCGCGGTCTTCGAACGTATCTAGGAGCCAACACGGCGACCACTATTTCCAGAACTGGTCAGGTGCTTTCGAGCCTGATGCCGAAGATGATGCGGATGCCAGCGCGAAGATGCCCCCGAGTTGCTACGTGCAACGGCTCTCTCTCGAGTTCCCGCGTATTTACAGAACGTAAACTTGACACAGCAACATAATAGCCGTCGTGTGCGGCTTGGTGTCGATCGGTATCAGACGCACCCAGAACTCGAGAGCCAGGAGCATGATCTGACTGACCTGATCTGAGCCGACGCCATCACACCAGATCCCCCTGGGAGCGCAATGTTCCTTCCTTATGAAATGTACCCTTCGCACTAAAAAGAAATGCGCTGAAGCCCACTTCGCACCCGAATTCGCGTTACCTGCACGGCATCAAAACTCAAATGACCTATTGCCCCAGTGGTCTCACCGCCCGAAACGACATGAAACAAATCCGCCTGTTGTCAAGCTGTGCGCCCAAACTAGAGAACAGTTTGCGCAATGGCATCTGTTGCAGCTCGGCTTGAGATGCGGAAGGTATCTTAGCGTTGTTGAGGATCATCAACATCAGCCGAATATCGTGACAATCCCCCTTCATTGCTGATAGCTGTTTTTTTCAAGTGCACCTGCGGGTCTGCAGCTGCACTCGGTTCTGTGAGACAACTGGGCAGCGGCTCGTAATTCTTGCCTTCGCCCACCCTGCGCACGCGACAAGTCTTGGTAGTGCCAACAAGTCGTAGGCAGGGTTACATCGCCAATACAAGCATTGACAACATCAAAACAGTGATAGGAACATTGGAGCTACAAGAATAAATACTATTTGCTGCAGCAATCCTATCATATTGAGCCGCATGCTCCGGCGTATCAACGTCCGCACCACGTCAAACACCATCAAGACAGCTACCCAACTGCCAAGTAGAATTCTATGAAAGCTGACCACGTGCCTCCCCTTCCCTCGTCGTGGATGCGGTCAACGTGCTTTGGGCATCGGCCGAGTGAGCCCGGCAGGTGCCACAGGGCAATCGGTGCTTTGAGATGGCTGCTGAGGGGCTTCCTATGGTTTAGGGTTTAGGGTTATATGAAGCTTCATGTGGCCTTGCTGGATTCTTGGACCGCTGCATCGTGCCATAGTGAACCCTAGGATAGACTGAGAGACTCTCCAGACGTTTACAGGACGTGCTGAGACCGCACCTACATCAGAATTCCAGGCTAGCTGCTTTCTAGGTCTTGCGGACTGAAGGGTTGAAAGCTGCTTGCAGTGAACAGCGGAAAGGATTTAGGGATGCTTTTAAGCCTGACGAGCCGCCGGTTCCACCGTGGTGTCGGTGTCCCGGGAATCCTGCTTGAGCTCAATGCACCGCCATCTCACCACCCGAAACAAAAAGGCCCGTCCCTTCTTCCAAAATGCACCCTCCTCCTGTCACGCATGAAGAGTGGCTCTCGAATGCACACACTGCTCTCTATCTGGGGCCACTCATAGAGACCATGACGGGCCAAGGTCACACTCACAGTCACCGTCAACGGCAGCCCCGGGAATTCGCCGAAATGAGACCCGCCGAGAACTGAGCCGAGATCCTGGTCGGTTCCGCTCTCCATGAATCGCGCCTTCTGCATGGAGCTCCAAACTTGGGGATCCCATCAGGGCTCGGGAACTGGAGCTTGGGTCTTATAGGCTTTGGGGTTCTGATTCTGGGTTCAGGCTTCCTTTTGGCTACAATCCCAGGAGCCGCGTTGAACCCAACCGGGCCAAACACTGAGTCCTGAGCTGAGACCTTGCAGCAACACTTACGGGCTGCTGCAGCTTGGAAGAGTATATCACAGGGCGGGCACAGAAGCGGGCGTTGAGGTGGGGCAGCATCTGACGTCAGGGGAGCGAAGAGCCTGCCGCCGCTGCTCCCAGCGCTGGTCGCGCGGTCGCGCAGCCGCCCTGCATGGCCACGAGTCAGGCATCCAGGCATGCAGCCATGATCATCTCTCAGAAGACTGATTATCAGGTTATCATCGAAGAGATCCTGACGGAAGCTTTGGTCCAAATCCGGAAAAAAAACAAGTGTAGGAGCGGCGTCGGACTGGACTACCCCACTACGCCAGAGGAACAGCAAGCTTTACGCCGCAATTGCAAGCACAGGCCACCCGCTGGAGGAGTCGGAGACAGGCGGTGTCGGCACTTTCGTAGGCAGCTTTGCCTGCACCGTGCGTCGGAGATGTTGTTGCGTGCACTGCTAAGGTAGCTCCGTCCAGCATCAAACTTGCAATTCCTCCGTCATTGCAGTCTGATCTCGATGGCATGTCCCGCGAAAAGAGAATGTATACCATGAGATGTTGACCTGAGCTCACGACGTGCACTTGCAGCATGTGCCCACTTAGCATCGTGCGAAAGCAACCCTGAATACTATGCTGCATCCGTCAGTGTCCAAGATGCTTGCCTGAGGTCCTGCGCTCGCCGGTCTTCGGCGCACGCGCACAACCTGTCGAGAAACGCTCACAACAGCAAGCGGGTGAGTCTCGAGCAATCTCTGACTCTAGCAGTCTATGGATCACTGACCAGCCTCAACACCACCAAGCTGCAGAAACTACAGAGCTGCTACAGATATTGCATGATCGAACTTCCATTGCTGCCTTGGAAATGTGCCGATTACTAATTGCAGCTTCTATCTGATCACTTCAGCTGCTGTTGCCAGCACTTTGGATTCGGTGCAACCGGCCCTCTTTCCCCCTCTCCCCTGAAGAGGCTGGCCCGCAACAGGCCTCCTCGGCGGTTTCCCAAGGCGGAAGTGACCGCGGTGCTGCACCATGGAACTGGACCGAGAGCAGCTTCCGTTTTCGGGGAGGTGAGTGAGCATTGCATGGAGCGGTGTACTTGAGGTCTTGGTCTTACACTGCGTCCATCTGCGGCTGGTGTCGTCCAGCTGATCAATGTTGGACCTGTGAAACCTCGCAAGCCGGCATGGCCCCGGGTCCTACAGCGTGTCTTTGTGGGTACCGCAACCCAACCAACTTTTCCATCGCCGGCAATTCCCTCGCCCTACATCGCAACCCTTTGCAAAACTGGAACAAGCAAAAGTCTCAAACGTTGAAGCATCCTCGCGAGCAAATCTCTGACCTCCGGCTCCCGCCGCAAGTGCTCACCGGACAGTGAGGGCTCCCTTGGTTAGAAGCAGCTTTGGATTTGCTCTTTTCGGTGTGTCATGTCCCACCGCAAAGTTATGGGATCAGACTGATAGTGGTTAAAGTCATTGTTAACACCATGTAGCGCTTAAGGCGGTTGAATGCGGCTGAATGATCTTCGGATCTGTGACTTGCGGGGGTGTAAGCAACCAGACCTGTCAGCCAGGATTGGGGCAAAGTCGCTGTTGGGAGATGCTGGCGCCATTTTGAAGCAGTAGTTACGCCAGGCCGATGGAGCTGAATGTTTGTAGTTGCAATAATCGCAGCATCAGCAAACGTCAATGTAACATCAAATCTGGGGCTCCTGGCGGGCTCAAAGCCTCGACCATCTTCGCAGCAGCGGAGTTGGCACGGAGCTTCCCCGAGCGAGAGAGCCTTCTCGGGTGGCTTCAGAATGAGGCCTTTAAAATCCTTCAACTAATGCGGTGAGAAGGCGTCTCCTCTTGCGGAGTTCATTTGCTTCTGCTTTGTCTAGGCTGGCAGGTGAACTTCCCTAGTCCTGACACGGGACGCAGTTGCTTCAAACGGGGGAACGAAGCTGCAGTTCCGACACGACAGCACTCAGGCCAGACCTGTGTAACGAGGCCAAGCAGTACAGTGCGCTAAGCCATGGAGGCCAGCCCAATACCTAAAGCATGTCAGTAAATTAATGCTTAGAAGCGGAAAGCCCTCCAGCGCCCCAAACGAAAAGGTCTTGGGACTTAGCCAAAAGGCCATTTATCAGCTGGGCAATGACCCAAATCCCAAGCGGTGTACTTGTGAACCCCATTTTGAAGCTACTTACCAGATCTCAACCTGTCAAGGCTTCACCAGAGCCCCAGCCTGCGAAGCAGCATCTCAGCTGTGGGTCTCTTGGCTGGATCTCTCGTGAGCCTGTTGCAGCTCCCGGGTGATCAAGGGGGGCCCTGAGCAATCAGACTTGCGTCTTTGGGGGAGGGGGGGAGGCGGGGAAGTACAAAGGGGAAACTGCCAAAGACACTGGCATGAATGACTCGGACCTTGAACTTCACGGCTCATCGTGGTAAAGGACGAAAAACCGACAAAGAGCTGGAATGAAGAAAACGAGCACGAAGAACAAACGATGATTACATTCATCTCCTGATCTGGCAATTACGCGAATGCGACGAAAAACAATGTCAACACAGGCCGTATGACCAGTTTACAATAACCAGGACGTGTGGACCGTAGGAACGGCCCTACCGTGGCAGTCGAATTGTCTTTCGGCTCCACTCCCCAGGCCCACAGCAACCAAACCCAGTCTAACCACAACCCAGCTGGCATGGGACAACTGCAGAAACGGAAACCGTTAGCCCCTTTTTTGCATCAGGACTTGTGCAATCGCCTGAATGTTTGAAGCGTTAGCCCCTGAAAGACCCATTCAACTCAAGTGCCAGGGAACGCTTTGCCTCGGGCGTCGGCGGCGTCGGACTGCTATCAGGCTCCACTGCATAAAACCTCAGATGCAACAGGATGCGAACTGCTCCTGCTCTACGAAACCGCCACCTCGGCCGGGCTGCAGTAGGTAGCCTTCGTTCGAGCAGTCCTCGCATACCCGTCTCACATCCTGGCAGCACTGTCATCTGCTGCAATCGACCCCCACACCGTTCCACCCCACGCCCGCCTGGCACTGGCACTGCGTGACTTTGCAGTCGTCGCAGTGCCACCATCGCCCGTCCGGCGTTTGCCGATAGCAAACGTAGTGCCCGAGACTGCGACGGATGGGCACGCACAACAGCAGCTTGGGGGAAGTTCCATACGCGGCCCGGGCAAACTGGCCGAAGCTGGCAATCTACTCGGCCAGCTGGCAGGGTTTAGGGCTTCGGGTTTAGGGTGCATTACAGAATCCGGCAAGCACCGGCAAATAGATAAACCCCTACACAGGAATACACGAAGGGCCATATGTTGGAAGCTGGAAAAGCAAGCTCAGGTGCAAGGACCCCCTATCGTTTCCATGTAGGTAGGGCATGATGACAATGAACAATCTGGTCCACAGGGTGGCCCAGGACATCAAAACGAACGTGAAGCCATCACCATGCCACAAGAAACACATGACCATGCCGAACGAAGAATCTGGTTCACCTGAGTGGCCCCTGACATCAACACGAGAAGGAAGTGACCAAACGTGTGGAGATGGACAACCTGGTCCACAGAGTGGCCCAGGACATCAAACAGAACAAACCCCAGAGCAAAGCGCGCCTGGGCGATGGGCCGATGTGACGCACGATGGCCTTGAGCTCCAGCTTGTACTTGCTGCGTCCACCAGGCAAGTCAAGACAGAAATCCTGGATGCAAGTAGGAGCTTCAAAAGCACATTTGCAATGCTCCTCTCGCTAGGCATAATGGCTGACAAAGCGCAAAGTGTGACGGGATCTCCACTTTGAAGTCCGTCTTCACGGTGCTGTTGCCCGATCGCGCCTCAACTGCAAAGCCAAGCAGTCATAGACGTGCGTTACGAAACGACAAGGCCGGAGCGAAGCGCTCCACCTGCAGCACCAGCAGGTGTGGGAGCCGCAGGTGATGCAGCTCCTGCCCAGGAGCAAGGACCCCCTATCGTTTCCATGTAGGTAGGGCATGATGACAATGAACAATCTGGTCCACAGGGTGGCCCAGGACATCAAAACGAACGTGAAGCCATCACCATGCCACAAGAAACACATGACCATGCGGAACGAAGAATCTGGTTCACCTGAGTGGCCACTGACATCAACACGAGAAGGAAGTGACCAAACGTGTGGAGATGGACAACCTGGTCCACAGAGTGGCCCAGGACACAATGTGCCATGTACAACAACGCACTGGAGCACCTGGAGTCGGGTGCCCTTCGCTTCGCAGTGACCGCACAAAGCATCCTGGCCCAGCACAGTGGTTGCCAGCTTCCACAGCACATGAATCTTGCTCTCGCGGATTGTGCCTCGAGGTATTCAGTGCGCTGGCAACACCTGCGATGTCGTGGTGCGAGCCGAGTCTTATGTCACAGCTCACGGGCAGAAAGACATGGTCCGCTCCTCGTGAGCATTTGCTGAACGGTCACCGCGTCAGGACCTTGCAGCTGCCACGCTCAACCCCGAGGGGGCTGCTTCAGAGGTTTTACACTGGATAGTAAGGGGCTTCTAGCGACTCCAGCCCTCCAAATAAGGGCACTAGAACAAGAAGCCATGTGACTCTAAAGGGTTCCAATCCTGATTTGGGATTGCCTACCAATGGCCTCAAAGGGGTTAGGGCTCTCCTCCGCACGGCATCTACAAAATGTAAATGTACTATACACTGACGTAGCTCTGACTCCAGCTAGAAACCAACAAAAGAGCCTCGTAAAGGGTTCATGGTTTCGGGATCAAGCAGGAAATAGAGGGAATCTCTAATGCGACTCAAACATCCTTTGGGCTCTTGAATACAATCTGGTTACAAAGCGCCTTCATGCTTAATATGCACCTGGCATTGTAAGCATCTATCATAAAGGGGTGGTGGCTCCTCAGTGAAGGGACCGATCCTGGTACGTTTTGTTTAGGACTCTAATCCTGAATCCAACCTAAACCCCTAGATAACCTACGTAATCCCGTTAAGGGATCAGATCAGACGAGGCCGTTGCCAGGGCCTCCGGGGCCGCCCAGGCTCACCTCGAAAGGCATTCAAGGATTTTTGGACCTTGTCCAGCGTATTTCATGTTTAGGCTTCAGGGTTAACAGAGTGTTTGTTGGGTGCTTTACTACTGTGGCGTAGCAGTCACTGCTAAGAGTACCAGATACTTCGGGTCAGTTCTTCTAATGAGAATGATCGAAGAGCATAGAATCACATGGGAAAGGTGGTTCGCGGATTCGCCACCACCCTGTTATCACGTCCCTTGTAACACTATTCAAATTAAACTGGCCCCGCCACTATGCAGAAGCCTATCCTCGGGGTTGGTCAGCAATGCAATTTGTGGCACTGGTTGATCAATATCACGCTGCTGGCGGATGTTGTGAAACCGCCTGTGGTGTTACATGTAGCACGGCCCCGCTCGCTGGATGAGCTGTTGAAGCTGCAACACTATCATGCGGGCAAGGGGTGTCGTAGTCGTAGGAAAGACCAAGTGTCACGAGCCTTGGTCGAGCGACTTATCTAGAACCTGGAAAGTCGGAATGGTCTGCTTGATGTAACATTGCAACCACGTCTAGGCTACTGCGTGAAGAAATTCTACCTCGAGAAACCCCTGATGCAGCATGGAGTGGTGCCGTGATGTCAAGCTGCTTCGGCAAGCAGCACTAAAGCTTTAGGTCCTGATTTTTAAACACCTTTACATATCTCTAAACCCTCAACTAGAAAGCTCGAAGCCCTAAGCACACTACATGTATGCGTAACTATAAAGAGAGAGATATAGATATAGGTATAGGTACAGGTATAGGTATAGGTATAGATATGTATATATATATATGTACATTTACATATATATATATATACATATGTATATATATATATATATACATATATATATATATATATAATATACACACACATACCGATATTATAGTGAGGTTCAGGGCTAGAAATCCTAACCCTTGCAAACCCCGTAGATAAACTGATAAACTGACCCTGACGCTAAATAGCTAGGGGTTCCGTGGGCACCATTTTCTTGCACACTGGCCAACCTGAACAGCAGGACCCGAAAGACCCTTCACCACGCGATTCTTACGACTCTTATGCTTTAGCATAGAGCTTAGGATCTCTCAATTCAGACCTTCGGCCTCACAGCTCGCAATAAATCGTTTTCGTGGCTGCTCAGGGTTCAGATACTACTGGTACTGACCCTCAGTAGCGCTTCCTCCCGAACCCCTTACAGGATCCAAAAATAGAGCTCCCAAAGGGTATCTTACAACTATACGGCATCAGATATCCAATAAGCCCACGTTCAGATTATTCCGGGAAGGTGCTTTTCGGGCTTTGGGCTTGTTGGGAGTTTGGATTCAGGGTGGGGGGTCTAGGAAAAATGGATTCGGATTCCGGGTTGGCTTTAGGGTTCAGGGTGGGTGAGGGTTCTGGGTAGCGGTTCCCTAAAAGCACTGGCCGACCGCGATTCCCGCAACAGGTGCTTTCAAGAGATGCCTCACACAAGGATCCACAACGTACAAACCCCAGTCTACAACCACCATACACCATGGGTCACACCTTCTCTTTTGGACAGATATTGGATCCTTCATTTGCAGTGGGAAAGAGGACCTTGGCAGGATGCAAACCCGAAACAAGGCCTGGCTAGACCACGTGGATTCACGTGGCAGCTGCTGTCAGCGTGGAGCATTTGCTCGTTGTCGCGGGTGTGCAGGCCCAGTGAGGTTCAGGGCTAGAAATCCTAACCCTTGCAAACCCCGTAGATAAACTGATAAACTGACCCTGACGCTAAATAGCTAGGGGTTCCGTGGGCACCATTTTCTTGCACACTGGCCAACCTGAACAGCAGGACCCGAAAGACCCTTCACCACGCGATTCTTACGACTCTTATGCTTTAGCATAGAGCTTAGGATCTCTCAATTCAGACCTTCGGCCTCACAGCTCGCAATAAATCGTTTTCGTGGCTGCTCAGGGTTCAGATACTACTGGTACTGACCCTCAGTAGCGCTTCCTCCCGAACCCCTTACAGGATCCAAAAATAGAGCTCCCAAAGGGTATCTTACAACTATACGGCATCAGATATCCAATAAGCCCACGTTCAGATTATTCCGGGAAGGTGCTTTTCGGGCTTTGGGCTTGTTGGGAGTTTGGATTCAGGGTGGGAGGTCTAGGAAAAATGGATTCGGATTCCGGGTTGGCTTTAGGGTTCAGGGTGGGTGAGGGTTCTGGGTAGCGGTTCCCTAAAAGCACTGGCCGACCGCGATTCCCGCAACAGGTGCTTTCAAGAGATGCCTCACACAAGGATCCACAACGTACAAACCCCAGTCTACAACCACCATACACCATGGGTCACACCTTCTCTTTTGGACAGATATTGGATCCTTCATTTGCAGTGGGAAAGAGGACCTTGGCAGGATGCAAACCCGAAACAAGGCCTGGCTAGACCACGTGGATTCACGTGGCAGCTGCTGTCAGCGTGGAGCATTTGCTCGTTGTCGCGGGTGTGCAGGCCCAGTGAGGTTCAGGGCTAGAAATCCTAACCCTTGCAAACCCCGTAGATAAACTGATAAACTGACCCTGACGCTAAATAGCTAGGGGTTCCGTGGGCACCATTTTCTTGCACACTGGCCAACCTGAACAGCAGGACCCGAAAGACCCTTCACCACGCGATTCTTACGACTCTTATGCTTTAGCATAGAGCTTAGGATCTCTCAATTCAGACCTTCGGCCTCACAGCTCGCAATAAATCGTTTTCGTGGCTGCTCAGGGTTCAGATACTACTGGTACTGACCCTCAGTAGCGCTTCCTCCCGAACCCCTTACAGGATCCAAAAATAGAGCTCCCAAAGGGTATCTTACAACTATACGGCATCAGATATCCAATAAGCCCACGTTCAGATTATTCCGGGAAGGTGCTTTTCGGGCTTTGGGCTTGTTGGGAGTTTGGATTCAGGGTGGGAGGTCTAGGAAAAATGGATTCGGATTCCGGGTTGGCTTTAGGGTTCAGGGTGGGTGAGGGTTCTGGGTAGCGGTTCCCTAAAAGCACTGGCCGACCAGTCCCGCTGCAACAGATGTGACACCACAAGGATCCAAAACGCACGAATCCTGGTCTTCAACTATTGGCTTTGCCAACCGTAGAGCCTGAGGCAAGAAGATGGAGATCGTTTGAAGTGTAGGGCTTGGATTTGTGCAGGGGCCGTCTTTCGGACTCAGGCTCAGTATTGCAAAAGCCTGAACAATCGTGTGCTTTCGGCTCACGGTTGCGGGGGTTCGGTCCAACACCCAAAACCCTGAACTGCGTGAGGGTCGGGTTTCGTGACGAGGGCTGGGGGAATTGGAGTTGTCACCCTAGAATCGGGCCTAGAAACCTGGAGAACGCAGGGATTTCAGGGATGGTTTAGAGTATACGGTTCGAATTTTAGGTAGAAGAAACCCATTCGAACAGCCAGGGGGTAGCCCGGGGTCATTACCATAGAACCAATAAATGTAGAGACCCCGCATTTGGCACATGGGAGCTTCCTACTAGCCTTATACCTCCTTACTGAGGGTCCAACGTTGAGGATATTGGGCTTCACGATCCCCGCATACCATGATCTGAATTCTTCGCGATACCTAAAAACCTGTGTTTTCGGGCACTTGGACCCTTGCGTTGGTGCAGTGCACCCTTCTTCAGCCCAATTTCCAAGATACCAAATGCGGCCCCGAACCAAGGACTTGACTTAACTATCCAACCCAGAGGCGAGGACGTGTAGTGCGCCCAATCTTCCCAGGCGCTGCTGGCGAAGACGTCCTATATGTGAGTTGTAAATGACAAAAAAGATTCTGCAGCGCTTGCACGATGCCTGGAAGAACACGCATGTGATAGCCTACGCATTACCTGCGGTGCCAGCACTGTGACAACAACGTGGAATGACTAATGAAAGGTGCGAGCAGTGAACAAAGAAGATCGCGGACCAAGAAAAGCCGTTCCAACAATCTCCTGGTTCACAAGGGTAGCCCAGGACAAGAATGTGAGACGACCAGTGACAGACAAGCGTAGGGAACAACACAAATAGTTCTCCACGGGTCCAAGACCGCAGACAAATAAGATCTTCAAACATGAGCTAGTGGATTTCCTTGTTCACGGGGTGGCCCAGGACAGCCTACACATGGCCTGCGAGGCCGGTGTGATGGTCTACACATTGCCTGCGAGGCCATGTATGTAGCCGAATCTTCCCAGGCGCTGCTGGCGAAGACGTCCTATATGCGAGTTGTAAATGACAAAACAGATTCTGTAGCGCTTGCACGATGCATGGAAGAACACGCATGTGATAGCCTGCACACTACCTGCGGTGCCAGCACTGTGGCAACAACGTTGAATGACTCATGAAAGGTACGAGCAGTGAATAAAGAAGATCGCGGACCAAGAAAAGCCGTTCCAACAATCTCCTGGTTCACAGAGGTGGCCCAGGACAAGAATGTGAGACGACCAGTGACAGACAAGCGTAAAGAACAACACAAATAGTTCTCCACGGGTCCAAGACCGCAGACAAATGAGATCTTCAAACATGAGCTAGTGGATTTCCTTGTTCACGGGGTGGCCAAGGACATCCTACACATGGCCTGCGAGGCCGTGTACGCCCAATCTGCCCAGGCGCCGTCGGCGAGGCCGTCCTCTATGCGAGTTGAAAGGCGCGAGTACATTACACAAGTGGCAAAACTAATTGTGCAGTGCTTGCACGAGGCCAGGGAGAACATGCGTGTGATGGTCTACACATTGCCTGAGAGGCCATGTAGGTAGCCGAATCTTCCCAGGCGCTGCTGGCGAAGACGTCCTATATGTGAGTTGTGCATGCAAGTGACAAGTGACAAAAAAGATTCTGCAGCGCTTGCACGATGCATGGAAGAACACGCATATGATAGCCTACACACTGCCTGCGGTGCCAGCACTGTGGCAACAACGTGGAATGACTCATGAAAGGTACGAGCAGTGAATAAAGAAGATCGCGGACCAAGAAAAGCCGTTCCAACAATCTCCTGGTTCACAGGGGTGGCCCAGGACAAGAATGTGAGACGACCAGTGACAGACAAGCGTAGGGAACAACACAAATAGTTCTCCACGGGTCCAAGACCGCAGACAAATAAGATCTTCAAACATGAGCTAGTGCATTTGCTTGTTCACAGGGTGGCCCAGGACATCCTACACATGGCCTGCGAGGCCATGTACGCCCAATCTGCCCAGGCGCTGTCGGCGAGGCCGTCCTTTATGCGAGTTGCAAGGCGTGAGTACATTACACAAGTGACAATACTAATTGTGCAGTGCTTGCACGATGTTTGGGAGAACATGCGTGTGATGGTCTACACATTGCCTGCGAGGCCATGTAGGTAGCCGAATCTTCCCAGGCGCTGCTGGCGAAGACGTCCTATATGCGAGTTGTACATGCAAGTGACAAGTGACAAAAAAGACTCTGCAGCGGCGCTTGCACGATGCCTGGAAGAACACGCATGTGATAGCCTACACACTACCTGCGGTGCCAGCACTGTGACAACAACGTGGAATGACTCATGAAAGGTACGAGCAGTGAATAAAGAAGATCGCGGACCAAGAAAAGCCGTTCCAACAATCTCCTGGTTCACAGGGGTGGCCCAGGACAAGAATGTGAGACGACCAGTGACAGACAAGCGTAGGGAACAACACAAATAGTTCTCCACGGGTCCAAGACCGCAGACAAATAAGATCTTCAAACATGAGCTAGTGCATTTGCTTGTTCACAGGGTGGCCCAGGACATCCTACACATGGCCTGCGAGGCCGTGTACGCCCAATCTGCCCAGGCGCTGTCGGCGAGGCCGTCCTTTATGCGAGTTGCAAGGCGCGAGTACATTACACAAGTGACAGTACTAACTGTGCAGTGCTTGCACGATGTTTGGGAGAACATGCGTGTGATGGTCTACACATTGCCTGCGAGGCCATGTAGGTAGCCGAATCTTCCCAGGCGCTGCTGGCGAAGACGTCCTATATGCGAGTTGTACATGCAAGTGACAAGTGGCAAAAAAGACTCTGCAGCGGCGCTTGCACGATGCATGGAAGAAAACGCATGTGATAGCCTACGCATTACCTGCGGTGCCAGCACTGTGACAACAACGTGGAATGACTAATGAAAGGTGCGAGCAGTAAATAAAGAAGATCGCGGACCAAGAAAAGCCGTTCCAACAATCTCCTGGTTCACAAGGGTGGCCCAGGATACGAATGTGAGACGACCAGTGACAGACAAGCGTAGGGAACAACACAAATAGTTCTCCACGGGTCCAAGACCGCAGACAAATTAGATCTTCAAACATGAGCTAGTGGATTTCCTTGTTCACAGGGTGGCCAAGGACATCGTACACGTGGCCTGCGAGGCCGTGTACGCCCAATCTGCCCAGGCGCCGTCGGCGAGGCCGTCCTCTATGCGAGTTGCAAGGCACGCGTACATTACACAAGTGGCAAAACTAATTGTGCAGTGCTTGCACGATGTTTGGGAGAACATGCGTGTGATGGTCTACACATTGCCTGAGAGGCCATGTAGGTAGCCGAATCTTCCCAGGCGCTGCTGGCGAAGACGTCCTATATGTGAGTTGTACATGCAAGTGACAAGTGACAAAAAAGGTTCTGCAGCGCTTGCACGATGCATGGAAGAACACGCATGTGATAGCCTACGCATTACCTGCGGTGCCAGCACTGTGACAACAACGTGGAATGACTAATGAAAGGTGCGAGCAGTGAATAAAAAAGATCGCGGACCAAGAAAAGCCGTTCCAACAATCTCCTGGTTCACAAGGGTGGCCCAGGACACGCATGTGAGACGACCAGTGACAGACAAGCGTAGGGAACAACACAAATAGTTCTCCACGGGTCCAAGACCGCAAACAAATCAGATCTTCAAACATGAGCTAGTGGTTCGCCTGGTTCACAGGGTGGCTCAGGACAGCCTACACATTGCCTGCGGGGCCGTGTACGCCCAATCTGCCCAGGCGCTGCCGGCGTGGCCGTCCTATGCGCGAGTTGCAAGGCAAAAGTACATTACACAAGTGACAAAACAGATCTTGCAGTGCTGCACGGTGCCGGGAAGAGCACGCGTGCGTTGGCCATCATGGCAGGGTCTGAGGTGGTCGCCGCCTTGAAGCCGTAGTCGCCCGGAGTGCCGCTCTTGTAGTCATCGAAGGCGCCGCTGAACTTCACGGCGACCCTGGCGGGCGGACTCGGAGCACATCGTGTCGCAGGACTCCTGACCCTAATCCTTAAGTTGAAAATCCCATCTCTCTCTCTCTCTCTCTCTCTCTCTCGCTCTCTTTCTGACAGGCACGCAACTTTAAGGCCCTAAACCTTAAATCCCAAACCCCTAAAGACCCGCAGTTCTGAAACCCTCAATTCTGAAACTCTGAATTCTGAAAACCCTCATTTCTGAAACCCCAAATTCAGAAACTCCGAAAGTCTGAAACCCTCCCTCCCTCTCTCTCCCTCTCTCTGTCTCACAGACAGGAAGAAGACAGAGACAAAGAGAGAGAAGAGAGAGAGACGCAGAGACACACACAGAGAGACAGAGATACAGAGAGGCAATCTCTCACTCCCTTCTCTCTTTTCTCTTCCTTTCTTTCCTCCCCCTTTGTCTCTCTATCTGAGAGAGAGAGCAAGAGAGATGCAGAGACACAGAGAGAGAGGAAGAGAGAGAGACACAAAGAGACAGTCTCTCATTCTCTTCTCTCTCTTCTCTTCTCTCTTCCTTGATTCCTGCCCTTCTCTCTCTCCTCGATTCTGAAATCCACAGTTTTCACAAAGCCATAACAAGCACAAGTCTCCTCCCAAGAAGGACGGGATTCTGCCTTAGACAGAGGCTCAAGAAGCATCGGCTAAAAAGCAAAATCTAACTGAGCAGCTTCAAGAACTTCAGGGAATAAATCTCCGTATAGCCCGCTTAGCACCCCAGTTTCCATGTGATTGCCTATGATGGCAATGGCGCTGGGTTGGTGGAACTCGATGATTAAGCATTTTCGCGAAGGCTTCTGGGCTTAGCCGTGCGGAGGTATCCTGTGTGGCAACCACTGTTCTTCTACCATCGAGGCTTTTTTTGCATTTGCAGGAGGAGCGTACTTACAATCTCCCATGCTCCAACCTCCAGTGAAGTAGAGGGGTGGCAACCGGTGTCGAAAGAATTTCTGGGTACCTCTCTCTCAGACCAATCTAGTCGCACAAGAGGCTGTCAGGCAAAAACCAGCTCTCGCCTCTTATCAGGTTGGCTAGAGACGGACTCAAGCACACCGCAGGTGGCAGGAGAACTGCATGCAGCACACGAGCTGTGACAAGGGAGATATGCCCACCTGTATAGGCAGAGCAATCAACAAGGAAAACTAGCCAATAATCGCTTTGTGGCGCTTTGGTGGCGATAATACTTTCAATTAGGTGTTAAGGTGACGGCAGCTGCTCTCTTTTCCGAAGACATGTTTCCCTTGCACCCCAAGCCCCGGATCGCGCCGGAGGCAGGTTTCGCTTGCCCAACTCTGCCAGCCCGAGACTCTAGTTGAGGCACCATTAAGTCTGAAGTACCGAAACCTAAACCTTCGACCGTGACCAGTAGGATGCCCAGCCATCTCACGATTCGTCCTCTCAAACCTCTATGTAGTACAAAGAGACCACAGAACTAGTCCATGGTCGGGATAGAGTCAAAGGTCTAAGTTTGTTTGCTTTCTCGGGTGTAAGCACCCACAAACATGTAGAATGTTACGCAACTGTGACAAAGAGAAGCTTCATTCTACAACAATCCCCGAGTCTTGACGGTAAGACTACTTGGACTCTATCACCGAGGACCTCACAAACTTTTGAGCTTTTCGATCTCTTCCTCCCTCTCGAACCGCTGGCGCGTGAGCTCGGAGATCTGCGGAAGGAAAGGCTCAGGCTCGAGTCGTGGGCTAGGGCATCTGGACACTAAGCCACTAAGCCCTAACACCCTAAACCCTTAACATACATGCTAAACCAGCTCCCATAAACAATGACCCAAAACGCAACTTCACACGAAACCCCCAAACTCCCGAAGCCCCGCAACAGCAACACCAGCAGCACCAGCACCAGATCAACGTACTGGCACGGCTGGGAAGACGAAAAAACACAAAACAATCTAAACATCCCAAAAGACAGACACAAATCCGGACCCTATTCAACACAGAGGGCAGGATATGATGCTTTCTTTGGTGGTTGTTTGTGTTTTTGTTGCTTTTGTTATTTTGCCCTGTGTTGTTCTTTAGCTGTTTATGGTTTTCTTGGTTTTTACGCTCCTTCCAGACATAGATTTGAATCTAACCTGATTCAATGTTGTTATGTTTCACGCGCTCCTAGTACATCCACGGTCTCTTAATGTAGTGTGCGGTAGCTTCATAACCCCATATATACCTGTCTATGCATGAGAAGAGACATGCAACTAGCTGACACAGGTCAATATAACAGATAGTATAACATCTAGGATTGAAACGTAGAAAAGTGTGGGCCTAATAGTTGTGTTACCATACACACACATATATGTCTATATATATATATATATGTGTGTGTGTGTGTACATCTGCTCACTACTGTGTCGTGCAGTGGTTAAACCCTCGACTTAATCGCCGCCTGCTCCTCCAGGTGAGCCCGCTTGATTTTCTCGGCTTCCTGGTGCAAGCTGTTGGGCTTTTGGGGCGTCTTCTGGCTGGGCGTATGAAGATCTATGTCGGGGTCTAGGGCATGAGGCTTCGGGATTTTGGCGTTGGGGTTTCGGTAATTGCAGGGCTCAGGATCCAACCCAAGACATTCGACCCTCCGTCTACCGGCCGCGCGGATTGGGACAGCCCGCACAAACCGGGCGCCTGGGCCTAGGCTTTTCGACTCGGGTGTAGTCGGACTCATCCATGCTGAAGAGATCCCGATGCAGCTGAAGCAGCGTTCTCCATCTCACCATATGGAAACCGAGTCCCCACGAAACGAATGCCGAAGCCCTTCAAACTCAACGTCTTCTTAACACCACCGAAGGAACCCACATTTTTGACAGGCAGTTGAGGAGTAAAGAATATAACAGTAGAGACGTGATTCCTAACCGGCACCCAGTTTGGATTCCATAGCTAGGGGTTTAGGCCAGAGAATGCGGTTCCTTGTAAGGTCCTACTATAGACTAGAATTTCCTAGGCTCTAAACAACGAACTCCTACCCGGGATGTATACCTGACAGGGCTGTTGGGGTAAGATAACGGATTAGATGATGGCACGTTCTATTATGCTATACTGTGTTCTGTTGTATTCCGTTTATAAGATCTCCAGCCAAAACCCTGACGAGCCTCCCTGAGGCAGATGTGAGATCGGAGGTCCTGCAGGGCAGCCTTACAGCCTTAAGCCACCAAAAATCTCAATAGTAAACATAATGACAGTAACAGCAATCATGATAGCAATGGCAATAATAACACCAGTACAAACACTGATACGTATACCAAGACAAATACTAATACTAGTATTAGTACTAATACTACTACAGGTACTACTACTCATACCAATACTACTACCAATACTGAGACTAATGCCGTACTAACACTTGTACTAGCACTGGCACTAATACGAAGACTGATACCAGTACTAGTGCTTATACTAGTACTAGCACTGCTAGCACTAGTACTCATACTAGTACAGTGTGCCGGGAAACTGCGTAGAGCCTTTATTTGGCCCAGACAAGAGCTGCACAGTCTTGCAATCTTGCCCCAGTTGCCCCACTTGATTGAGGGGCGGGGGTTGAGATGACGGTGCCGTCGTCAAGATTGACGAGCAGGTTTGGTAATCTTGGTCCCTACACCGCACTGAACCCTGGGCTCTTCAGCACAAGCCCTAGGCCGCCTAGGCCCTCAGCCGTACTAAAGCCCGGGCTGAACACACCCCAACCCTGAGCCCCTCAAAGCGACCAAATCCCTCAAGACACCGGAAGCCCCAGCGCCCTCTACTCCTCGCAACAGTGGCTGTACTGCTCCAGCCGCTGCTCCATGCTCTTCTTGGCGGCACTGGAGGTATGTTGGAGCCTGGCAGGGGATGGGGTCTCCGGTAGGGTTCTGCCAGGGTTCCGCGAAGGTTCTAGCAGGGTCGTATGCGGCTTATTGCAAGACCGGTTTGGGGGACTGAGTCCAAGACATGCTTACCAAGGAATTTATGAAGGTTCAAGGCTTAGGGCGTCGATTTGTGGCGAGGGCTTCCGGCACATGTAACATCCGACCAGCCAGGCCGGTGATTCATATGGCTCATTGTGGTCTAGGGTTTCGTGCATTATTGTGCAGGGCTTGGGGTTTCAGGGTTGAGGGTTTCAAGGTTTGGGGTGCGGGGGGGCACTATTGAAAAGTTCAGAAGGGTTTTTGCACTGGCTTCACAAGGTGTTGGGAGAAAGGCTCAGAACCTTCCGGCCTAAAACCCGAAACCTCTCAGTAGGGAGTAAGAAGCAAGTCAACTCGGGCATTGAGGTTTTATCGCCTCGAGAATGACTATAAAACCCTATGGATGTATTATAGGGGGCCGGCTCTCTCCAGTCTGGCCGCCATGACAAAGGTAGCATGGTTTCCAGACCACCCTGCGGTGTCCTTGCAGAAATAGGAGCACAGCGGCATCTGCGAAACCCTGAACCGAAACAAGTCCCAAGGAGATCCCAAAACTCTGGCGACGGCCGACAGCCCCAAATCCAAGAGCCGCAAACCCGAAGCCCCACAGCACCCTCTCAGCCCTGAACCAACCAACCCCTTAGCCCCAAACTAAAACCCGACGTTCCCAGAGCCCCCAAAAAACTGGCTGGGCCAACTCCGCCATCTGCCTGGCGGCCTCTTCCCTCTCGCGTTCCAGCAGCATCTGGATCAGCTCTTTGCCACAAGAAGTTAGGTTTCGGGCTTCGTGTTTGGGGTTGCGTCTCTGGTTGCGGCTGCGGTCAGGGCCTAAGAAGCATCAAGCCTACCGAGAGTCTGGAGCCCATTTTGTGCAGGCCCCCTCGCAATGAACACATCAAAACCACAGCAACTCTGTCTACCAGGGCGGCGAAGACACCCCGAAAATGATACACACGACATGTATTTGACCTTCAAGGTATGAAGCTGAGGATGTGCTTTCTGCTTTTGGTCGCATGAAACCGAAGTCAGGGCAGCACCTACAACACGCTGGTGCGCCGAAAGCTAAGCACATCTGAATCACAGCTTTTCCTACATCATACTACCAGTGCCCCCAAATCCAGAACGGTCGAAATGTTGGTCAAACTTCGCAACACGAGCTCTCGTTCTCATGGGCCTGCATCAGCTTCATCTCAGATTCCATGGCGTGGTATTTGTCCACCTCACATGGCTTCCAAGGTCCAAAGCATTCATGATAGAAAACATGGCATTCTGCCTGCTATCTCTGACCAAACAAATCAAGCGACATGTGCAATAGCATATTGCAATACAGTAGCACAAACTTGATTTGGTATAATACGGTAAAACACGAGCTCATACACCCATCATAACATGGCATAGCATAACATAACACCTCATGGCGTGATACAACATACTCTGACACCATGCGGCATCATGTAACACATTGTAGCAATAACGCAGCCTAATATACACAGCGCCGTGTGGTATTGTATCGTGTCGTATCGTATGGAAGGGTAGGGAAGAGAAGAGTAGGGTGGAGTAGAGCAGAATGGAGTAGAGTAGAGCCGACCCCGTATACTGTTTAATTACATAACCTTAACCTCTTGAACTCGAGCCCTGTACCATCCGGCGCGGACCAGAGATGTGGAGAGTTTCAGACAATCCGACCTTCCCATAGAACCCCTGAGACTTGGATCTTGGTGTTATCATGACCCCTGGGCCCTAGGTAAGGTACTGGGGGCAAGTTTGCCCTGTCCCTTACTTTACCTGCGACTGGGCAACCGTCACCCGCTGCTCGGCATTGTGCTGCTCTTGCGCTTGAAGCCTCGGGCTTAACTTGCATGTGCCCAGCCATGTTTCAACACATGTGGGTTTAGGGTTTAGGTACGTGTTGGCATTTGGCTTCGATGTAGCGAGCCCGTTCTCGGTCACTGAGGTCGTGTAGTTCAGGATTCGGAGTTGAGCCTTTGGAGCTTAGTGCCGCTTCGGTCCTTCGTACAAGTCTCATAAGATAGGGCTTTAGGGTTAATGTCCCGGCAGCTCTCTTTTCTGAAGAGATGTTTCCCTTGCACCCCAAGCCCCAGATCGCGCCGGAGGCAGGTTTCGCTTGCCCAACTCTGCCAGCCCGAGACTCTAGTTGAGGCACTATTAAGTCTGAAGTACCAGAACCTGAACCTTCGACCGTGACCAGTAGGATGCCCAGCCATCTCACGATTCGTCCTCTCCAACCTCTATGTAGTACAAAGAGACCACAGAACTAGTCCATGGTCGGGATAGAGTCAAAGGTCTAAGTTTGTTTGCTTTCTCGGGTGTAAGCGCCCCACAAACATGTAGAATGTTACGCAACTGTGACAAAGAGAAGCTTCATTCTACAACAACCCCCGAGTCTTGACGGTAAGACTACTTGGACTCTATCACCGAGGACCTGACAGACTTTTGAGCTTTTCGATCTCTTCCTCCCTCTCGAACCGCTGGCGCGTAAGCTCGGAGATCTGCGCCAGGAAAGGCTCAGGCTCGAGTCGTGGGCGAGGGCATCTGGACACTAAGCCCTAACACCCTAAACCCTTAACATACATGCTAAACCAGCTCCCATAAACAATGACCCACAACGCAACTTCACACCAAACCCCCAAACTCCCGAAGCCCCCCAACAGCAACACCAGCAGCACCAGCACCAGATCAAAGTACTGGCACGGCTGGGAAGACGACAAAACACAAAACAATCTAAACATCCCAAAAGACAGACACGAATCCGGACCCTATTCAACACAGAGGGCAGGATTTGATGCTTTCTTTGGTGCTTGTTTGTGTTTTTGTTGCTTTTGTTATTTTGCCCTGTGTTGTTCTGTAGCTGTTTATGGTTTTCTTGGTTTTTACGCTCCTTCCAGACATAGATTTGACTCTAACCTGATTCAATGTTGTTATGTTTCACGCGCTCCTAGTACATCCACGGTCTCTTAATGTAGTGTGCGGTAGCTTTATAACCCCATATATACCTGTCTATGCATGAGAAGAGACATGCAACTAGCGGACACAGGTCAATATAACATATAGTATAACATCTAGGATTGAAACGTAGAAAAGTGTGGGCCTAATAGTTGTGTTACCATACACACACATATATGTCTATATATATATATATATATGTGTGTGTACATCTGCTCACTACTGTGTCGTGCAGTGGTTAAACCCTCGACTTAATCGCCGCCTGCTCCTCCAGGTGAGCCCGCTTGATTTTCTCGGCTTCCTGGTGCAAGCTGTTGGGCTTTTGGGGCGTCTTCTGGCTGGGCGTATGAAGATCTATGTCGGGGTCTAGGGCATGAGGCTTCGGGATTTTGGCGTTGGGGTTTCGGTAATTGCAGGGCTCAGGATCCAACCCAAGACATTCGACCCTCCGTCTACCGGCCGCGCGGATTGGGACAGCCCGCACAAACCGGGCGCCTGGGCCTAGGCTTTTCGACTCGGGTGTAGTCGGACTCATCCATGCTGAAGAGATCCCGATGCAGCTGAAGCAGCGTTCTCCATCTCACCATATGGAAACCGAGTCCCCACGAAACGAATGCCGAAGCCCTTCAAACTCAACGTCTTCTTAACACCACCGAAGGAACCCACATTTTTGACAGGCAGTTGAGGAGTAAAGAATATAACAGTAGAGACGTGATTCATAACCGGCACCCAGTTTGGATTCCATAGCTAGGGGTTTAGGCCAGAGAATGCGGTTCCGTGTAAGGTCCTACTATAGACTAGAATTTCCTAGGCTCTAAACAACGAACTCCTACCCGGGATGTATACCTGACAGGGCTGTTGGGGTAAGATAACGGATTAGATGATGGCACGTTCTATTATGCTATACTGTGTTCTGTTGTATTCCGTTTATAAGATCTCCAGCCAAAACCCTGACGAGCCTCCCTGAGGCAGATGTGAGATCGGAGGTCCTGCAGGGCAGCCTTACAGCCTTAAGCCAGCAAAAATCTCAATAGTAAACATAATGACAGTAACAGCAATCATGATAGCAATGGCAAAAATAACACCAGTACAAACACTGATACGTATACGAAGACGAATACTAATACTAGCATTTGTACTAATACTACTACAGGTACTACTTTTTTTGGCTCCCTCTACTACTCATACCAATACTACTACCAATACTGAGACTAATGCCGTACTAACACTTGTACTAGCACTGGCACTAATACGAAGACTGATACCAGTACTAGTGCTTATACTAGTACTAGCACTGCTAGCACTAGTACTCATACTAGTACAGTGTGCCGGGAAACTGCGTAGAGCCTTTATTTGGCCCAGACAAGAGCTGCACAGTCTTGCAATCTTGCCCCAGTTGCCCCACTTGATTGAGGGGCGGGGGTTGAGATGACGGCGCCGTCGTCAACATTGACGAGCAGGTTTGGTAATCTTGGTCCCTACACCGCACTGAACCCTGGGCTCTTCAGCACAAGCCCTAGGCCGCCTAGGCCCTCAGCCGTACTAAAGCCCGGGCTGAACACACCCCAACCCTGAGCCCCTCAAAGCGACCAAATCCCTCAAGACACCGGAAGCCCCAGCGCCCTCTACTCCTCGCAACAGTGGCTGTACTGCTCCAGCCGCTGCTCCATGCTCTTCTTGGCGGCACTGGAGGTATGTTGGAGCCTGGCAGGGGATGGGGTCTCCGGTAGGGTTCTGCCAGGGTTCCGCGAAGGTTCTAGCAGGGTCGTATGCGGCTTATTGCAAGACCGGTTTGGGGGACTGAGTCCAAGACATGCTTACCAAGGAATTTATGAAGGTTCAAGGCTTAGGGCGTCGATTTGTGGCGAGGGCTTCCGGCACATGTAACATCCGACCAGCCAGGCCGGTGATTCATATGGCTCATTGTGGTCTAGGGTTTCGTGCATTATTGTGCAGGGCTTGGGGTTTCAGGGTTTAGGGTTTCAAGGTTTGGGGTGCGGGGGGGCACTATTGAAAAGTTCAGAAGGGTTTTTGCACTGGCTTCACAAGGTGTTGGGAGAAAGGCTCAGAACCTTCCGGCCTAAAACCCGAAACCTCTCAGTAGGGAGTAAGAAGCAAGTCAACTCGGGCATTGAGGTTTTATCGCCTCGAGAATGACTATAAAACCCTATGGATGTATTATAGGGGGCCGGCTCTCTCCAGTCTGGCCGCCATGACAAAGGTAGCATGGTTTCCAGACCACCCTGCGGTGTCCTTGCAGAAATAGGAGCACAGCGGCATCTGCGAAACCCTGAACCGAAACAAGTCCCAAGGAGATCCCAAAACTCTGGCGACGGCCGACAGCCCCAAATCCAAGAGCCGCAAACCCGAAGCCCCACAGCACCCTCTCAGCCCTGAACCAACCAACCCCTTAGCCCCAAACTAAAACCCGACGTTCCCAGAGCCCCCAAAAAACTGGCTGGGCCAACTCCGCCATCTGCCTGGCGGCCTCTTCCCTCTCGCGTTCCAGCAGCATCTGGATCAGCTCTTTGCCACAAGAAGTTAGGTTTCGGGCTTCGTGTTTGGGGTTGCGTCTCTGGTTGCGGCTGCGGTCAGGGCCTAAGAAGCATCAAGCCTACCGAGAGTCTGGAGCCCATTTTGTGCAGGCCCCCTCGCAATGAACACATCAAAACCACAGCAACTCTGTCTACCAGGGCGGCGAAGACACCCCGAAAATGATACACACGACATGTATTTGACCTTCAAGGTATGAAGCTGAGGATGTGCTTTCTGCTTTTGGTCGCATGAAACCGAAGTCAGGGCAGCACCTACAACACGCTGGTGCGCCGAAAGCTAAGCACATCTGAATCACAGCTTTTCCTACATCATACTACCAGTGCCCCCAAATCCAGAACGGTCGAAATGTTGGTCAAACTTCGCAACACGAGCTCTCGTTCTCATGGGCCTGCATCAGCTTCATCTCAGATTCCATGGCGTGGTATTTGTCCACCTCACATGGCTTCCAAGGTCCAAAGCATTCATGATAGAAAACATGGCATTCTGCCTTCTATCTCTGACCAAACAAATCAAGCGACATGCGCAATAGCATATTGCAATACAGTAGCACAAACTTGATTTGGTATAATACGGTAAAATGCGAGCTCATACACCCGTCACATAACATGGCATAGCATAACATAACACCTCATGGCGTGATACAAAAAATTCTGACACCATGCGGCATCAAGCAACACATTGTAGCAATAACGCAGCCTAATATACACAGCGCCGTGTGGTATTGTATCGTGTCGTATGGAAGGGTAGGGAAGAGAAGAGTAGGGTGGAGTAGAGCAGAATGGAGTAGAGTAGAGCCGACCCCGTATACTGTTTAATTACATAACCTTAACCTCTTGAACTCGAGCCCTGTACCATCCGGCGCGGACCAGAGATGTGGAGAGTTTCAGACAATCCGACCTTCCCATAGAACCCCTGAGACTTGGATCTTGGTGTTATCATGACCCCTGGGCCCTAGGTAAGGTACTGGGGGCAAGTTTGCCCTGTCCCTTACTTTACCTGCGACTGGGCAACCGTCACCCGCTGCTCGGCATTGTGCTGCTCTTGCGCTTGAAGCCTCGGGCTTAACTTGCATGTGCCCAGCCATGTTTCAACACATGTGGGTTTAGGGTTTAGGTACGTGCTGGCATTTGGCTTCGATGTAGAGCCTTTGGAGCTTAGTGCCGCTTCGGTCCTTCGTACATGTCTCATAAGATAGGGCTCTAGGGTTTGGGTCATGCGACGATGATGGGGTCGAAAAACAGTGCACATCATCAAGTCATTGAAACGCTGTGCCCTTTACTTCAGCCCTTTGGCTTCGGAATCTGCGGTGCAGGGACACATTTTCGGACGTCTGGAATACAACTTGCTGCTTGCGGCGTGGAGTCCCGAAGTTGCGGGTTCAGGGTTAAGGATTCAGCATCTTAGGAGTTAGTTGTTAATGTCACGGCAGCTCTCTTTTCTGAAGAGATGTTTCCCTTGCACCCCAAGCCCCAGATCGCGCCGGAGGCAGGTTTCGCTTGCCCAACTCTGCCAGCCCGAGACTCTAGTTGAGGCACTATTAAGTCTGAAGTACCAGAACCTGAACCTTCGACCGTGACCAGTAGGATGCCCAGCCATCTCACGATTCGTCCTCTCCAACCTCTATGTAGTACAAAGAGACCACAGAACTAGTCCATGGTCGGGATAGAGTCAAAGGTCTAAGTTTGTTTGCTTTCTCGGGTGTAAGTGCCCCACAAACATGTAGAATGTTACGCAACTGTGACAAAGAGAAGCTTCATTCTACAACAACCCCCGAGTCTTGACGGTAAGACTACTTGGACTCTATCACCGAGGACCTGACAGACTTTTGAGCTTTTCGATCTCTTCCTCCCTCTCGAACCGCTGGCGCGTAAGCTCGGAGATCTGCGCCAGGAAAGGCTCAGGCTCGAGTCGTGGGCGAGGGCATCTGGACACTAAGCCCTAACACCCTAAACCCTTAACATACATGCTAAACCAGCTCCCAAAAACAATGACCCACAACGCAACTTCACACGAAACCCCCAAACTCCCGAAGCCCCCCAACAGCAACACCAGCAGCACCAGCACCAGATCAAAGTACTGGCAGGGAGGAAATCGTGCACAATTCAGCTGAGGGTGTGAGAAATCACAAATTGCTTTTGAGGAGCGAAAAAAGTCAAGGGTGGACGTTGGAGTTACAAACGTACAGTGCGCTGGAGAAGTGTCAAGGGTAACCGATGGCAAATTTCAAGGGCAAAGATACAAAAGTTCAAGGGTGGACGCTGGCGTTGCAAGCTTGCTGTGTGCTGGAAATTTGCGAAGTCTACCATACAAATATACAACAAATCAAGGGTGGAAGTTGGCGTTACAAACGTAAGGTGTAAGTTGAATTTTGCAAAGGCTCCCATACACAAAATACAAAACATCAAGGGTGGACTGACGATGGCGTTACAAACTTACAGTATACATTAACAAAGCAGAGTCTACCATACGAAGACATGCACAGCTACAAAAAATCAAGGGTGGACGTTGTTGTTACAAACTTTCAGTGTGTCGTTGAAATTTGCAAAGTCTACCATACAAAGATACAAACATTCAAGTGTGGACGTTGGCGTTACAAACTTAGAGTGTGCATTGACATTTGCAAAGACTACCACACGAAGATGCACAGTTTCAAGGGTGGACGTTGGCGTACAAACTTCTAGTGTCCTCGAAATTTGCACAGACTACCATACAAAGACGCAAGAAAATCAAGGGTGGACGTCGGCGTTACAAACTTAACGTGTCTTTAAAATCTGCAAAGTCTACCACACAAAGATACGAAAGCTCAAGGGTGGACGTTTGCGATACAAACTTAACCCGCTTAACCAAAACCCCAAACCCCTCAAGCATTGAACGTACTGGTAAACCGTCACAAAGCACACCTGCGCCATCAGAGTCTGCTCCCCCCGCTGCAAGCTCTTCCGGAGTCCCGTCTGCGCAGGCGAGATAGCTTGAGGTGTTCTCGGGTTAAAGGCTTATTTCAAATTTATTCATTATATGTTATTTAAAACTCGTAAACTTGCAATTGTGCAGTTGAACAAGATACAGGCAGATATTACATACTAAGGACTTGTTTCGACCCGTCGGTGCAAGCTTTGGATCAAGATTTAAGACCGATGTTTGAAGCTCAGCTTCTGAAGCTCAAGTCGACAACGAATCCCCAAGAAGAGCAGCAACGGATGCTCGCATTTTTGTTTGCCTCCTGCATGGCTGAGTACACGAAGGACAATCAGAATCGAAGTAGAAGTACTACTCGCAAGATACAAGTACAGTAGCGGGTAGAGGTGAGGCTTGCAAGCACAAGTTTGCTCAGCCCCAAAACCCCAAACCCCGCAAACCCTAAACCCGAAGAAACCTTACGGCTTTCGCCTAAACCGAACACCCCGCTCGAAGCGTCAATTCATCTGATCCCAATGTCCCGCTTACCCCGGAACGAAGTTCTGCTCAATATCCAAATGTCCAAACTACTTACCTAAACTACCCACCCCTGAACTCGAGACCCTGAAACCCACACTCTGGGCCGGACCCGAAACTATGAAAAGCTGCGCTCAAGCGCGTGGGGGTACATTGTCCCCACACCTCCTTCGCCAGCCGGTCGTCCGAGCGTTGCACATCCTGTCTCAAGGCTCTCGTATCACAGCAAGCGTTCCTTTCTTGGAATCCCGTTCAGAGACAACAACGAACAAGTGCTCTAGTGGAGATTGAATTCCCTAGATTTCCTTCCTTGGAACCCCGGAAAAACCTAAGCCTGAAACCTTTGCTGCAGATCTGCCTCACGGAGCTTGTCCCGCTCGATGCGCATGGTCCGATGGATATCCTGCAGCTCCCGGTGCGAGACCTGCAGTGTTCCGGATTTGGGGCAGCCGAAGTTTCCAAAAAGTTTGAGGGCTGTAGCGGTTTCGAAGTACAAGGCTTGGTTGCAGGCTAAGTTAAAGTCGATGATAAGGGACTTGCAGGAACTTATAGCATCACACAACTTCAGGGGCTGTCCAGCAGTGAGAGCAACGAACCTCCAATCAGAAAAATGATGACAACAGGTAACAAGCAAAAACCAAGGCCTCTGGCAAGTCGGGCCACCCCCCTCCTCCTTAAACCTCACAAACCGCAGTCTGACACCCGAGATCGATGTCATAAGATGTGTTTGAGCACATGGTGGCAAAGAGGAGGATGACAATGATGATGATTGAGGGTGAGAACGGCCACGACAACAATGAGGGTGATGATGAGGATGAAGATGATGGAATGAGGATGAGGGTGAGGAAGGCGAATAATATGATGACGACGACGATGCCGATGTTGGTGATGCTGAAATGGTGGCCATGACGATGATGATGATGGTGAAGATGCGAGGAGGCCGAAGAGGAGGAGGCTGTCGGCCATGGTGGTGATGATGGTGGTGGTGACGATGATGACGAGGACGAGGCAGAGTAAGATGGTGATGGTGAGTTCGATGGCGACGGCAACAAGGACTAGGATCACAGGGATGGGATGGAAGGCAATGGCATTCGGCAGCAACGACACTGGCGACCGGAAAAAAAGCAATGGAAACAGTAAAGGTGATGCTGACGGGGATGGCAGTGATGAGGGTGATGGTGAAGAGGGCGATAATGACCTTGAAGATGGCAATGCTTTCGATGATGAGGTCAGGGTTCAATTGGGGTTCAGAGTTCAGGGTGCAAACACCAGGAATGTCTCTCCGCCCTTCGCGTCCATGCGACGTTTTGGTGGAGTTGCCCCGCTCCCTGGCTCAGCCTGCTCCTAAGGCCTAATTAAACCCTCACACCCGAAGACATCTTAAAACCCCTGAAGCATGAAACTTCAAAAACCCACGGCGGCATGCCCGCCTGGAGATTTTTCAGCGACGTCTCCGCCCTTTCGATTTGGTCGCCCTGGCTGCGTCTTCATGGAAATTGGAACGGTTTTGGGCTTAGGGTGGAGATTTAGCAGGGTCCGATTCTCCTTGCACCTTTCAGCCCCTGCATCTGGGTGTGTATTGAGCGGTGAAATAGAATCCAGCAGAGCATGGCTGGGAAGGTCGAGGGCTAGCGAGTTGCTGGAACAACTCGCAAAGTTCATGAAGTCCTGAGCAGACTTTATCCCCCTCTAGACTCAAGCACCAGCGCCACCATCATGATCAGGGTTGTCATCTTCTTCGCTCTGGTCACGGTTTAGAGGCTAGTGTAGGTTTTCGGATATCAAGAAGGCTCTCCACACAACTGGCCGATGCCTTGCGGTTCAACTCGATTTGCACAGTCCGGCGCTCGAGATTCAAGTCGTTCAACTGCTTTTGGAGGTCGCGATTCTCCTGCAGCAGCAAAAGGCTAGGATACAACACTTCCTGATGAGTGCCCCAATGTCCGAAAGAAGCAAACCCCTAAGCCACCCTCGCAAGTCGCAAGCTGCCACTAGTAGACCTGAACCCTTAAAAACGAAGACAGCCGACATCCCACGCCTCGGCTCGGATCTGGGTTGAGGTTTAGGAAGCCCGAAGGCGCTTTGGTGATGCATTCTGTGCTCTTGCTTCGTACATTGTACAGTATGGACTGATCTCTGCTTGGATGTAGGCTTTGTTCAAGGCTGGCTCCGCCCGGAGCCGGCATGCCGGGATTCTGCTAGGATCACCTCCAACTGAACAGCCTTGGCCAAAACAGCACATGCATCCGTCACCAAACCGCGAGCCTCAAAACCTAGCTTTAATTTCGTGAAACCCCAAACCCCACACTGCAAAACCATTAAACGAGAAAGACAAATCCTACAAACCCTAAGCCGCAGCCTCACTCAGCGTGAGCTGGTGCTTCTCCAAGCGCCCAAGCTTCTCGCGCAGAAGGTTGCGCTCGTTTTCAACCTCCTGTGATCCAATGTTCATTGTTCAGGGGTGGACTCCAGGAGAAAAGTACGGTAACATCAGCCTCAAATTGCTGGCAACGTGAACCGAACTTGTGAAATGTGGCGGCCGCAGCATACATGCTCGAAAGGAACCCCCTAAGATGGCCCACACGCATCTCTACCATGGACAACAGCTGCTCAGCCCCCGAACTTCTGAACGCCCACTCCCCGAGCCCTGGACTCACGAACTTGGCGCTTGGGCGTACATCTACATAAACTACACTGGTTTACTAGTGGTGTTTGCTGATGACTGGTTGTTGTCATGATCAATGAGACGTCAATGAGGACAACGATTATAGGCATGTTTGCTACCCCTGCTCGGGATCTCAGGGGGACTCAGTCAGTAAGCACATTTATTGCACAGACAACTCATGATCGATCCAGTCATCCCCATCATCAACCTACCAGCTGAGTCCCAGTGATCTTCCAAGGACCGTTGGCCTAACCCCCGCACCATCATTGAATCATATCTGCCCATCATCACCATCATCTTCATCATCACCAAAACAGCTGTTAGCACTACTTTGCTTGCCAACTCTTGCGATGCTCTCTATGACCGCGACTATGAATTCTCGCAACGCTTCAATGTGTATGAACATGCTTCTGATGATGCTTCTCCATTCGTGGATTACTCGTCGCTGCTGTGTATGATTAGCAACATCACCCGTGCACTACCATGAAGCACTACGTATTTCTAGCACAAGTAGAGTCTCCTATGCGTTCACTCTGTTTTCGCATGATGTTCGGACGACATGGGGCAGGAAAGAGCACCTTCGGATGATTCTGACGTTGGCTGGTCTAACCACAACTCAGCTGGCGTGGGACAACTGCAGAAACGGAAACCGTTAGCCCCTTTTTTGCATCAGGACTTGTGCAATCGCCTGAATGTTTGAAGCGTTAGCCCCTGAAAGACCCATTCAACTCAAGTGCCCGGGAACGCTTTGCCTCGGGCGTCGGCGGCGTCGGACTGCTATCAGGCTCCACTGCATAAAACCTCAGATGCAACAGGATGCGAACTGCTCCTGCTCTACGAACCACCTCGGCCGGGCTGCAGTAGGTAGCCTTCGTTCGAGCAGTCCTCGCATACCCGTCTCACATCCTGGCAGCACTGTCATCTGCTGCAATCGACCCCCACACCGTTCCACCCCACGCCCGCCTGGCACTGCGTGACTTTGCAGTCGTCGCAGTGCCACCATCGCCCGTCCGGCGTTTGCCGATAGCAAACGTAGTGCCCGAGACTGCGACGGATGGGCACGCACAACAGCAGCTTGGGGGAAGTTCCATACGCGGCCCGGGCAAACTGGCCGAAGCTGGCAATCTACTCGGCCAGCTGGCAGGGTTTAGGGCTTCGGGTTTAGGGTGCATTACAGAATCCGGCAAGCACCGGCAAATAGATAAACCCCTACACAGGAATACACGAAGGGCCATATGTTGGAAGCTGGAAAAGCAAGCTCAGGTGCAAGGACCCCCTATCGTTTCCATGTAGGTAGGGCATGATGACAATGAACAATCTGGTCCACAGGGTGGCCCAGGACATCAAAACGAACGTGAAGCCATCACCATGCCACAAGAAACACATGACCATGCGGAACGAAGAATCTGGTTCACCTGAGTGGCCCCTGACATCAACACGAGAAGGAAGTGACCAAACGTGTGGAGATGGACAACCTGGTCCACAGAGTGGCCCAGGACATCAAACAGAACAAACCCCAGAGCAAAGCGCGCCTGGGCGATGGGCCGATGTGACGCACGATGGCCTTGAGCTCCAGCTTGTACTTGCTGCGTCCACCAGGCAAGTCAAGACAGAAATCCTGGATGCAAGTAGGAGCTTCAAAAGCACATTTGCAATGCTCCTCTCGCTAGGCATAATGGCTGACAAAGCGCAAAGTGTGACGGGATCTCCACTTTGAAGTCCGTCTTCACGGTGCTGTTGCCCGATCGCGCCTCAACTGCAAAGCCAAGCAGTCATAGACGTGCGTTACGAAACGACAAGGCCGGAGCGAAGCGCTCCACCTGCAGCACCAGCAGGTGTGGGAGCCGCAGGTGATGCAGCTCCTGCCCAGGAGCAAGGACCCCCTATCGTTTCCATGTAGGTAGGGCATGATGACAATGAACAATCTGGTCCACAGGGTGGCCCAGGACATCAAAACGAACATGAAGCCATCACCATGCCACAAGAAACACATGACCATGCGGAACGAAGAATCTGGTTCACCTGAGTGGCCCCTGACATCAACACGAGAAGGAAGTGACCAAACGTGTGGAGATGGACAACCTGGTCCACAGAGTGGCCCAGGTCACAATGTGCCATGTACAACAACGCCCTGGAGCACCTGGAGTCGGGTGCCCTTCGCTTCGCAGTGACCGCACAAAGCATCCTGGCCCAGCACAGTGGTTGCCAGCTTCCACAGCACATGAATCTTGC
This sequence comes from Symbiodinium sp. CCMP2592, assembly GCA_905221615.1. Lineage (NCBI taxonomy): Eukaryota > Dinophyceae > Suessiales > Symbiodiniaceae > Symbiodinium > Symbiodinium sp. CCMP2592. Next base: position 18,445 of record CAJNDT010000841.1, on the reverse strand, counting down.
TCTCGCGGATTGTGCCTCGAGGTATTCGGTGCGCTGGCAATACCTGCGATGTCGTGGTGCGAGCCGAGTCTTATGTCACAGCTCACGGGCAGAAAGACATGGTCCGCTCCTCGTGAGCATTTGCTGAACAGTCACCGCGTCAGGACCTTGCAGCTGCCACGCTCAACCCAAGGACAAAGGGGCGATCTGAGAGCTCTGCTTGGCTCCAGGACCAGGTGCCGGAAGTAGTCCTGAAACGCAGCTGCGCAGAGGCACTGGAAGCATGGGTCGCTCGCGAAACGCTCGCGAAACTTGCCTGCTCCATAGTCACTGCACACTGGCACCTGAAGCCGATGGCGGTAAATGGCAAGGGCCTTGCATCTTACCTAAGTGCCGGACTTCCGGCACTTGGTGCAGTATTGCTGGGCGCCCTCCAAGTCGCACGGCTCCTCTGTGAAGCGCTCGAACAGTCACGCACAGTAAAGGGCAAGACTGAGCATGTCCTCATCCAGCATCAACCTCAGCATTTCTACTACCAGTACCAGGCCAGGTACAGCAACCTCATCACAAAAGAAAGCAGCTTCACCCGTCAGTGCCCTGTCCCACGGAATGACTTCAAAAATCCTGTGCACACGCGCATGCGCCAGCAGGGGAGGGACATACTGCGCTGCGTGTCTCGGTGAGTCGTGTATATGCATGAAGCTACTTCCGAAATGTGTGCGTGCATGGGCTTCGGGGGTGCTCGCCTAGAAGACACATTTGAGATATTCAGCTGCTTGCTGGCATCTCGGTGAATCATACTACGTATTGGGTTGACGCACAGAAAGGTTTCTCCGCTACGATAACTCACACAATCACACACACACACACACACGCATACATGGAACATGCAGTGCATGCCGTGCCACCAGAAACGACATCACCTCCTGGTTCACACTATGACCCAGGACGCCGAAAGGAACAACCGCGGAGCTCAGAACGCGAAGTGCGCGGCGCTCTAGGAGAAATCGCACCGTTGCCACTCGCAAACAGCAGCGCACACCGTGCCACCAGAAACGACGCAACCTCCTGGTTCACAGCATGACCCAGGACGCCGAAAGGAAGGAACTAGCTGAACATAAGCTTGTGGCAGAAAGCAATGCTACCAAGGCCGGCAGGACACGAGCACAGGAACTCGTGAGCATCTTGTTGTTGCCGCCAGTCGTGCCCGAAAACTGACCTCGGCTCAACACCGCAACTGGGGACAGCGGCAAGTGGGCCACGGTCTGAGTGAGCGGACTGCGCCAGAGCGCACAACTTCTGCTTCACGTCGCTCCTCAGATGGACTTGACGGCCAAAGCTGCATGCCGGCATCGTTTGATGTTAGGAGCCGCGCTGCGCTTGTCCTCGGCAATGCCGAAGGACTGCCGCAAATTCACGGCCCTGTTTTGCAATGGGATGTGCACGCAAGGCGTGCAACTTCACATTTGACTGCACATGGGGCCCGACTGCTGTTTGGAAGCCGGAGGCGGCCAGCGCCTGGCAAATGGCGGAGACTGACGGATGTTGTATTTGTCGCTCGGTGCGGCAGGCCTGGCAAATCGAATTAACATAGCACGTGTTTCCTCAGGGATGGCAAGGTGTCAAGCAAAATCTGGGAGGCTTCTTGCGGACAGCGGGCCCAGGTTGGGAAGCCCGCGAAGTGCATTGACTTGCGCGGCTGGTGCTCGAACCTCTAAACGGCGGCTTAGGGTTCAGGGTTCAGGGAATTAAGGTTTAGGGACGAGGGTTTAAAGGTTTAGGGCTTGGCTTTTGCGATTTAGCGTGTGGAAGTTTATGTGGAAGCCTTAATGATCTTAACGTGTAGTGCAAGGCTCCTTTAAGGGGTTCTATACGGGATCTATCAGGGTTTCATTGGCAAGGTTTGGGGTGTGCATGTAGGATGCGGGGTTTACTGCTTCTTTGGGTTTTGGCATAGACTCAAAGCTTCAGCGGCGGTACTCGCTAGGATTCAAGGCTTTCTTCAGCCTCCTATAAGGGCTTGACATGGAACACAAGAGCCTGAATGGCATTCTACCCACCAACCCTGCAGTATTTCCCGAATTCTGGCCATGAGACTGGGAGTGCAGGCCACATCTCCTGGGCTGGGTGAAACATGCTGCTGATATGCATGCAATATACGTAGGTTTGGGAAGGATGCCACTCGGTTATAGAATCACCTTAATGCTGCTCCCCCTACAGGATGCTTCGCCCCCAGAGTGAATGAATTCAATATGAGGGCACTAGGGGAAGGGAACATCGTGCGGTACCACGGTCATTCCTTTGCGCCTTCGATTACCAGAGCCTCCCTGACCAATCTGTAGTATCATTCATGCTTGAGCGTATGCGACGTCTGGAGCATCGTTGAACGCGCGCTACGATTACTACAAGAATCCATGACCGACACATAACGTCACTCACGTTCGAGGACATCCGACAATCAAAGCATCCATGACGAAACCATCGCAATGTTCAATGGTATAGAGCATCCAAGCCCAATCCAAAATGACGTTCCCGTTCGCATGCTCGAGCCCATGGAATTACGAGAGAGCGAGATTTAGCGCACCTCTGAAAACAAAAAGCGGCTGCAACATGACATGAATCGGGTTGAAAACTGGTGTGAAGACCAAAATCAGGTCCCAGACTGCTTGCCGAAGCGAAGTACTCATTCAGAGTATTTCTAAATTTTTACAGTTTCGCAAACATCTGGTAATTTGAGGGGTGAGGTGGAACGAAGACCCTCAAAAACAGCTACGCACACAAATCCCAAACCCCAGAGGCAACCGTTTGGTGTAGGCATATGGGCTCCTATGTGAGCATGTTGGAGAGTGGTCTTGCTTGGGATGGCTGGCAAACCACTGCTGTTCAACTTCGATGTCAATGACGCTGCAATGAGCGGTAGCCTTTTTTTTAGGAATGCCCTTTTTGCTACTGGGCTGGAGGACTTGCCAGATCCGCTCGACCTCTATCATCACGACCGAGTCCCACGAACCCTAAACCCTCGTTCTTTACCCTAAACCTTAACCTTTCACCCTGCCGCAGGCCCAGAAGACAGATCCCGAAAACCCAAGAGGGTGTTGAGCGGCTTCAACCAGACTTGGTGGAGGGAGTAGGTCGCGATGATTGCCTTGTGAACATGGAAAAAGTATGCTTTCGAAATCAAGGGCTTTGGTTTGGGATTTATTTATTTAGGGTTTAGGCGTTTGGGGTTGGTTTCAGTCTCGGGCTTTGCTACGAAAAGTTGCGAGCTTTGGTTTGTAGTGCAAAGCTTTATCGGCTGCTCTGAAAGCTTCGTGGCCTGCTGGTTTCATGGTCTGGAGGTTGACCTGAGACTCAAGGGGCGGAGGCTGGGTACTTTGCAGGGAGCGCACGTGAAATTGGCCTGGGGGATCAGCGACCTTAGGGTTTTGGGCTTAGGGTCCAGACGCCTACACTATAGATACTCACCGTAGGGCTTAGGGTTTCGTGCTTTGCGGCGGGGTCAAATTCCACGTCCGGATAACTTCCCAACCCATCAGCGGACCGCTGGAGTTCCGGGTTCAGGTTTTTCTGCCGGGATTTTGGGTTTAGGGCTGCAGGTTTAGCAGTCATGGTTTAGGACTTCAGGTTTAGGATTTAGGGCTTCGCATTCCGGATTTATGCTTCAGGATTTGGATTCGGGGTCTAGGGCGGCACTGATCGGATATAAACACAATAAACATGGCAAGTGGGCTGTGTGTAGACCAACGATCTTTGCGACCCCTGACCTGTTTTTAACCTCACAGGACGCCTAAACCGTGCAACACCAGTCCAGGCCATCTATAGATCAATCCAAGACCCTCCCAAGCCTTCCCATCCCCAACATGGCATAGATTCCTTTGAATTTTTCCAAGGGGGCTGTATGTTCTGTTCTGTTCTGTTGTTGGAAGTGTCAGACGACGCACTCTCGAAGGGGGGCTATATGATGGGATCCGACGCTGATTTTGGGCATGTAACCCCGAAATCAAAGCCCAGGCACTGTCGGATCGAGTCCTTCAGTGCTTAGGGTTGAAGGGGTTCTAGGGTTTAGGGGTTTAGGGTTTAGGGTGGTTTCATGTTTTGGGTTGCAAGTGGGGTTGAGTAGCGCCTTCGGGGTCTGGGGTAGGCTTCGAATTCTCACAGAGACTTAGCGATTTCGAGCGTAACGGCTAGGGGTTGAGAGCTCAAGCTTCGAAGTTCCAACTATTGATGTGATCGGTAAGTGCTGGCAACTGCAGATTTAGAGAGCTTAGCTTTGCGCTCCATTCTGGACCCGAATGGCTGGCACAAGCCCAATCTTGGGACCCCAGAAGCAGGTAGGGGACCCAGGACATCAGCAGGCTTAAAGGTTGAAGACTTGCTAGGGGAGGAGGTTTCAAGCGGTAGCAATGTATTGGTGCCGGATTCGGGAAAAGGGCATGGGGTTTCGGGATGGATGTGCGCGAACTAAGGCTTATCTACCTATGAAGGCTACAACGCCTACATGGATCTTCTTTCGACCGTGTAATGAATAACAGCCCTCGCACTTACGCCTACCGCTGGCAGAGCAATCAAACAGTATTCCCTCGCAAATGTGCTGTTCGCTCCTATCGCTTTGCCGGAAGCGTCTCCAACATCAACTTGAAACCTATAAACCTAAACCCTGAACCCTACGCAAAGTGTAGTGACTTGCAAGGAAGCTTGGAAGGAACGTGTCCCACAGCCTCTTGCGGTGCTTGCGGTTATAGAAATGTGGGCTGTGTACAAACAGCCACGGAATCCCTTTTCAAGGAATAATCGGGATTATGCGCGGATGCACAGGAGTATATAGAGGTATATACAAATTTTTGGGATCTGTAAGCTGTTATCGTTGTGCAACTTTGGGGTTTCCCCGAGGACTCTCATCTATCCAGTGTACAGTGTACAGTACAATTGAGTCGATATCAGGGCCACCTCTGGATGGAAAATACCAGAGAATATCTCATGGCAAAGGCAGAAAATTGAAAGATCTGCTGCACAAGCAAAAAATCCACAATGCAACGGGCGGCTGCTGCGTCCCTCTGCAGAGTTCTTATCGCAACTTGCCCGGAAGGGGCCAAACCCCTGAACGTCAGGGCGCGGGTAATGAGTTGCTGAAGCAAAAGAGTACCAAGCCTTCAGGTCATAAACTTCACCTAGACTACCGGTCCCTAAAACCCCAAACCCTCCTCAACAGAAGCGGCTGGTAGCAGCCAGCACGAGGGAGCGCCAAGGCCGGTTTGAGCCGTGAAGTCAATGGCAAAAGTCAATGGAGAAAGAACATGGAAACTACTGTCTAGCGCTTCGGGTTCGGGGCTTAGTGTCCATAATGGAGAATCGACTGGAAATGGAATAGAAACTTGAACATGAAAGGGAGCGAGGGGGCTGCTTCAGAGGTCTTACACTGGATAGTAAGGGGCTTCTAGCGACTCCAGCCCTCCAAATAAGGGCACTAGAACAAGAGGCCATGTGACTCTAAAGGGTTCCAATCCTGATTTGGGATTGCCTACCAATGGCCTCAAGGGGTTAGGGCTCTCCTCCGCACGGCATCTACAAAATGTAAATGTACTATACACTGACGTAGCTCTGACTCCAGCTAGAAACCAACAAAAGAGCCTCGTAAAGGGTTCATGGTTTCGGGATCAAGCAGGAAATAGAGGGAATCTCTAATGCGAATCAAACATCCTTTGGGCTCTTGAATACAATCTGGTTACAAAGCGCCTTCATGCTCAATATGCATCTATCATAAAGGGGTGGTGGCTCCTCAGTGAAGGGACCGATCCTGGTACGTTTTGTTTAGGACTCTAATCCTGAATCCAACCTAAACCCCTAGATAACCTACGTAATCCCGTTAAGGGATCAGATCAGACGAGGCCGTTGCCAAAGCCTCCGGGGCCGCCCAGGCTCACCTCGAAAGGCATTCAAGGATTTTTGGACCTTGTCCAGCGTATTTCATGTTTAGGCTTCAGGGTTAACAGAATGTTTGTTGGGTGCTTTACTACTGTGGAGTAGCAGTCACTGTTGAGAGTACCAGATACTTCGGGTCAGTTCTTCTAATGAGAATGATCGAAGAAGATAGAATCACATGGGAAAGGTGGTTCGCGGATTAGCCATCACCCTGTTATCACGTCCCTTGTAACACTATTCAAATTCAACTGGCCCCGCCACTATGCAGAAGCCTATCCTCGGGGTTGGTCAGCAATGCAATTTGTGGCACTGGTTGATCAATATCACGCTGCTGGCGGATGTTGTGAAACCGCCTGTGGTGTTACATGTAGCACGGCCCCGCTCGCTGGATGAGCTGTTGAAGCTGCAACACTATCATGCGGGCAAGGGGTGTCGTAGTCGTAGGAAAGACCAAGTGTCACGAGCCTTGGTCGAGCGACTTATCTAGAACCTGGAAAGTCGGAATGGTCTGCTTGATGTAACATTGCAACCACGTCTAGGCTACTGTGTGAAGAAATTCTACCTCGAGAAACCCCTGATGCAGCATGGAGTGGTGCCGTGATGTCAAGCTGCTTCGGCAAGCAGCACTAAAGCTTTGGGTCCTGATTTTTAAACACCTTTACATATCTCTAAACCCTCAACTAGAAAGCTCGAAGCCCTAAGCACACTACATGTATGCGTAAATATATAGAGAGAGATATAGATATAGATATAGATATAGATATAGGTGCTAGCCCCCCCCCCAAGACCAACCCTGAATTCCCTAAATTCCCTAATTCCCTACCCATTGGATTTACGTATTTCCCTATTTCCCCTAAATTCCCCAAATTCCCTAATTCCCTACCCCATGTGTTGGATTTGGGGAATTCCCTATTTCCCTAAATTCCCTAAATTCCCTAAATTCCCTAAATTCCCTAAATTCCTTAAATTCCCTAAATTCCTTAAATTCCCTAAATTCCCTAAATTCCCTAAATTCCCTAAATTCCCTAAATTCCCTAAGTCTGACCCCCATGGAGAAGATTCAATGGTTTCCGTTCATGGGTAGGGAATTTAGGGAATTTAGGGAAATAGGGAATTCCCCAAATCCAACACATGGGGTAGGGAATTCGGGAATTTAGGGAATTTAGGGAAACAGGGACTTCCTTAAATCCAACACATGGGGTAAGGACTTAGGGAATTTAGGGAATTTAGGGAATTTAGGGAAATAGGGAAATCCCCAAATCCAACACATGGGGTAAGGACTTAGGGAATTTAGGGAATTTAGGGAAATTAGGGAATTTAGGGAATCCAACACATGGTCCTGGCTGGGAGTCAGGAATGTTAGGGAATGCGCTAAAACCAACACATGGGGTTTTTTGAAAATTAGGGTATGTAAAGACTTTAGGGATTTAGGGAGTCTGCAGGAACTCACGCATTCTGTAAATTCGAGGCATGGAAGCAGTGATTAGAGAATTTAGGGAACTCGACCTCGTGTCGTCGCCGGTTGACGTGTCTGTGCAAGTGATACTTGTAGTAATATTGATATTATTTTGAAAACTTTGAAAACTATAATACTCGTACGAGTACTAATACTTATAGTAATACTGGTGAAACTGATAGTAATGCTAGTATGAATACTGATGTTCCCAAGGATACTTGAAATCATGTACATTGTAAAAATAGTCTTGATGCGAATACTAATATACATACTATAGCTAGCATTATCGCTAGTATGAAGATTGGCTATGCATATTCGTGAAATTACTCATTTTCGGAGTACTCATATTCATGCTAATATTAGCACTAAGGCTAGTGCGAACGTGCATAATAAAATGCTCATACATGAATGTTAGCATTCGTATTTATATCAGAATTGGTATGTTTTTCAGTAGTACTAGTAACTCATACGAAAAGTAACCTCAAGTTTCATATTCCGACGAATACCAACGCATGTTTTGTTCATACTAATTTTAATTCTACTACTAGTATCTACACCAATACCAATTTTAGAATTGATGTGAACACGAACTTTAATGTTCTGACCAATACTAATATGCATAGTAATATTAGGTAGCATTAATGTATAGGAAAACTAATGTTCTTACGAATGCTAATAATCATGTTCCCCTTTTATATTCATATAAGAATCGTCATGCCTAGATACGTACTAATGCTAGTACTCATGCTAATACGAGTATTAATACCAATACAAGCATAGGTATGAATATTCCTACGGGTATTTATGCTCATGTTCTTAACAAAATTATTCTCAGTACGAATACCGACATTAATAGTCTCTTTAGAACCATATTGATATTAATATGAGCACTAATACTTCGGCTAGTACGAACATGCATAATACTAGCAAAATTATTTGTGCTCATACAAATATAGAAAGATTATTACATACTCATATTAATATCAATACCAATATGAATTTACAAACATCATATTAATGTCAATATCGTTTTTGTAATGTATACTAAAGAATACATCAGAATAAGGCACAAGAAAATGAATGCATCAGATTGTTAAAAACTCAATGTTTTCATTTACCAATATGTATGGTTATAGTATTATACTAATATACTAATAAATTAATATACTAATATACTGAGAAACTGATATACCAACAGACCATTGTTACTAATATACCAATATACGAGTATACCCAACATTTGTTTTCTTAATATATATGTTTTGTTCATATACCAATATACTGAATATACACATATGAATACTTATACACATAATGTACTAAGACTAAGTTTTTCAAGCCCAGCCCACGTCTAATATTAATACGAATACTAACACGAACACTAACAGTAACACTGCTATAGACATATATTAATTTAAACTGGAGCACTAATACTCATATTAATATTAAGACTAACACTGACGTTGACACTGACACCAGCATCAGCACTAACAGGAACACTAATCAAACGAACAGTAATATTGGACAGATACCAGCAGCATTGTTAGAACTTCTAAAATTAGTAATGACACAAAACTAATAATAATGCTAACGCTAGCAAAAATATTAAGGTTACTACTCACAATAATTGAGGTTAAAACTTAGAACAAAATTAAGTCAAGACCAATGTTAACACTGTTCTTTAAGACTGAAACTAAGAATAAGACTTTGACAAGATGACAATAATTAATAAAGGGTGAGGCACACAGACTGGACTCTGTCTTTTACCACTCCGACAAGACGCGCCGAGAGTGTAAATGGTGTCCATAAAACTGGACCCTGTTTTTTACCAGTCTGTCAAGAGGCGTCGAGAGTGCACACTTTGTACGGGAACACAAACACCATCGGTATTTACAGTGGTTTCGGCTCTTATTCATGACGCTGTGAAGACAGTAATGAGCAGGACAATGGCCGAGGTTGGTCCTGGGGGGGGGCGGGGTACCATATAGGTATAGGTATATGTATAGGTATAGATATGTATATATATATATATGTACATTTACATATATATATATATATATATATATATATTTACATATATATATATATATATATACATATATATATACCGATATTATACACACACGCACACCCCCATGTCACAGAAATCATCTTAGGAACCGACAGGTCCAAGCGGCTCCCTGCTTGTCAACACTGGACAGAGGGCCAAAAAGAGATCGCTCTGCTTGATGTAGGCCGGAATGCCTAGGATACCCAGTAACCTAAGAAAAAAAGGGCCTCTCTTTTTGGTATTGGGTAACTTTATAAAGAACCTAGGACTACAAAAAGGGAAAAAGGGTACTACTGGGCATCCTAGATGCTATTCACGGCATCACGGAGCGCAGACTTCTCCATGGGAACACCTGGCTTTTCCTGGCCTTCCAGCTGTGGACCTGGAGCTGCTGCACTGGGCTTGGAATCTTTTGCAGCGAAGGGGTGTGAGGAGGTTAAGAGCTTGGACTTACGGCTGAGACGCTTAAATTTACAGAAAACCACCACTTCTACTGAAGCTAAATACCCCAAACCAACACTGAAAGCCGTTTCCGATGCCCCCTGCACTACAATACCATTCTAAACCCCGACCTAAGCACCCCTAAGTTCCCTGAACCCCAGCCCCTCGACCCTCAAGACCAAGTGCTCAGGCAGAGTAGAAGTGGTCAGGGCTTCCTCATATGGCGGCAAAACCAGGCACAGGAGAAGTAGTTCCAACACCCTCCGACTACAATTTTTGCACAAAATCAAACAAAACTCAAGACCCTCTGGTTGGAGACACTTAAGTAGTCCCTGAACTCGACAACCCTGAACCCCAAACCCTAACGCTAAGGCGCAGTGCCCCCGGGAAGTAGACGACCTGAAACCCGAAGCCGTAGGTAGCACGCTGAAGATAACTGCGGCATAGTGACCGGAACTCAAAATCCTATTCTTCAAAGCACAAGAGACGTAGTCCCTCAACCCCAAACCCTAACCACTAAGGTACAGGACAAGCGGTGTCACAAGATTTGTCTATGGGCTCTGTCAGAAAACTCCAAAACGAGGCACGGGAGAAGTAGTCCCGAAAACCTTCGAAGACAATTGTAGTATAAAATGCCTCAACACCCACTTCTTCGAGGCACAAGAGAAGTAGCCCGTCAAGCGCTAAACCCCACTATCCCTTGTGGGTTCCCTCGTAAAACTCTCTAAATCGAGGCACAGGAGAAGTAGTCATACCAAAAGAAGATACGGTCTGCGCTGGCAAGTCCGCAGGTCGACTCGGCAGCTTTCGAGAGCCCGATAGACCTTTGACAGTTGTGACTCTAAACGCTGTTTTGTTTTGTTTACTCTAGGGGTCTGAATAATTACCTATACCAGTTTCGGGGCTTCCTTATTATTTTTTGCCTCCCGCCTGGCTAGGACGAACCTACGATGCAGGGTTAATCATTGGCATCACAAATGGCAGCTATACATCAAGTATAATGTGCCCCAAAACCCTATCTAGAGGGCGCTATGGGGCCGTATAGGGTTGATGTACAGGGCCTTTTCGGTTTGACAAGCAGAGGTTTCTTGGATTTGGGATTTTTGATGGGGAGGGTCTTGTCTACTCTAGGGACGGCCAGGAAGGGGATGTTGCTGCTATTTCCTATACCCCAAACCCGAAACCCAAACACTGTTGTAGGGATCCTTTGCTTTGGGGCTGCGGGACTCTCTGACGGGGTTGGGGATTGTCGCAGGCTAAGGGCTGAAGATCTGTGGGGTTCTTGGTTTGGGGCTTAGGGTTTAGGGTTTAGGGTTTATTAGGGCTTGGTGCTTCGGGGTTGGTAGTTGCTTCAGGGTAGGGTTTCGGGTTTCAGGTACAAGGGTTGGGTTTCAAGCTCGGGAGTGTCAACAGTTAGGGGTTCCGGGAGTTAGGTGGGTTTGAAGGTCAGGGCGGGATAATATGGCATAAAACTGAGGCGTGATACTGAGAATAGGGTTTTGGAATATGTCGTAGTATAGGTATCATAAGGAACCCTAAGGGGTGGTATCAGTAGTTATTTGGGATTCTATGTTCTGACTCCTGCTGCTTTCCTAGGTAAGTGTTACAAGCTCCTCAAAGCTGCAAAAGCCTGCTCACGAAGCTGTAGGGGCAATTCGGTGGGCATGTCCACCATGACCCTTGCCTTGGACGCGCTGAAGGAAACTTGAAGGTTGAGGATATAGGACTTAGGGCTTTGGGCTTACTTGGAGGTTCAGGGGTAGTTATAAGTGAGGTTATAAGTCCCCCAAAATGGGTTCTAAGTATAGTTACCCTATTTGTAGCCCCGCTTATAACTCCCCATGAACCTCCAAGTAGGGTTTAGATCTAGGACTGAGGGTTTTGAGTTTATCCGGGCTTAAAGTTGTTGGCTTGGGACTTACTTTGTGGGGTTCAACGTGCAAGCCTCCGCGGCAAACCAGATGTGCTGTGGGGTTTGGTCCTGCTAAAGAACATAACCCTAAGGCTAAGGGACAGTGTTAGTTACAAATTCTTCAGGCCTTGCATTAGCCCTGGTGGTGGCCGAAGGTTACTAGGCGGTTTGTCCCACAAAGGAGCAGCTTCCCGAGTCGAGCTCTCGATTTTGGGCTTCTGGTTGACACGTGTCTACCAAAAACAGGGCTTTAAGCCAATGTCGATCGCTTTTTAACCCTTCATAACATCCAAAAGGAATCTTTATTCATAACATACTTACACAGCCCTTAAGCTTGTTTGAGCGGAGGCGCCTCGCCAGACAAAACATTCCGCAGCGCATCTTGGAGCACCCGGAACTGCCTCATGTCTGGATCCGGGTGCCGTTTGCCAACCCATTCCTGGGTCGAAAGTGGCTTCTGCGGCTAATCCCTTAACCCTAAACCCCTAAACCCTCAAACCCCTAAACCCTAGACCCTAAACCCCCAAACCCTAAACCTCTAAACCCCTAAACTCTAAGGCTCCTCGGCTCCAGGCTTAGAGCCTCAGCTCCGGAGCTTCAGGTTGAGGGATTGTGATGATGATGATTAGGGTTTAGGGTTTAGGGTTTAAGGTTTAGGGTTTAGGGCTTCGGATGCTTCGAAAGCCTCGGTATCTGGCACCACGGGCGAAGAACCCCAGAGGCCGAACATATGGGAGTTTCCGAAAATTAGGGGCACCTTATTTTGGGGTCCTCAGAATAAGGATCCTACTATTTAGGGTACTAGATTAGGGTCCCGTATTTTCGGAAACTCTCCTATCGCTCTGACAGGACTTTAGGCTTTAGACTTTTCGAGGGGAAGCCGCCGGGCCAAAACAGCAATCAAACGCTTTACGTCGTAAGAAGCCCCGGTTTAGGGTTTGCTCAGTACTACTATGATCTTGGCGATTAGGGATCAGGGTTCAGGAGTTTAGGAGTTTAGGAAGGAGGATCTCACAGAAATCCTGAGAAACGGATCATATCTTCTGCTCTGAAAAATCGAGAAAACAAAACTTAAAAGAAAGACTAAGCCCCAGAAATCTCCAGAGCACTCGAACCCCATATCGCCGGAAGTCCAAAATGCTCATTGATTGATCTTGGGACTTGTTCTTAATGTTGATCTCTTATATGGTGATGAATACTATGATTTTCTGTCCGATTTATACTCTTTATACTATTGAAACCGTTTACACTGTTTATGTTACTTACGGTGTTTCTGCGGTTCTTCTCAGCCCAGGGTCATGCGAGACGAAGGCAGCTTTGCCAAGTGCCGGGTCAAACTCCGTCACGACACCATCCACCCGCAGAGCTTCGTGGGGTCTCACCGACGTCATTTTGAGTAGGTCCTGCTAGGGTTCGAGGTTTTCGGGTTTAGGGTTTAGGGTTTGGGGTTTAGGGTTTAGGATGGTTTAGGGTTTGGGGTTTAAGGCTTAGGTTTTGGGGTTTTGGGGTTTAGGGTTTAGGGTCCCGCCCCAAACGGGTGTGTAAGGGACCTTGATAGGGAGGTCTGAGGAATTAAGAGTAGTATCCCTTGGACTTGTCTTGGCCCTTGCCCAATGGTAAGCAACAGTATAACAAACCCCCAAAGCCACGTTCTGATCATGAAGGTTCCGCGTCTCTTCGAAGCATGAAAGTTAGTCTCACACCGCGCTCCAACAGCAAAAGGGGTCGAACAGGGTCGAATACAAGCCCCTGATGAACTCAAGACTAACAAAAGAAGCCCAAACCCTACACCCTTTTCCCCCAATGCTAAACCCAAGACCACAGGCTTCGGAGTTCGAGAGTTCTGAGTTTTGCGTTTTGGGGCTTAGGGTCTTGGCCTTTGGGTGCACAGTTGAAGGTGCACACAGCATAAGCCCCGAGAAGGAGAGAAAGAAGCGCCATGAATCGCGACTACGACCCATCTTGATCTTACTCTGCCAGGAGCTTCTGGCAACACTAAAGCTACCGAGACAGTGAGGCTGCGCCTCCCCGAGCACTGTGAACATCGGGAAGGATGCAGAGGCTGCCTTGAGCAGTTCCACAGATTCGGCGTGGCGGGCCAAGGAGGACTCCGATTGCTGCCGTAGAATCCCTCCTTGGCAGACTTCTGAACCCCTCCCAAAAGAAAAAACTTTTAGCCTCCTTATTCTGGTTCATATAGAAACCCGAAAAGCTAAAGTCCTAAGAGCCAGCCAGAAGAACACCAAGCCTCCCTTCAGGGAGAGTTCGGACTGCTGCCTGTACATTGCCCCCTTCGAGGAGGATCCGGAGTGTTGCCGGAGCATTGCTCCCTTCCCCCCCTTGCTGTAAAAAGTCTCCAAACACAATCCGACATCCTGCCTGTGCTGGCCCCTCAGACATTAACTCTAAACCCCATAAACTTGAACTTTCGACTGAGGTGTACAGCAAGGGAAAAAGGGAGGCTCACTTGCACAGAAGAGCCTTCCTGAGCCGCGTGTCTTCTGTCGGAGGTTTTCGGCGAAAAGAAGCAGGGAAGTTCATGGAGGTTATGGGTAGTTATAAGCGGGGTTATAAGTCCCCCAATATGGGTTATAAGTACAGTGTGCATGACACCTGCACCGTGAGCAGCTCGATGCTGCAACGCATCAACCAGCATGATCATGTCAAATTACATAATCGGCGCAGCTGCTTTATTCTTATCTTGGTATCTCGCCAACAAACAGGCATAGGTAGGGCTCAACATGCAGAGCGAGGGAACGCTTGATTACCATTCTCAAGCAGAGCTGCATGAGCAAAGGACATAATGAACCCTAAACCCTGAACCCTAAACTTTACTAACAGGTGAAACCTCAAGCATCTACCTGGGAAGCCAGTCCGGCTCGTTGGTCGGCCCCTGTTACAGCTCTTACCTTACCTTTGGTTAGTAGGGAGTGGAAGAATGGTAGTAATAGTAGTTATAATTGTACCCCACTCCTCCATTCCCTACTAACCAAAGGTAAGTTACTGAACCCTCAAACCCTGAACTCTGCATCTGTCCAACAACCTACTCCTGCTGCGACTGCTGCGCCGGTTCAGATCATGACACCGCTTCTTTTAGGGTTTAGGGGTTTAGGGTTTAGGGTTTCTACAATCAGCACAGCCACGCGTTCTTTTGGTAACTGACGAGAGGGGTCTCGACTCTTCCGTCGACTGCTTTGATGTGGCGCTAGTTCCACCAGTAGCCTTGTGGTCACACTGTGTGGACTATTTCAAAGGTGAAGTCTAGCACGAGCTTTTGGTCGCGCGCTTCACAGCCTAAGTAAAATGCCTGTGCATTTCTCGAAATACTTGACACCAGCAAGTTGCAAAACCGAAACTTGTCCTCAACCACACACACACACAAACGTCGAAACTGCCTCAATCTACGTTACACCTCGAACCCGTTCTTCCACCAAGAGTTAAAAGTCATAGGTCTTACAATGTAGTTAGGGCGTGTGGTTCAGGTGGGAATCACGAGCGACTACTCCACGAATTAAGCTTTCGAGCCGGCCCAAGCCGTGCACCTTCCACCCGTGACCCTTACCCTGCCTAAACCCAGAAACCCCACGAAGAAACGATGCTTTTTGGAACGTGACTTTCCCCGTCTTAGGGTTTAGGGTTTTGGTAGACTTTGAGTTTAAAGTTTAGGCCTTAGGCCTAGCCTCCTGAACGCTGACAGCGGTTCAACCCGAAACGAGAACTCCGATTTCGAGAAATGCTCATGGCTACACCGGTAAACGGCTAACGGTATGCAGCATAAAGCCGAGCCTTCTCCATGTAGTATAAGAGCATTGATACTGTCGTGGCGTATACGCTACTACAGAAACACCGAAATACATGCGTGCATGTATATGTACATGTATGTGTATACGTGTGTGTATGTGTGTTTATATGTATGTATATATATACATATATATATATATATATATACATACATACATACCTGTATGTATTTGTGTTTATATATGTATATGTGTGTAGATGCGTGTATGCGTACAATGCTATGGTCTATTACTTCAAGTTACGTTATGTAATTTTATGTTGTGTTATGTTCTGCTGCGTATGTGCATACGTAGTTATTTGCACATGCCATGGGCGTATACATGTATGAAAATGCGTATATACGTATGTACGCATAGATGTATAGATGCGTATAACCATACAATACTGTGCAAATCCATGTGTGGAAATACGATTATCTGTATGTACATACATATATGTAACTATATATATATATGTGTGTATATATATATACAGATGTAGATACGTGTACGTGTGTGTGCGTCGGGGGTGCATTGGTATGTGTATATGGATGCAGATATATATAAGTATGGAGGGAGGGAGAGAGAGAGAGAGAGAGAGAGAGAGAGAGAGAGAGAGAGACAGAGAGACAGAGAGACAGAGAGAGAGAGAGAGACATGCAACACGTGTGTGTGTGTGTGTGTGTATGTGTATGTGCGTGTATATGTATGCGTATGCAGAATTTGTGTGTAAATATATATATATATATATATATATATATATATACATATATATATATATATATATACACGTATATAGGAACCGTAGAACCATAGGAAAAACTTTCTAATCACCCGGGCTTTGTTATTGGCCTTCTCCGCAAAAAAACTGTATTTTGAGCTAGACTGATAGATGCTGACGATCGCAATGAGAATACGAAGGCTCATCCTCATGACTTTGGGACACCGTCTAGCTTGGGCATGTATGGAGATTGAGGGAAGGCGCGGTTACCTGCCTTACTTGTATTCTATTTGGCTTCAGTCGCTGTACACTAACGGTTTACGGTGTAGGATGTTGGCGATCGTTTTGTCTCAACTGACCGGGAGCAGACTAAAGAAATGTGGCCACGTCATAGCGTCTTAAGAGAGCTGACATAAAGTAGAGGCCGGGCTAATTGCCAATACTACTCTTTCATGCTCCGTAGTATAACCATATTAGAATATGCCCCGACACGCTACTCTGATTGGTGAGGCCCCATGTACTAGTACAAAGCACCTTGACGACCTGTAACTCTCGATCAGATGGGGAAGGCCTAAGGCGAGCTGCGCTTTACGGTTCAGGGATGAGAGTTTGGGGTGTAGGATTTAGGGTTTAGGGTTTAGGGTTTAGGGTTTAGGGTGTGTGGGATTTAAAGTTTGGAACAAGGCCGTCTCGCTTTCTGCTGGAAGCACTCCAGATCAGCACGGGCTCACGCCAAACTACGTTGCGCCCTCTGCTCCTGGACTACAAACCCTGGACCAGACCAAAACCCTGCTCCTCATGGATGCAAGATGATTTAGGGCTCAGGGTTCAGGGCCCTCCACCCAGAATAATGGAAATACTCTCGTGTCCTTCAGCATCGCAAATTTAACTCCTGCATACGCTTGAACCACGAGGGCACCAGGGTATAGGTCAGTCGTCAATCCCAGTTCTCTGGCGTCATGCACACAAAGTCGTCTTCCATCGAGGTGTCCTGCGGCAAATCTCTGAGCTTAACGGGTGTGGCTTCTGAGGCCGCGCAATGCTTCTCAACATGAGCTGCCTTCTGGTACGCCGGGCATCATCTACCCTCATCCCGAACCCGTAGACCGGAAATCCTTAAACCTCAAGCCCTAACCCCAAACGCCCGAACCCCTAATCCCTCAACCCTACAGGTGAGTCCTGCAGGTCTTGAAACGTGAGCGATCCATGGACGAAGCCTTCTGTATGGCGGACCTCAACCACGACTTAGGGTTCAGGGTTTAGGGTTTGGCTAATCTCGGGTAGGGTTTAAATTTAAGGCTTTCGGGATCCTTGCAGTTTGGGTTTTGAGGTTTCTAAGCTTCCCGGGCTTCTAGGGCTGCTGGTGCTTCTAGGATTCAGGGTTCCGGGGTTTGGGGCTTGGACTTTCGGATCGATTTCCAAACTTCCAGGTTTACCAAGGAGCAGGAAAACCCACAGATACACTCTAAATTCTCAGCAACCCAACTATCTGAAGCTGCAGGAGGACCGCCGTTTTGCTGTAGGGCTTCGATATGTCCGGGCAGTTGAACGCGAAACTCCCTCCGATATTTCGCCTCTGCTACTCAGCTTCCGGTACCGTGTTTGCATTTGTGAAGATGTGCTTGATACCGACATAGTTGCCGATAGATGCACAGGTATGACTACACAGTCACACACGAAATGTAAGTGTACTGAGTGTGCCAAATCAGAAGTACTACTACTACGACGCACCACTACTACTTATACTACTTATACTACTAGTACTACCAGTACTACTAGTACTACTACTCGTACTACTACTACTACTACTACTACTACTACTACTACTACTACTACTACTCCTGCTGCTACTACTACTACTACTACTACTACCACTACTACTCCTTCTGCTGCTACTACCACCAACCACCACCACCACCACGACCTTCAACATATCAAACTGGAAGAGTTCCTTTCAGTGCGCCATACGGGTTTCTAGAAGGGTACTTACTGTAAGGGTTTCGATAAAGGGTACTTACTGTGAGGGTTTCTGCAAAACGGTACTATAAGGGCTGCTACAAAAAATACTTTAGGGGTAATAGTTTCTATGAAGAGTGCCACAAGGGTCTCTAGAAGGGGAACTACTGTACCGGGCTTCATATAGGGGGCCTTAATAAATAGAATAAGGTTTTGGGGCCCATTATACTAT
>CAJNDT010000840.1:37500-129820 GCA_905221615.1 Symbiodinium sp. CCMP2592 | reverse complement strand
TTCAATTAAAGAATCTAATATTGCAGCAACAGCAATAATCTGAATTCCATTATATATATATATATGTCTCTCTCTCTCTCTTATTTTGTAGAAGACCAATTAAATTCTTGAATATAATCTTATTCCAGGAAGACAGTTCTTTTATTTTGAAATATATGCTATTTTTGTTATCAGCAACAGACCATTATCCATTTACCGTTGAAAAACGTACGAGAACTACAACCCAACCGCGACCGTCTTCGTCTCGCATGTATTTTGCATGCCAAAGAACACAGCAATGAACATGAACATATGCAGGAGGGACAAGTTCTTTCAACTCGGGCAACTATGCCAGCATCCAGCTTTGTAAGAAACAGCTGATTGCGCCGCTGTCTCCGTCTGTCCGTCCTCCATGCGTCCATGCTCCGATGATAGGCGGATCCTGTCTTGAAGCGCAAGCATTCGTCGCCCTGCTCTGTGCCCTGCGCGTGTCTCCACTTGTTGAAGCCCTGCACGAGATCGTTCATCTCAGGGAGATTTAAGTGTTGTGCCTGGGCCGAGAAGCTTCGGGGAAGGTTTACTTTGGGATTTAAAGGTTTAGGGTCTCGGGTTTCTTTAATAGAGCTTACAGTGTTCCTTAGACAAAGCGCGTTGACCAACAATGCGCCCTCAAACCCTGAACCTAACACCGCCCCGATTCGTAGCGCCTGCAGGAAGCATTCTCAAGACACAGATCCCTTGCGCGGACTTTAGATGGGTCGCTGCTATTAGATAGGCATACTGCATACTTATGTTTCCGGGTTTAGGGCTTGGGACCTGGTGGGTCATGTCATAGAAAATACAAAGCTCTACTCTTTGCTGTTAGGGTTTAAGCTGGTTGAATTCTGGGGCATGGGGTTTAGGGCGGCTTAGGTTAGGTTTCCACGTGCCCGACAAAACAAATAAAACACGCCCAAGCAGCAAATCCCGAAAGGCTAAGTTCTGATCCGGGCGAGGGGCTGTCGAGGTCTGCCACCCGCTTCCACGAAAAAGCCAGGGAGTCTCGGTGGTGTGAGTCGTACCTAGATTGTTCCCGGCTTCGGAATTACGGTGCGAGCAGGGTCCATGGTTTGTTCTTGCTGCCGTACTATTTAGCCGTATGAAACCCGCCAATCTTAAAGCCAGGAATCCAGCAGATGAAGTCGCCGTCCCAGCGTGCCCAGTACCGCTGGACCCCCCACCAGACACGGCCGTCCCTGAAGCTGAGACCTGATACGGAAGATGCAGGGGCAGAGTTTTGGCTTCAAAGCGGGATCTTGAGGCGAGGTGTTGGCTGAACCAGCCAGCTCGCAATGCCTGTCGCTATTGGATTCTCTTGAGCACCGCTCAAAGAATCGCGATGCTGCCATGCTAAGTAAGTGACGACATGTAGTCTTATGATAGAGGCTTTGAAAGCAGTGTTCCCAAGAAGGACGGTTGGCCCACCCTGTCGCAAAACCTTGTCGCCCCAGCTGTTCGATAATTCTCTGTCGTGCTTGCACCTGAGAAATGGGTGTGCCCCGAAGTGTCGGCGCACAAGCCAGCTGTTGATACAAACTTTGTTACGCAGGGGCCACCCAAAACCTTTGACAAGCTCTAAGATTTTGGGTACACAAATCGGCTGAGCGCGAAAACTTCTAAAACCCTCAGATTTAACTGACAGAAACGCCAGTGGCAGCATTAAAACCACTGCATTAGCCGAGCCGTCCAAATGATGACGCATACGAGCCACATGTAGTATAGACTTCCTGAAGAAACCCAAACCTGAAACTGTCTTACGAACCGTAAACCCTCAAGCGTTTACGATCCAGCAACCATAGTTGGCCCGCACAGGTCTGCCAAGACTGTCGTAGGAGTACTTGTCCACGACGTATCGGCCCTGGGGGATATCTTTGGCCAGTATAGGAGTATGATAAGGGTGACCATAATGGTACTGCAAAAGTCACATTTTTGGCGTAGTATCAAGGATACTGTAAGGGTACTGTCATGGCTCCTTTGTAACCTATGTAATTACATAATACTTTACCCCCATACAAAAACAGTCTATAATGGGGCTACTATTAAGGTCCTAATATATCACCCTAATAGTATACGGGCTAGTACCAGGGCACGATAAGGGTTAAGTCTTTGCAGCTTCAGATTCGAAACCACCCTGCCACAAGATGCCTCCAAACCATCTCAGCCTCAACGTTTCCCAAAACAGCTTTTAAGCAAAAACGCTTCCCTAAACCATCGTTCAAAATGCAGACATCAAGCGTTTTGCAAACCGCTGATTCACAGCGGCCGCGGCGCAACAATTGAGTATTTAAGCAGAAAGCTGCCGAGCAGAGCCGCTATCAGGTTGGTACCTGGTACAACAGTGAGAGCTACCGTGCCAATTCAAAACGTTGAGCACACTTTCAGTCTAAATTGACTGTGGCAAACTCAGAGCTGCCGTGAGTCGAATGAACCATAAACACGCTGAGATCATAGCATGAAGCACGATTCGGTGCAAGTTCCACCATGTCAATACTCAGGCAGGATATGCGATTTCGGCATGGCAACGCTCGGCTGCAAATTTCAGACATGACGGCCATAGCTACGAAAAAGCTGTCGGCAAGGCATTCACTACGCACAGAGAGGGCAGAATGTATCTGCGAATGTAGGGTGCAGTCAAGTAACCCTGGTTAGCAGAACACTACGTCCTATAAGCCCTTACTGCAACCAACACCTTAGCCTACACCGTTTCCTCACATAGGTTTGTGGGTTTAGGGTTTATGGCGCGTCGCTGCGCAGCTGTTGTAATTTCTATGTGGGATGCTGCACATGCAGAGGTGTGGTGCAGTGGCCACAGCTAGGACGCTGTTCTCTAACTTCCCACAAATACTTTTGAGTTGGTTTTTGAGTTTGCAGTCCTAAACCCTAAACCTTGAACCCTAAACCCTAAACAAGGTTTTGGGTCTGGCGCCCTGCATTCCTGGGCCGCTCAAGACACGTTGGGGGTGTTTTGGTGCTTAGACATGCACTGGGTTGTAGTTTTGGGGCTCTGAAAAGTATTTATGAATAGGTACCTCTATAGGAACCATAAGGGAAATTAAAAAGTTTCCCAAATTGCCACCTAGTTCAGGTTTCTCCCTGGTACTTAGTAGGGAGTGCGGGAATGGACTATCGAGACTATTATTGGGGATTATATAGGAACTACTATAGGGATCCATTCCCCCATTTCCTACCAAGAACCAGACAGGTTTGACAGCGCTTGAGTTCGGGTTTGGAGTTTGGAGTTCGTGGCTTTCACAGTCTGGACCTGCTTCCCTAAAACCAAATCAAAGCAAGTTTAAAACCTTAAACCTCAATCTCAAACACCCAAAAAAGCGCAACGCAATCCCGCAAACGCACCCAACACTGGACTCTAAAGTTGCCGCAATTCCATAACTTCCCCCTCCACCCGCCTAAAAAAAGGCACTTATAATCCGAAAGCCATCGCAAGGATGCTACCAGGGAGCTGAAGTCTGCAGAATGTGGTAGATGCATCCGCCGCGGTCTTGCCAGGTGCCCTCGAAGAGTTTCATCCGCGATCCTCCAAAGGACTCGGGGTCTCACTGATTGCAACAACATTTCGGGGGCTGCATGTAGTATCGCTAAAAGGGGGCATGATTACTAAAGGTTCTGACCTTCATATTGGGGTTGAGGGTGCAGGGCTTCAGGGCTTTGGGGTGTTCAGGAGCGGTAAACGGCCGAACTTCAACATCAAAAAAGCATAGTCCAGGATTTCCTGCTCCGTGTTTACTAGTCATAAGGTTTCCAAACCACTGAATCTACCGACTTGCTGTGCCACAGCAAGAATCCAAACCAGTTTATATGCAGGAAAACATCGTTCAGCTGGTTAAGAACAAACGGCATTGACTTCAAAGCGAGTCTGCGAGATATGAAAGGGGTGCAGCCATGTTGTTGTCGACCGGTTTCACCAGACCACCATACTACATCAAATGTTAAACGGCCTCGCACAGGTTTGCGAAACCGTGGCTGCTGCTGCGCTACACAAGGACCTGCAACAGCTCCGCGAGTCTGATGATGATCTTCTTCTTCCGCATGGTTACCGAATCAACACAATCATGTTCCGGTGCTTCACTCGCTCAGGTTGGGCCACACTCGGGATTGTGCTTAATCATGTTGACAGCTAACTCCGACCAAATCAAAAACACAAACGAAACCTTGCTGCCAAATCGGAAAACCCAGTCGAAAATCCAAAGACTCGATTTTGCAGCATCTATATTGATCCTGAACCTAAATCCTTTAACCCCTTTCCTCTAAAACCCTGCACCGCCCACATCCTATGTTACCAAACCCCGGTTTCTCCGGCCTGCGCGAACGCTCTCCTCCTCCTCCTCGTCCTCCTCCTTCTCCTCCTTACCTGGTGCAGGTGCCCAGAGAGCCCAAGACCCCTCAAATACGAAAGCTCCGGTGCACTCCGGGGCCCAGAACGTTATATGATCCATATTCGTACGGCGAGCAGGTGTCTAGTGTAGTTACCCTGACATTGTACGGAACCTAGACATGGTTTACGGTAAGCTGCTTAAGTTTTTGGAGTTGGGCTCTAGGTACGAAGAGCTCAGTGGTCCGAGGAACTAGGGTTCTACAGCATGAGCCTGCGCTGTTGAGCCTATCTATGCCTATCTGTCTGTGCATACATACATACATGCATACATACAGACAGACTAACATACATACATATGTGGATATCTATACACACACGTGCACGTATGAATGTGTAAACATATAAAACGTTTATACCATACATGTATATATATGTTCACATATGCGTGCGTTTCTTCGGTATATAGTTAATTAGATCTAGATAGGTACATACATCAACATATGCTCTTGGGTCCGTGTGTATACCTTCGCCGCTCATATGCAAAAACCTGTACAAACTGTACTCTCGACTTGGGATGATGGAGTTTCGGGGGGCTTAGTACGTCGGGCTAAAGCTTTAGTGCAACTCGCTGCACGGTACTGATAATCGCGGTAATACTTGTAGCTAGCCGTGAGACTGCAAGCGGTGGATCAGGAGAGGTACCAGTTGATAGGGAGTGTAATGTAGGGGCCTAAATAACTACCTATATTGTTTTGGGGTTCCTTATTTATAAGTATGGTATTTGGGGCCCCAAAACACTACTCTAATTATTAGGGCCCCTATATTAGGGTCGCTTGGAGTCTCGAGCTTGCTCTGCTGTTGACGCCAAATCCCAAACCTACCAGTCGGCAGAAGACTAAACCTGTCCGATCACCTGTTTCGATTAATGAGCCTGAACCAACACCCTAAAGCAATCTAAAGCACGAAAACCTCGCATCGAATCCGAGAACCCTACGTGAAACCGACTTCGAGCTTCAGGATTTGGAGCTGTATGCCGAAAGATGTGCGATTGTTGGACCAGAAAAAGGGTTGGAAACTCAAGGAGTTCGAGTTCTTGGCTGAAGGATTTAGGGCGTAAATGTCCAATGTAGGAACCTGATTAAGAAACCCTGGGCCTAAAACCCGTAGGATTCATATAAGGAACCCTAATGATTCTTAATCAGGTTCCTACATTAACCTTTTCGACCTGGGCCCACGGCTTCGACACGGGTTAGGAGCTTTAGGCCCTGATAGCAATATGCGATCACGGAGCGTGCGGTCAGCAAAGCAAGCTTTTTCCCCACCCTCGGTGTGGGGTTGTTAGATTTTAAAGTCAGCTATTACTCGTCGCCCGCTGAGATTACCTCCTGGAGCACCCAACCCCACAGACTACCGTGAGAATACCGTGAGAATCCTTGGAGTGCCCATGCCCACAGACTACCGTGAGAATCCCTGGAGTGCCCAACCCCACAGACTACCGTGAGAATCCCTGGAGTGCCCAACCCCACATAGGGAGTGGCAGCACTGCCGGCAGAGGCAGCCCAACCTGTCCCCGCACTCCCCAAGCTGCCCGAACTCCAGCCTGTTTCTGGCAGCTGCATGGCGAGAGCTGGTGGAGGAGAGGCGAGGCGGACTGCTGCGTCGACTTGAGTTCGCGAGAGGCTACACAAGCGAAGAGCATGGACAGAGCTGGATTCCGCAAGCACTCACTCGCTCGAGATGTGTCAGCAGCATTTCAACACATCAAGCCCAGGAATTTCCAGTGTCCGTCGATTGTACATGCAAGACAGGTGTCAGTGGCATCGCAATGCAAATAGTCTAACGGTGTTCTCGGCATGCTCAAAAGATCGATAGGCAAACGAAATGCGGCCGTTGGGTTCGACGCAAACTCTGCGGGAAGATTTGATCTCGATATATCCTCCGTTTGCCCGAACGCAAATAGTGTTGATGCTGCTGGTAGCCACCTGCATTGATGTACACGCACTCGCAGACGGAACCTTGAACCTTCCTACTGACGATGCGACGTGCTTTTCCTTCGTTACCCTCGCTGCAGACACTGTCCAGATACTGTCAATGCAGGGTTCAGTGCGAAAGCTTGATGTACGGCTCTACCGAAATTGAGCAAGCTACTTTGGTTATACCGGCTCTCGCACATGGGACTTCAGCGTAACCCGATAATCGGAGTCAGTATTGACCCGAGAATCGGAGTCGTGTCGGTCGTAAACGAGTTGATGCCGTAGCTCTTCGCACAGTATCTCCGAACTGACAACGTGTAGCTGCCCGTTCATAAATTATTACTCCAGGGCCCATCCCCCCAGAGTTGCATAGAATTGTCGCGAAAGCACGATCCTGATAGCTACTGCAAATTACTATAGGGCTGATCCTCGCAGAGTTGTATAGAACTGTTGCGAGAGCACGCTCCTGATAGCTACTAAGACACGGAGGCGAGTCGACTGCGCCAATGCAGCTGTTGGACTCCACGGAAACTACCGAAGCTTGACTCTGGATAATCGCTGAACTGTGGCCAAGACACAATGCTAGCCCTTGAACGCCAGTGGGAGGAACTTCACGAACTCAGCTTTTGCCTGAGACAACCTGTGGTGCTATCGTCTCAGGCGACTCACGCCGGCAGCAGCTTAACGGCTAGATTAAAGCCAACTCAGCAACAACAGCTTTAATTCACATTACTCGCTTCCTCTTCGGCTAGCCCTTTCCAATTCTACGATTATGCTTTTTATGGCTACACCTTTCCGTATTGCTGACATGTGCTGAACATGGCAAGAACACGAATTCAGAGCTGCCTACTTTTGTTTTGGCCTGCAGTGTGACGACTTGCAGTCGCTTTCGCCGGGCGACGGTCTGCGGTTGTAAGCAGCGAGTGTCGTGACTTGCATCTCGCCTCTGGCGGCTCTGGATCGTGAGAGCTCTCCAATACGACTGCGGGCATTGCTGCAGAACTCGCGTCTTTCACGACCGCAAGCATTGCTGTAGCGCTCAATCCTAAACCTTTCGTGTTTAGGAACACGGTTTAGTGCTAAATCCTAAAGCTTTCGTGTTTAGTAACAGGGTTTTAAAAGGCTGTAATAAGGCTTTAATCTGGCTTCAATAAGGCCTTCATACGACTTTAGGAAGGACTTAAAAAGTTGGAATAAGAGCTTAGTATGGCCTTCATAAACCTTTTGAAAGCTTCATGTGGCTGTAGTAAGGTGTCAGTAAAGGCTTAATACGGCCTTAATGAGGCTTTATTCATGCCTCAACAGGGCCTTCACGTTGACAAGGGCTCCATATGGCCTTAAGAAATCTTAATACGATTTTAAGAAGAACTTAACAACAAACTTAACAACTTAACACGGACCACCACAAATAAAAGCCTGCATAAAGGTTTAACGTAGATGTAATACGACTTCAATACAAACTAGATATGGTCTTACCAAGATTTTCATGTACTCTGAATGGCTGGGCTGCCAGCGAAGGCGACGCGCAAGCCGCGACACTGACGATCCCGAACCGGCAGAGTCGAAATGCAAGTCATGACGTTCGCTGCCTGCAACCGAAGACCGTCGCAAGGCGAAGGCGACTGCGAGTCGTCACACTGCAGGCCCAGGACCGACGAGCCTCGGCACTAAACAAGCCAGTGTGTCACCTTACACATTTCGTTTTCTGCGAGCTGCACAAGTATATCCTTCCGAACGAAACCCCGCCACGTGTGAAGTGTCGAGGGCTCTCGGATGCGACTGCGGGCATTGCTGCAGAACTCGCGTCTCCCACGACCGCCAGCATTGCTGCATGACTCTGTTCTCTGCCCTGCGAAACAAAAAAGGAGTTCAGGAAACTAAACCCTAAAAAGCGGAGCTGGTTAAGGGTGGGAGCCGCCCTTAACGGGCGCGGGCGGGAGAAGAAATACTCGCGCGCGGCCAACACAAGGCCCCAGCCTCCGAAGCCCTCATGCGCGCTCCGAAGCCGAAAAAACTCTCATCGAGGTTGTGCGCTCAAGCGAAGTGGCAACGACTGTTGTGCCTTGCGCAAAGCTTCAATCCCTAAATCCTAAACCCCTACACCCTAAACCCTTCAGTGCTGGCGAAGCGACTGGTGTCTCCTTGCGCCGCCGGCGTGGCTTGGGCGGCGAAGTGGGCGCCTCGAGCGCGGAGAGGCTCAGGAGGCGAATTTCCATGGAGTTTTCTGGGGAATTCGCTTCATCTTCGCATGTCTTTGCAAAGGGGTTTGGGGCTTCAAGATCTGGGTTTAGGGCCTGGGGTTTAGGGTTTGGTCTGGGGTCCAGGCTTCCGGGCAAGTAGCAGGTAAAACGGCAAGACCATTCGCGGGGCGAGGAGTGCAGGCTCAGGTATACCAGAGCCTGTGCTCTGAGAGAAAGCCTAACACATCCTAACACAAACGTTACTACAGACCTGCTCCCGTGAGTTTGCCAGGCGTCAGGCTTTTATCTACTCGCAGACCGAATGATACGAAGAGCAGCTTGCTTCAGAGTTCCATGAGTGCAAATTTTGGGGTTTTGGCGCTCTTTCGGTAGCATTCTTCATGTGAAACCGTTCTCCAAACACGCTTGGCCACCTAGACTCCCACGTGCCGGTGGTGATGGTGATCCGGCCATATAGGCAGATGAGCCTCAGGAGAAGATCAGATTCTGAAACCCTGGGCCCTGAAGACTTTGAAGTGCCTCAGACCGAGCCACGATTACAAGATCTCATTGGCTCTGGGACCCTGGGGCATCTTGGTCCGGGAGGTCTAGGGTGTATATGTATATGTTTTTCCACTCCTTTGCCACCTACATTCCTTTGTCACCTATATGTCTGTAAGCACGCAAGCCTTCATGGCTGTACTGCCTGGAGCAAGGGCTGACATGCTCGCAAAAAGCTGTTTCCGTACAAGCACATCTGGTGCCAACAAAACTGTCGGAAAAACAAAACGTATGCTTTACTACTGAAATGAAGAACTCGGAGCCGCAAACAGTACGTACCTCGTGTGTAAGCATGGAGGGCATGGTACGCATCTTTCACCCGCTGTGTTAAGGTGTTAAGCTAGTATCAGTAGCGAGTTCAAAACACACCACAACCTGGCAAGGGCAACTGGTAGCTTACTCCTAATCGCTGTCTGCATTTTGAAACCTAGTATCGGCTCAGATTCTACGTCACGTAGCCGCCGGTGGGTGTGGATCACACGATTCTTTGCGCGGTCTGCTGGGCCGAGCGGCCTTTTCCCACTCGCTCGCGTGGGTCACCCTTGCCAAGCCGGTCGCCTCAGCTGGGGTTTCGGGACTTAGCCTCTGAAGGCATCCTGGTCGCAGATTTCAGGCACTTTGCTACGCTTCCTACAGCTTGGGACTCATGGCTTCCATGTGACACCTGGGTCCTCTTCTATACAGCCTGGGCCTGCCTCTGCCGAAGCTGCAAAGACTGAGCGCGTTCGCAGTCATCGTGAACACTTCTTCGTCATCATTATCATCATCATTACCCATCATCATGTCAATCTGTCTGCCGCGCCGAGGGGCCTTTTCCGCCGCACCTCCAAGGGGCATTTCCAACATGATCGCCTTTCAGGGCTTCGGTGCTAGCTTCAGCAAACTCTGGGATGCAATCTTACACTTCCTTCTAGTAGAATGCCTATAGGCATAGGCTCAAGACCCCAGGCGCTCTGGGATCGCTTCTAAGAAAGAAGCATGTGCAACTTGTAAGTGGTACTGCGGAGCACTGCGGAAGCTTAAGTGCTTGCGTTGAAGATGCTCGTCGCAGTCACCGCATCAGCATCAGCAGTATCCTCATCGTCATCATCATCATCATCATCTTCACCGCCATCGCAATCCTCGTCACGCGCATAACTGAAAAGCGGCCAGCCCGCCTCGTGGATGCGGCGGAAGGACCACCCGCGGAGAATCGCCTCGGTTACACAAACGCAATCCCGATCCAAACTAGCGTAAGGTCCTCGGGCTTCTTGATCTGACAGCAGAGCTATCAAGGTGTTCATGCTGGGATCAGCTTGAATCTCTGCAAGTCGTCCAGTCTGCACATACGTGCATACATATATATATATATATATATATATATATATATATATATTATACACACATGCATACATGTGTACATATATTTGTACATACATGTAATTACGTATATCTGTATATATTTATGTGCATCTGTATATGCGATATATATATATATATGCATGTATGTGTATGTGTATGTACATGTATATGTGTACGTATATGTTTATGTATGTGTGGCACCGCACCGCCTCGCAAGTGGCCCCCGCCCCGGCCCCGCCCTCCCGTGGTGGTCTGGAGGCGAGTGGTACTGTGCCATTGCATGTGATTATCCCCCGTTTTGTGCGGAACAACTTGGGCCGAAGTTGGTTTGGGCTGCAGGGTTCAGGCCTGCGTCGGGGGACAAGTCTAGGAAATTTGCTCGTGGGTAGTCATTCGGCGGGTAGTGGATGGTGCTGATACATGTCGGCCACACATCCTGCCTACATACTGCTTCCAAAGTTCGGGTTTCGACCGTCCTATGCAAGAGGCTTTCCTTGTGCAGCTTAGATAATTGTGGCTGCAGGCTACAGCTGATCAGATCTTGCGTCGTCCTGTGCCAGCACATACCAGCAACAGTGGGGTTCATCGAAAAGGCAACTGCCCCGAGAACAACAGCTATGTAAGTGCCTTGCAAAGCCTACGTCAGGGCGGTAAGGGGCATGTAAGGCCTGAAAAGTGACATGAAAGGCTCATCTAAGGGCTATGTAAGGGGCATGTAAGGGCTGTGTGGGGGGGGGGGCCCTTCCTGGTCTCTAGCATTTGGTTGTTCTGCCCATCGTTCATTCCTAAAGTACTAACTCTGAACTCTAAACCCTAACCCTGAACCTACCAAATGCCAGTCACAGTGCTTGCGAGCTGCTGAAGCTGAATAGGAGCAACAGCGATAGCAACAATAGTAGTCATAGAGGCATAATAATAGTAGAGCATCTAAACAGGAACTGAAACCTTTAGTCTCATGGCTTCGACTTCTTTGCAAGACAAGCCATGTGTGGCTCCACACTTCTTACGAACCTCACAGAAGCATCGGTTAAATCCAAGGGCGAAGCAAGCCCCGAACCCTAAACGAACCCTCAATCCTACACACACACACACACACACACACACACACACACACACACACACACACACACACACACACACACACACACACACACACACACACACACACACACACACACACACACACACACACACACACACACACACACACACACACACACACACACACACACACACACACACACACACACACACACACACACACACACACACACACACACACACACACACACACACACACACACACACACACACACACACACACACACACACACACACACACACACACACACACACACACACACACACACACACACACACACACACACACACACACACACACACACACACACACACACACACACACACACACACACACACACACACACACACACACACACACACACACACACACACACACACACACACACACACACACACACACACACACACACACACACACACACACACACACACACACACACACACACACACACACACACACACACACACACACACACACACACACACACACACACACACCCCGAACAAACTTAAGGCCCAAATACAAATTCAGCCCCACATGTACCCTCATCTCTAACTGAAATCATATGGGGGTTCCGGAAATAGGGACCCTACTATAGTACCCTAAATAGTAGGATCCTTATTATTAGGACCCCCAAATAACGTACCCCTAATTTTCGGAAACGCCCATATAAAGCCCTAACGAACACCTCAAAGGCGACGTAAAAGTCTGAGCCACGCGGAGGGAAGAAGCCAGGCTGGGCGCCGTCCACCGTTGAGGAGGCTTCTATCTCGGCTTGGGGCTGCATGATAGGTCAAGTTTTTTCTTTTAAGGTGCAATGGCTCGATAGGTCAAGTTTAGGTTTTAGGATTCAGGGTTATAGGGTTGAGGGTGTATCTTCCGAACAGTTGTAATTCCTAAATCAAAGATGCGCTCGGCAAACTGCTCTAGTGCGCGGATCATGTCGGATCCTCAACGGCCTACAGAGACCACCTGTCGGGAGGGGGTGCGGCAAGATCATGTACCCGCATGAACCCTGTCTAACTCCAAGAAACTGATTCAGGGCATGAGGTTGAATGAATTCGGGTCAGAGGGTCTTCCAAACTTGCCATCCCGTGTCCAAAACCGGGTGACATATCATTTAGAGTTCATCCACGACTCCTTCAACCATGGCGTTCAGCATGGTTTTGGGTATAGCACTGTGTGAGAATTTGTCTGCCGGATCAAGATACGAAGACCTTGCTAGAATGCTAGAATTGCTTGAGGTTCATGCGCTAAACGCTAAACAAAATCTGCTGTTGGAGTACAACACAAATCAACAGGCACACCAAAGCAGGCCCCTGGCGGAGGCTCCAGGTTTCATTGTTTGCATGCTGAAACAGGGCAGGTCACGAACTTCGCTTGGATGCCTTTCGGCATGTCCTCAAACTTGTGCACGTACACAGGCACCCTCCTTGAAGCCAAGACTGCTGCTTTTGTCAGCGGGTTACTTTGGTTTGGGGCGGGGGAGGAGCGGATGAGATGTTTCACAAACTGTAGTTATGTATGCATCGGAGGCTCCGCACGCCAGGCTTTGCGTCTTCTCTTGACTCTGGTCTTCAAGAGGCCTAGGGATGCCTGCTGTGTTGTGTGGAAGTCCGGTCAGCACCGTGCTCTCGGACGACGGTGCTGCATACTGCTTTGAAAGGAATGTCATTAAAGGATAGTTATCGATGCAGGCTTCGGTTTATCTTATTGCAAAGCCATGGCAAAGAGGAGGCGAGACCATGTTGGGCAGTATGCAGTCTTATAGCATCTTGAACCTCTAGAATGTTTCTAAGCACAGCAGAACAGCCGACAGACAGGCTTTTGGACTCTTGTACAAGACAGTTTGACTTCGACCCGATGGTACGAGGCTTCATTAGCTTCTGCCAAGTTGTGCACCATTGTACACCAGCTGGTCTGACATGATGCTGCGCAGAACATTGCCGCAACAACAGCTTGACATCAGGGTACCAGGGAGCAACCTTCTATCATATGCCGTGCATCATGTAACCAACCAATCCGAGAATCAGGCTATCGGCTCTGGTCTCGTCGCCCACCTCCATGCGATGAGATGGATGACCCAAGAATCTTTCGACATGTGCAGCCGAATAAAGGACACCCTAAGTTCTTGATTCAGCCTTTGCAGGCACGGCCTCGCCGAGCAAAGAGAGCACAAACACGACAAACTAATGTCGACCCATTATAAAACCAAAGAAGGCAACGACCACTCCCGCCTCCCTCAGCTTCCTCATGTACTGCTTCAGCCTCAGCTGCCCGCAAACGCCAGATTCCACTCGCTTCGGGTGTAGCTTCTAACACAAATAGACTGAAGAATGTTAAACATGTCTGTTACGGTTTCTTTAACCCTAAAAACCTCAGAACAGCACTTGCGCAGTCACCAACCACATCAGTGCCTGTACGAAACATGGCCACAAATAAGCCCTCAGCAGAAGGCAAACCATGCAAGACGGACCCCATGTTCTGAAAGCGCCGGATTGAACAGATCTCTCAGACAGCCTTTCGTCCAAGCCCACCAGCTGTTTCACCCTAACTCCTAAGCCCCCCACATACAGAACTTATGGCGAACACCGGGCGGCACCGTCAGGCGACGATTTCCGCACATCACGTGCAGCTTGCCGTCTTGCTGAACGCCTTCGGCCGGTGTGGTTCATTCATGTAGGCGAATGGAATCCGGGTGGAGGGCGTAATGTTAAGAGAAGGGGAGGTGGGCTCAGTAGGATTGGACTAGTGCAGCTCCTAACGACCTCGCAAAAACATCAAGAACTTCAAGCTCTCAGACACATCAACGGCCGAGTTACTACATAACTGATTACCGTAGTATTGGACTATGCTGGACAAGCCCACTGCACGATAGAAACCATGGTGTCCATGCTTGGCAAGAACATCATCAATGATCCCCAAACTCTCAAACCCTAAGCC
This sequence comes from Symbiodinium sp. CCMP2592, assembly GCA_905221615.1. NCBI lineage: Eukaryota > Dinophyceae > Suessiales > Symbiodiniaceae > Symbiodinium > Symbiodinium sp. CCMP2592. The sequence continues at coordinate 115,366 of CAJNDT010000840.1, read as the reverse complement.
CTAAGCACCTACATTGCGCACCCTAAACTCCGAGTCCTCACGACCCGCAAGCGCAGCCTGGATACGTAACACCAGCAGGAGAATCCTTGTACCCTCAACCCCGAAACACTATAAATTTTAATAAATCTCAACCCTCAAAGCCTCTACCTGAGTCTACCCCTAAACCCTAAACCCCTAAGCCCTAAACCACCCGGCCTACGAGGGCTGTGAGCCCCTCGGCTTCTAGGATGCCTCTCTCCAGATCCGAGAGCAAACACGTCAGGCGCTGTCCTTTGTGAGGCCCATTCCTGCGGCTTTTGGCTTCAGGGCTCCGTTCTTAAGGCCTTTAGCATGACTTGCAGCTTGCATTTAGAGATGAAGTTATTTTGAAGGTTTTCAGGGTTTCGACGACCACGACGGCCACGATCACCACTGCGACCATGACCACGCCTCCACCACCACCAGTCGACCATGAAGCGGACGGAAGGGAGCCCTCAAAATCGTTCGGAGCCCACACTAAAGACCCAGTCGAGCCTTGGAGTGTGGCCCGGGTCGGACTTCAGGTGCTTCCACATTTTGGGGGCGCCACCTCCAAACTCCCGGCCTTCTGTGGATACGAAAGGAAGGCAAACAGTGCCCCGCGGCATCGCCGGGACTGGGCACTCTGTGAATAGGAGCCTTAAGCACTAGAAACTGGGAGTGGGGTTTTCGTATACTATGGTTGTCATAAGGAACTCCCAACACACATATATATATATATATATATATGTATATATATATATATGCCTATATAATTATATATATATATATATATATATACATACATGGTCTTGGGACGTGAGCCCAAAGTGTGCCGCCCCGCAGCGGGAGTGGCGCAACTTCGAGGTGCACCCCCGCCGCGTGCACAGTGCATTTTTCTGAATGAAAACCATTTGCGTGTTACCACACTGCTTGGGAATATATGTGGAGAAGGAGAGATGGGCGGACACCAACTCTGTCAGTCTGCATGAATGTATCTCTGACTGCATTGGCACGGAGCGTCCCATTTCGCATCGCTTCTTGAAGTGCTGCCTTCACCCTGTGCTTCACAAGCATTGTGCAAATCCGGGAGTCCTGAAAGTCTGGGAGACCTGATGGTGGGTAAAGATGAGCCTGTCCGGCGACTCCAGCCGCAGCAAGTGCCCCCACTTCTTGTGGACCTTGTCCGCATTGTGGTACGACGGATCCCAATCCTGGGCAAACACTTGCATCACCAAGGACCGGCTCGGGCCTCCACAGCGGAGGTTCCCTAATCCTTAAGCCTCCAAGCTCGAAACTACACAATCTCGTAAACCTAAAAAACCTCCCTTCCCCAGCAAGTCACAACTCAAATCTGCTAAGCTAGACGAGCAGTAGATGGAAATGCTTCCAACATGTCTCCCCTGCATCTGAGAACCATGGCCTGATATGGTATTGCATCGAAAAGCGCTGTATCGTGTTTGTAACATGCTGTAGTATACGGTGTTGTGGTATACAGTGCTGTATTGTGTTCTGTTATAAGTTGATGTACTGAATCATGTTGCCTCGTACTGAACTGTCTTGAAATATCCTGCATTTTTTGTTGTAGTATGCTGTACTCTACCGTATTACCGTATTATGCTGTATCATACTTTTTCTATGTAGCATCATATGATAGATTACTGTAGTGCATTTCGTTGTACTACACATATTGCGCCTTTGCATAATGTTGTCAAGTCTCGTGCTGCAAGATGTTTACCTTGTTACACTGTGTCATAATACGCTTTGTACTGTTTCATTGTACAGTAATGCAATTTGCCATGTTTGTACCATACTCAGCCGTGGTATATCATACTACGCTATGAAGCATTATATCTATGTATGTATTTTATGCCACCAAGCTGCAGTACACTATAGAGTAGCATGGTAGAGTGCAGGAAAGTATTTGTACGTTTCAATATCAACATATGTTTTTTGTTTGCACTCATTATACTAGACTACAGCATATTGCATTATGCTATGCGATGTTGTATTTTGCCGCATCATAACTACTATATTAAGATTCTCGTCTATCCTATTCTGTCATGTTCGATTATGTATCATACTGAACCTTTCTACCCATTATACAACTGGGTTGTGTCATCTTGTGTTATCTTGTACTATGGCATGTTGTATTATACTTTGTTGTACCCTTTCCGTTCTACTGTAGATCTCGTGTTACTTCATTCTGCTATGGTGTGGTAAGCGCATTGAACTCCAGCAGGTTTCACTGTGCGAATGTGCCACTATCATACGATATGCCACACTATGCGATATTTCGCGAGGGGGTATGATATTCTGAGATGTTACGAACATGTGTTACTATGTTACTATGACAGTAGGTCTTATTAGACTCTGACGGGTTCTGTCACATCATACCAACTCCAAGCTTTCTATGCATTTTATACCTTAGGTTTTGACACGCGATGATATGTTGTGCTATGTGATGTTATGTGCTGCGGCATTATATCGTATTCTTTTACAGTGTAATGATACTGCTTGACCCAGTGTAATAGTATTGGGACTCATCATAGCGTACGTATTAGTAGTCATATGAGTAGTGGTAACAGTACTAGTATTCAAGATTCGTGTTCCTATCTCGCATTTGCTCTTGCCATTGCATGAACATGACTACTAATTAGTAACAGTACAAATAACCTCAGTATAATGTTCGTATTCGCATTCGTACTGGCCTTCGTATTCTGATCTGGTACTCGTGTTAATATTTAGCATTCGTGTTAAAAAAACATGTCTCGTATTCGTGTTACCTTTAGTACTGCTATTAGTATTGGCATTCGTATTGGCAGAACACCCGATTGTCTAACTGAAATGACGCCTGATGCGTTGAATGATCTGCCGCACCGTTCTACACACACCGTATGTAGACTTACATAATGCCGGCCTACATACATGCATGCATGCTTAGGAAGCCGCTCTATTAAGCACTATACACCTTCTTTCTGGAGTTCGGCATGATACACGGTGCTGCAGTCGAGCCATGCGTGGTATGAGAGTAGGCGCATTTCCTGCGCGGCTTCTAGGACATGTGCAGAAACTGAGAAGGAACGCAAAACCCTACAGAGGCCCCGGTCCCGACCCTGAGCAAGAGGCCCTGAACCCTGGACGGGCAAAGGCGCATTGGCGCTCCTCTGTGCCTCCCTCAGCAGATATATTTGGCGAGCACAGCACCTCTCCGGTGAAGCCCTGATCGAGGGCGGCAAGAGGAGGCTAGAAAAATCGAACACCACAAGAAATTTCGGAGTTAGTGCGCTCTGGGACCAGCAGTACTATAGAGCAGCATCTTCGTATTCCGCTTGCAGGCTGCAGAAACTGAGAGTTTGTACAGGTTCGGGACCTCGGGATTTAATCATCCACACATTTCACCAGCTCAGGATTCATCGCAGTCTGTCCCTCAACCGCAAGGCCTAAATTGCATCGGCTTCACAGCACTCCCTCGACTTCATCGAAAGGCTCATCGCACGAAACCGTAACCCTTCAGCTCCTCAATCTTTCCAAACTCCAAAGCTCGCTAGCTGATTTTCTGCATCGGGCCGACTTCGGGGTCCTAGTAGGGAAGCAGCAAACAACGTAAACATGCGCAGCGACCCCCTGGAAGCCGAAACGCGGGAAACCCTCCCCTTTTTTAAGCCCCAAGGCCCTGAACAAGTCCCCCCTCGGGGTCTTGCCCTACCCGGTCCTCCTGCGACGCTTGGCAAATGCATCGACCGAGAACTCGTCGTCGCTGTACATCCGAAGACTGAGCAGGACTGAAACAGGGCTTAGGGTTGTATAGGACGATCGCGTCTCGGGATTTCGGAATAGCACTGGGGAAGTCCAGTCTTTGCTGGAAGGACCAGAGGACTTCGAAAGCTCTTGACACTTTGGGGTTCAGAAGTAGGGCAATCGGAGTTGGAAGGTTTGAAAGTCCCTTTGCGATACCCGGCGACCCTCCAAAGCAGGACTTTGGTTTCTAGGGCTTCAGGGCTGCAGGTTCGCAGATTCGGGATTGAAGATCCGTTTTTTCACGGAGAGGCTTTGCCGAAGGACTCCTGGAAAGATCACCCGGTGACCGGTTTCAGTGTATTTGCCCCAACCGGGGTCCCTAAGCGTAGCGGGATGTTCGTCTGCAAGACACCATCAACAAATCACGTCTCATTTGTACGAGCCCAGCACCCTATCGAGAAGAGGCGACCACATGTCTTTCCCCACAGGCCCCGATACCCCCCCTACAGTAAAAGCCAGAAAGTTGGAATATGGTTTCATGGTAGGATACCCTATAATTTACCATAGAAGGGTTAGGATAATCATATTCCAACTTTTTGGCTTTTACCTTAAACCCTAAACCCTAAACTCGAAGCCCTGGCGTTGTTGCTTTGGGGTTCAGGGCCTGGTTTAGGGCTCCGAGACTTCTGCGCCCTCGCAGACGCAAGGCACACGGCTTTTCAGGGCTGAGGGCTACGGTTGATGACATAAGTCTAGCACTACCCATAACATGGAACATGCCATAATTTGTATAGTTTAGGGTCCTTAAGATAATGCAGGATGAGTATATCCATCAACCGTAGGATGACCCCGGACGTCTGGAATTTGCTGGGTTTGAAGATTCGACCAGTGCGGATCCCGTCTAGCCTGCGCGGTGTAGAGTACAGCCAGATGTTGGAAAACTCAGGCCACCCTCAGCATTACGCCAAGGTGAAGTTCACAAGAATTCTGCCTCAAGAGAATTGCCACGTACGAGAATCATGTACGTAAGACCCGAACACACACACACAGCAAGCTCCGAAGAACAACTTCTGAGCTGGCAACAACAGCATCCCCCAGGCCTCAATCCTTGTTGCTGCACTTTCCTTGAACCCCTTAAACCCCCAAACTTCAAATCCTCACTCCCTCAGTTCCGAAGCCACCACTGCAAGACAAGCTTCCGCTTTCTCGCCTTGAGGATGACCCTGCAATGCACTGTGAATGCTTCTTCAGCGAAGCTTCTTCATGATGACTCAGAAGTGAAAGTTGCTGTCACTCTCTGATGTGTACCAACACTGCCAACACTGCTCTACTCCACTGTGATTATGAACCAGAACAAATAGATGAAGAGAGTGTGTTTAGCACGATTCTCATCGCTGCCTCGCATTGCTATCACAGAAAATACAGACATACACTCATAAAGACTAATAAGAACCCACACTTGCGAAGAGTCTTGCTGGAAGCCTGTGCAGTAGAGTAGTGATAAGTGTCGAATGCCACAGTACCAGTGCCGTGCGGGTCACATTATACTATGCCATATCATATCGTATGATGATTTCGCATACCTTTACTAGGCTATATGGGAGCTTCCGAAAATAGGGGACCCTAATATAGTCCCCTAATAGTAGGATCCTTCTTGTAAGGACCCCGAAATATGTTATCCCCAGTATTTTCGGAAACTCCCATATCTCATGTAGCAGTAGCCGCCTCGAGAAGACGACTCAGCTTAGGAAGGAGCTGCTGGTGCTGATGGACTACATGCTTTACCGCTGAAACCCGAAACATCAAGCCAAACTCTAAAACCCCAGCGTTACCTAAATTAGGTCTGACTCCCCGCCCGGGCAGATCGATGACAGCTGCCCAGTAACTTGAGGTGGCGGGCTTTAAAATTCTGGGCATTCACGGCATACCCCTTGAGCCGGAGATTGAACTTACACGGAGCTTGATTAAGTTTCCGAAGGCACAAGTCAACAGTCAGCCCCAAATATTTCGCAAACGACAAAAGCTGAGCAACGAGCGGTTTACGAGCTGTTGCGTCTCGAGGCAGACGTGTGTCCACTAACAATCTGGACTGTTAGCAAGGCGCCGTCGAGTGTCCCAGTAGAAACAGCTTTTTTCCTTAGGGAAACCTGCTGCGTGGGTAGCCTACACGACACTGATGGGCTATCTTTGGCGATCACGTTTACGGTATCGCTCCTTGCTACTTGATCATTGCTTGTGGGTCGGAGTGAAGATCTAGGTGTGCCGCAAATCAGCGCATTATTGTGCAAGGCCCCACGATTGAAGTGGGAAGACCCGAACCGGTAAAGCATTGTATAACTTACCATGTAACTAATTACGATGACTATTATGATTGTTATAAACATGATTAGTATCACCATTATCATTCAGATTGTTATAGCATGCAACATTTTCTGCTGAAGCCCTTTCATATCATTCGCTTGTGCTTCAACAACTGCGCAGCCGAGGGCAGCTGGAAATCAAAATGTCTGAAGGAGTGCTGCTCCTGACCCAATTGTAACCGTCCCGACACCTAGACCCCTGAGTGGACTTAGTATGCACGACACACAAGCAACACAGCATCCCCAAAAACAAGCCCCTTCAATCCGAAAGCCGCACCAAGCCTGAAAACTTGAGACCCTGGACACAAGTTGTCGCATGCAGCCTTATCCTTTGCTTGCAAAGGCCGCAATCTAACCTCGACATCATAGAACCCCATGCCATATCCCAAACAACAAACCACAGGTTCGAAAGCAGAACCCCAGTTCCGGTGAACACCCACTGGCGCCTTCTGGACAGCTGGGGCTCGAGCCTGTTTCGGGCTCAGCTTCGAGATCTCAAGGTTCAAGGGGATCAGGGCATAGGGATTGGCTTGGGCTTGAAAGTCTACGGTTTTGCTTTTGGCTTTAAGGTTTTGGCTATGGGGTTTCGGGCACGGCGAAGAAAGGGGCTTGAGTGCTATCTGCAAAATACAGCAGCCCGAGATCGTCCACGGACCTAGCGCATCATGTCACTGCACAGCACCCAACTTTACATGGGTTTGTGGATGTTAAGACGTGCGATTATCACCTTGTAGTAGCAGGGCTAGAACCAACGAACCCAGCCCGCTTTTCAAGTTCGTGCTCTAGCCTGCTGTAGCTTTTAACTGCGGGAAATGCTTTAACCTTGTAGATGGAAGCTGTAACTATAGTAGTTAATCGACTATTTTATAGTACATATATTGTAGCATATTCATGTATATTACAATCGGTTAATGTACGTTATACTTATAGTATATTATAGTTGACTATCGTATATTGCTACAGACCTGGTGCTCCCGAAGTTATAGTACTGTATTATCAATGTTACTGGTAGTTTTGTATTGTGATTAGAGCTTACCTTTTTTTGTGGTTTACTACATATTATGACATGGAAAGGCTAATGCTCAAACTGGTGCGAAGCAACTGCACCTTTCTGAGCGATGGCTCCGGGCGTAGGGTTTCGAGATGTTGGAGTTTTGAGGTGGTAAGATGTCGGGATGACGCCTAATGATGCTAGCACTAGCCCCCCTAAGCCCCAAGCGACCGAGTTCCAAATTGGGAATATCAGCAGGCTGCCATGCTCCTGAACTGATGTGCTGGCAATCCGAATCTCAAGTGCCCAGTCTTTCCGACACGGGCAGGCCTGCTGCGAATGTGGTCCGGAATCTCCTCCTGGCGCTGCTCTGAAAAGTTCAATCTTGCAGAAGCCCGGGCTGCCTTCGAACCAGAACGCCCAGCAAAGGTCTCCACTGTAGCGGAAGGCCGTCTGCTCTGCATCATCGTTTAAAAGACATGGAGATCTGATCGAATGCATCGGCGAGCGGGAGCTCGCAACAAACCTGCTTGGCAAGCCTTGAATGAATGCTCCCCGCTCCTTCAGCCCACCTCTACTTGGAGGTTCATGGGTACTTATAAGTAGGGTTATAAGTAGGGTAACTATACTTCTATGACCCATATTAGGGGACTTATAGCCCCACTTATAACTACCCCGGAACCTGCAAGTAAGCTGTGCAGACCCAGGCTCCCACTGCTCTCAAACAGAAGGCCTCACCCTCCACGACAAGCTGAAGAAACCCCACCTGTAGCCGAAACGACCTACCTTTTTTCAGGAGCTGTAAATAGAAGCCATAGTAACGAACCCTACAAAAAGGTAGGTCTTCTCGGCTACAGGTAAACCCTAAACCCTCAACCCTAAGCTCGTGCGAGCTTGGTGTCCTTCACCGGAACCGTGGGTGGATCCGCTTCGTCCTCGGCTTCGAGCGCCTGCTTCGCTTGCAGCTTCGCTTGCTTCAGCATCTCCATCGTCTGCTGGAGGCTGTTTGCAGCCCTCTGCTTGTCCTGCCAGGGGACGGCAGGGACGGGCTGAGGGATTAATCAAGAGTTGTTTGGGAAGTTGTCTTTTCAAGGCCTAGGAGTCTAGGGTTCGGGGTGTCGGGTTCGTTGACTAGGTTGCGTAGGTTTCAGGCTGAGGTTAGGCTGCAGGCTGCGTGGCTCGGTTCTAAGTCGGGCTATGAACCCTGCAGTCAACCTTGTCTTTCTTTTGCTGCATCTTTGTATGTGTTCATCTGCGCTTTCAATTTCCTCTGTTGGAGACCTCACGGAGAAGGCTACGGGAACGCTACCCGGCATGGCCTTCATGGCGAGGTCGTAAGCCTGTTGCGCGACTCTCACCAGGAGGTCCTGCGTCGAAATTCTGCTGACAGGCGTCTGCAGGTCTAGAGTTCAGGCTTCGTGGCTAAGTGGTTTTGGGGTTTGGGATCATATGAAACAGCCATGGCTCACCCAGGTCGAACCTAAATTCTTCAATACCAAACTATGCCAAAGACCGATACTACGACGCAGTGCTGGGTGACCTGAAGTCTCTTCGCACTGCCAGAACCTCTTCGACCTAGAGGCCAAACAAAACCCCTCAAAACCAAAGTCCTGATATAGGGGCCATCATTACCATAACAGGGTATGAGGGGGTATATCAAAGCGAAAGCATAAAGGGGCTATAAGGGGATAGACATCTTAAAAGGACCCTCAGGGGAGAGTGTTGCGCTCTCCTGTTGGTTGCCCTCGGCTGCCAAACGGGCGGAGTTCAGCTCCTTCCTTAGATCTCTTGCGACTTGGCTCTCTGTCTGAGTCTGTGGTGTCAGACCTAAATGTTGGGGCTTATAGGAGTTTAGGGTAAGGTTCAGGGTAAAGGTACAGCTCTATGTGACAAACTTTGGGTTCGAGAAGGGACGTAGTGCTTGGAAAGAGTTGCAGGGTCTAAAGCCTGAGCACAGAGGCCAACTCTGAACCATGAGCCGCAAGTGGTACAGCCTCAACTATCAAGTTAATGGACAGGCAAACCCTGAGGCTCACACCAAAGCGCAAGGTCTGACACCCGCAGACAGACAAGACTTGCCACACTGGCCGTGCCTGGCCCAAACCCCCTGACAGGAAATCATTGAACAGTTCAGCAGCACGCCTCAAGAAGGATCTCCAAGACGGACAGCAACCCAAAGCAAAGAAGGACAGCTGCCAAAGCCACGATTCGGCGACCTGTTTCGTGTTCCGTGATCCGTGTCAACCCAAGAGGCCCCCAAAACTGCAGAGTCTCTTGTACTGCTCGACCAACTCGCCGGCGTCCTCGACAGCCTTCTCTCCAGCGATTGAATTTGGGACTTGCTTAGTAAGGTGATGCCCCGGTCTAACCTGGAACTCCCAAAAGAGCCGACGGCTTTCTTTGGAGTCTGGCTTCGCAAGATCCAACCCTGACTCCTGAAAACCTGTCTTCCGCATCACCCGAAACCACGGAATAGATCCGGGGTGTTGACAGCCGTCAAGATGTCTGTATGGCGCCATGATCATGGTGGCTGCTGTTACTTGTTCTTTTGACATATACAAAGGCTTTGTATTGTAACAGCACGTTGACTGCATTTTTTGCTATCGTAGGGCAGTGGATGTCTCCCCAAAACTTCGCATGTGTGATTGCATATGTTTGTACAAGCTTGGGAAAGCAGGGCAGATGTAATGCTCACATACTATGATTTTGATTCCTTCTTAATTCACGGACACTATCGTCCGAAGAGCCGTTATCAGACGTGGCGATCCTTGAAGAAGCCTGGTCTACTCACTGGCGATCTACGCCGGCCAGCTTACACGCCCCTTGGCTGCAAAATCGCTTGCAGGGTTCTACCCTGCCCCAGCCTTGAGTGCAGCAGCAGCATCCTTTTCCAACGCCTCGTGCATCCTCACATTGGACATTGGTGTATTCCGCATTAGAGCTCCGTTGAATGTATCCACATTACGCAGTGGTTTAAGAGCGGCTTTTTGAGGTCCGGGGTTTATAGAGGTTTTCCATTACGAGTTGAAGAGGCTTTAGAGATACCGGTCTGCGACGTTCGTGGCAACGGGGGTCTGCAGGGCCGTGCAAGGCGTGCGAAGCGGCACACACTCACACAGTAGAAGGGCCCTAATAATTAGACTATGGTTTTGGGGCCCATTATACTACACGTATAAAGAGGACCCCCCCAAAACAATATACTCAAGAGGCTCCAGTCTTGGGGCTTTAAACCGGCTAAACCCCCTAAGTCCTAATTAAGCCCTAAACTCCAGTAGGTGCTGGGGCACTTAATGGCGCTCAGAAGGCTTGGGGTGCAGAACTGCAGGTAAGGGACTCTTCTGTCGGCGCAGGCTTGCGAGGCATCCGCTTGACCTGCACCTGTGCCAGGGCGCAGGAGTTTCAGATAATGATGGACCCTGACACACAATTATACACCGAAATCAACACAAGGATCCTGACGGAGAGCCCTGACCGGGTTAAAAAACACTAGTAAAGCCAGCGAGTTTCCAACCTCATCAGGTGTATATATGACGATTCACAAAACCATATCTTAGAGCCCACACTGCGCTGGAATCCTGAATCCGCCTACACCGTAGAGGGCCCGATGCCAAACTTCAAACACTCCGGGACCTGCGACGTTTCGTGAAGGCTCATAGGGTGCAGGACACACCCTGAAATCCGTATTGTCCGTAATCCTGTCGAAATCCTACCCCGGCAAAGCGGCAGTCAGCAGATTCTGCATCAACCGAGCAAGATGCGAAGTAAGCAATGTCGAAGGCACGGTGACAGTGAAACTTATAGCAACTACTCCAATAAGTGTTGTGAACATCATCGAAACAATTCCTTCAGCCACTTGAGCCACTTCAGGTGGCTTCGAATATCCCAAACAAGTAGGCGGACACTGACTCTGAGCTCCGTGCTGGTCGTCTTTGCAGCGGAGCTCTCTTTCTTGTCGGCGAAGGGGACGCCTCAGGCACGTGGATTAACGTTCGGGTCTAGCATCTCGGAGGGTGCTGGGATGGCCGGGGTAAGTCAAATCTGTAGCTGCCGGTGTTGCATTCTGCGTACCCGCGATACTTCAACGAGGTATCTCGGAATATTTGCTGAACCTACTACTGGCCACCTCATCGAACTACGGACGGACCATGCCACTGATGTGAACAAGTTCTACACCATACCCGTTAATCCCGCGGTGCACTACGGAGCAATGGCAGCTTTGCTTTTTCTTTCGGTACGCTTCCGTTGCCGCAGCCAACAGATCTTTCACATTTGATGCATTGCTTTGAATATACTAACTGATTAACCTTCAACCCGAAACTTGGCCCTACCTGTAGCCGAAAAGATCTACCTTTTTTATGGTTTCTATACATAGTTCCTTAAAAAGGTAGATCTTTTCGGCTACAGGTTACCTACACCCGAAGCTCATCGGCAGCTTGCCTTCTCTTCCTTGACGGGCTTCCTGGGCATCCGTTTCACCAGCACCTGCGGACAGCTGACAGAGGACCTGGAATATAATCAAGTAATTTAGGGGCCTTAATGATTAGAATAGGGTGTTGGGGCCCATTATTATGCTATGATCATAATAAGGAACCCCCAGGATAGTATATGTAATCATTTAGGCCCCTACATTACACCCAACCCCGAAGCCTGAACCTGAACCCTTCAATCTTGAAACCCTGAATCCCAAACAGCAAACCCCAGTAAACAATCTTGCTACCAAGACAAGGAGTTCCAGCAATAAACCCACCACTTCCTAGCTTCTTCGATCCGAAATCATGACCAGAACGGCAGTGGTGGTGGTGGCAATAGAAAACGCAGTGGCAGGAGCGGCAGCCGGAGCAGGAGCGGGAGCATCAGGAGCAGGAGCAGTAGGAGCAGTAAGAGCAGTAGGAACAGTAAGGGCAGTGGGAGCAGTAGGCGCAGTAGGTGCAATAGGTGCAATAGGCGCAGCAGGTGCAGTGGGAGCAGTAGCAGTAGCATTAGTAGTAGTAGTAGTAGTAGTAGTAGTAGTAGTAGTAGTAGTAGTAGTAGTAGTGGTAGTAGTAGTAGTGGTAGTAGTAGTAGTAGTGGTAGTCGTAGTAGTAGTAGTAGTAGTAGTAGTAGTAGTAGTAGTAGTAGTAGTAGTAATAGTAGTAGTAGTAGTAGTAGTAGTAGTAGTAGTAGTAGTAGTAGTAGTAATGGCAGTAGTAGTCGTAGTCGTAGTAGTAGTGGTGGTGGTAGTGGTAGTGGTAGTGGTAGCGGTAGGGCTAGTGGTAGTGGTAGCGGTAGCGGTAGTGCTAGTGGCAGTGGTAGTCGTGGTGGTGTGGTAGTAATTGTCGTAGCAGTAGAAGTAGGAGTAAGAGTACGAAGTAGGAGCGGGAGTTGGAGTAGGAGCATTACTAGCACGAGCAGGACTAGTAGCGGTAGCTGGAGCAGTAGCACTAGCAGGGGCAGTAAAGGGACAGCAGCAGTAGCAGTAGCAGTCATAGTAGAAATAATTTCTATTGTTGTTTTTATTACTAGCAGTAGCACTGGTACCAGGACTAGTGTCAGAATCAGAATCAGAGTCAACATCCGCATCAGCAGCTCTATCAGCGCCAGTAGCAAAGGCAGGGATAGGAGTAGGAGTAGCAGCAGCAGTACTGGTAGCAGCAACAGCAGTAGCAGCAGCGGTAGCAGTGGCAGTTGCAGCAGCAGGGCAGTAGCAGCAGCAGAAGCAGTAGCAGTAGCAGCAGCAGTAGCAGCAGCAGCAGCAGCAGTAGCGGTAGCAGTAGCAGCAGCAGTGGCAGTGGCAGTGGCAGTGTCAGTGGTAGTGGCAGTAGCAGTAGCTGCAGCAGCAGTAGCAGTAGCTGCAGCAAGAGCAGCAGGAGCAACAGCGGCAGCAGGAGCAACATCAGCAGGCAGCAGGATAGTAGTAGTAGTAGTAGTAGTAGGAGTAGGAGTAGGAGTAGGAGTAGTAGTAGTAGTAGTAGTAGTAGTAGTCGTAGTAGCCGCCACAAGTGCTCAAGCGGCCGCGCTGAATGAGAGGTTTCGAACAGGCTTGGGGCGCAACTGCTGTGCTAGAGGTTCCAACCGGGCCCTTTTCTGAACAGTAAAGGTTTGCGCCTCCTTCTACGCCATGGTCCTCTCCCTTTTCTCACAGGAGCTGCTTTGAGCCGCCAGGTCCCAATTCCTGGGCCCAGACTCTGTTTAAAACATTGCAACACTGGGTAGGCGGTAGGGTTTCCACCTCCGCGCGGTGGAGGGAGTCATTAGGCTTCTGTCTCTTGACGAAAGTAGCGGATGGCGCAATTGCCAGTGCACTCACAAAACTTTGCATCTCTTCGTAAGAATTCGTTCAAGACAGCATGTAGAAGGACAGTCCGTAGTGACGGGCCCGTACCATACCGAGGGCAGGTTCTGACACCTACCCTGGTTGATCGTCTGGGGGTGCGCCCCCCACCCACTCGAAGAGAGCTTCAGTCACAGACTGCTGACTCCCCTGCATATGGCACAGCCTCCCGCAGGGCAGGAAGGTTGGAAAGATCCATTCGAGTTCTTTCGTGGAACGCGGGCCACCTAGGCCAACAGCAATGGGGCGAACTCAAAACGTGGCTAGCAGCTGAAGCCTCTCATCACTGCGACATCCTCATATTGCAGGAAACGCACTGGACTGAGACCAGTGAATTCAGCGTTTCTGGGTGGTACTGTATCTCCTCAGCCTCGGAGTCTACCAAACCCAACACCCGGCCTAAACAAGCAGCGAAGCGAAACACTCGGCAAGAACCGCGAGCTCCATCCACGACTCGCGCTGATGGAGTCATGATCCTATTCTCTCCCAAGTTCGTCCCCAAGAGCTTACGCTGGAAGGAGTGGAGCCCGGGTAGAGTCTTAGAAGCTCGTGCGGACATTGCAGGTACTCGGCTGGTTGTTGTCGCGGTGTACCAACACGCTTGGTCTTCTGCCAAGACCATCCAGTCCAATAAGGACGACCGTGCTAAGGTACTATCTGTCATGTCCAAGGTGATCAAGCAGGTGCCTAAGAGGGACTCCCTTATTGTAGCAGGCGATTTTAACACCTCCCTGCGTCCGAGCTCTCCATTGGTGGGAACGCACGTGAAGCCACCCACTGAGGACCGCCCTGACGAATCCAACTTGTTCAATCTGCTGCTCAGGCTGCGTTTGGTTGCCCTTAACACCTGGCAATGTGACCATATAGCTACCTTCTCACAAGGAGGCGTGGAGTCGCAAATTGACTTCATTCTAACCAAAGAATCTACGGCGGGAGGCAAAGCCAAACGGTCAGCCCCTTGGGTGGACTGTCCGTTGGGCAGCTGGAAGAAAGGAGGGCATTACCCACTCAAGGCTGACGTACCCCTCCAACACCATTGGCTGCTCCCATCCCACAAGCCCAGCACGCGCCGGTATGATTCACTAGCTCTACAAGCCTCAGTCAGGGAGGAGGACGATACGGCCAAGGCCCTGCACAACTGGATCGCTTCCAGAATCGACACCTGCCAGGACCCCAAGGCATGGAATGCGTTGCTTTTGGAAGGTGCAGAACGCTTTTTCCCAAAAATTCCCAAAAGAAGACCGATCCCGCTGAAATCGGAAACCCGTCGCATGTGGCGGGCCCGCACCCATGACAGGGCTGCGAATACCACTCCCTCAGCACAGCTGATCGAGTCACCTAAAGCAATGGCACAGCCTCCTAATCAGAACACGCCACGTCCGCCGGAAACCGAAGCTGAGCTGGCACAAGTGGCACACCGCCAGGCTGTGAAACAAGCAAAGAAAGATCGAATTGCGAGTTTCATATCGGAGGTGGACGCGTGTCTAGCTGAAGGTGATCAACATATCTCCTTCCAGACCCTCAAAAAGCTGCAGCCTTGGCAGCCTGCGCGCAGAGCTCAGCTAAAGGACAACACAGGACATCTCCTAGGTCCAGCGCAGGAACTAGCAGCCCTCAGGGACTATGCCAATCAGGTATTTGCGGCCCACCCTCCGTTACGGACAATGCATGGAGCTTTCCCTGCTTTGGAGCCGCCCAAACTAGCAGCTCACATACATTCCATCAAGCCGAATAAAGCTGTTCCAGACGGAGCGGCACCAGCGGCTGTATGGAGGCTGTGTAGCGATCTCGTTGCACCGGTCCTCTCCGAACACGTAGCATCCAAGCAGGCCGAGGACAGTCTAGAATCCGACCTCGTCGACGCAGATCTCTGTTTAATACCCAAGCCGGGCAAGCCCTCTGACAAACCCGCAAACCTGAGACCCCTGGGCATCCTTAGACCTGACGCAAAGGGACTGGCGGGAGCGGCCAGAGAAGCGCTTCAACCACTGACACTCTCGTTCCTCAAGCACATGCCACAGTTCGCTTATCTACCAGGTCGGGGGCTGTCAGACGCGCTAGAACGAGTGGTGTATCACTTGCGAGAGGCTCGATCCCTGTTAGAACAGGCTCACCCCACGAGACATGCCTTGCAACAAGGCACACAGGCCCCAGCCTTAGTCGGCGGCCTCACCTTTGCTCTTGACCTCAGCCAAGCGTTTGACACTGTCTCTCGCCAAGAGATCATCGACCTTCTTCAGAGAGAAGGGGCCGATCAGGACACAGTCCACCTTGTTCAGGCTCTACATGACGGGTCTCGTTATGTTCTTCACGCGCAGGGAGATTCCACCTCTGTTGAAACCACAGCAGGCATTAAACAAGGATGTAAGCTCGCCCCCACACTCTTCTCGTTCCTTACAGGTGACCTTTTCCGCTCTCTGGTTGACCTATTCGGTGCTGAGCAGGTCTTGAAATTCCTGACAGGCTATGCCGATGATCTCACGCTCCATCGGACTATCCGCTCTGACAAGGACCTCAGGGCCATTCATGCGCTCATCGCAGCGTTACTTGAGGAGGTCCGCAAACACCGCCTTCGCGTCAACACTAGCAAGTGCGTCATCTTAGTGAAGTTAGCGGGAAGAGAATCCCAAAACGTGATGAACAAACACGGCTGCTGGATCACCAACTCCAAGGGCGAGCAGGTTCGCGGATGGCGCATAGGGCCCAACAAATCGTTCCCCGCCTTCCAGTGGGTCTCCTGTAGCAAGTACCTGGGGGTTATGATCTCCTACCACCACTTCGAGCTGCAGTCCTTGCATTACCGCATTGGGGAAGCCAAGCAAAAGCTGCATCAAGTCCGCCAGTTTGTCTACAATCGCCGGCACGCGAGCACCATGTCGAGACTTAAGGTTTGGCAAAGCACAGTCCTGAGCACACTGACGACAGGCCTCTCAGACGTCGGACTCAGCGAGGAGTCGGCCAAGCAGCTACGCAGTTGGCATGCTTACAAGGTGCGATCAGTGCTGAACTTGCCAGCACACACCAGCCGCATCACCACTAAGGACCTCTTCCAGCTTTATAGCATTCAGGACCCAGTTCAAGCGATGCAGGTCAAGCTCAGGAAGCGACTCCGCAAACTTGAGCGACGTGCAGCCAGAAGCCCAGATATCACAACCGATCCTTCTGTCTTGCAAGTCATCCGGGACAAGCTGCATTTCATGTCACAGCTCCCTGAAACAGTTGAGCACCCTGTAGCCCTACATGCATGCACACTCTGCGATGCCTCCTTCGAGACAGCAAACGGGTTACACTTACACAGGTCGAGAGTGCATCCAGCCAGCATTGACCGATTTGTGCCATCAAGCTTCGATCGGCAACTCCACGCGGTGGATGGGATGCCGCAATGTGCCGCTTGCATGCGCAAATTTCACCAATGGAAAGGTCTTCGTGACCACTTGTTGTCAGGAGCATGTCCGGAACCCCAGAAGCTTCGAACTCTGAACGTGACTGACAAACACTCAAGTCACCCTGAGGTAAGGACCCTGTCCCAACTGCGACAGGACATTGCCCAACTCCCACAACATCGAATAGCGGTGATCTCAAAGACACCGGAGGCCCGGGTCCTGATCCATAGGTGCCTCACGTGTGACTTCTGGACTTTCGATCACACTAAAGTCAAGTCACACTTCCGTCAGGCGCATCCTAAGGACTGGTCAAGGCTGCACAAGCGCGCAGTCTCTATATGTCAGGGTTTCTCGCCTCACCTTGCCAAGGGACACCCGTGTTCATTCTGCGGCTACAAGGTCTATGATCGTCGACTGCACCCGGAACAATGCCCCGTACTTTATCAGGTGAGCACACAGTGGCTGCGAGGGCAACCGGAGGCAGAGGAAGCTGTTACTGCTCCCCCCTCCAAGCCTCAAGAACGGTCACTGACCCACTTCTTTAAGTCACGGTCGAATGGCACAGCCTCCAATCAGTCGAGCACAGCTCGTCACACCCCGGCAGACAAGCAGGCGTCTGATCCGCAGTCCTCAGGACAAGCGGAAATTAGACCCGAAGGAGTGCACAAACGCGCTCTGACTAACACGTCCAACTCGTGTTACGCCAATGCCCTATTCCAGGCTCTGCACCAGATCTCGAGCTTTGGGTATGACCTAGGTGCTTTCCAGTCCGTCCTATCCCATCTAGGCGACGAGCGAGCCCCCAGATTACTGAACCTGTTCGGCTTGTTTGAATTTCGCCATGCCATCTCAGGCTGGCGACTTGACGGCAGACAGCATGATGTCTCAGAGCTGCTTCTGCATATGCAGTCCAAGCCTTTCGGCTCCCTTCAACAAACCCAGTGGCAGGGTCGTACAGATGGCGAGGTTGAGGATTCAGATGTGGGAGTCAGCCCACTCCTTCTTCCCCTCCCGCCTGGCCCTCTGTCACTCTCGACTTGCTTACGGCTGTGGGAGTCTCAGATCTTCTCCCGCGCGCTAGTTTGGTCACCTGAACTCCTAGCAATTGTGATTTGCCGCTGGCAGGATGGAGTCAAGAACACTCAGCCGTGTCTTTGGTCAGGCCGCACCACGGTGCCTGTATGGACCTCAAGTGATGCTCGCACTCAGCGTCACTATCAGGTCATAGCAGGAGTTGCCCATTTTGGGGACTCCCTATCTTCTGGGCACTACCGCGCTTTTTGGCCAGAGGACCCAGCGGATACCGCCTCTCAGGTTTGGATCTCAGACGACTACAGGTTTCCGGAAAAGGCCTCAGCGGCCTTGAACCTGTCCATCTCCAGGAATGTCTACATGCTTTTCTTGCAACGAATTCGCTAGCATCATCGCTAGGTGATGCATTCCGGCCCAGCTTCGTCCTCAAGGGCACTGCGGGGCGCCCGTGCGTGAGAAGCCTATAGTCAATTGAAAGTTGGCATAGGCCACCTCACGTCAAGGCCAAGTGCGTCATGCGCGCACGCGGACATGCACATACCGCAATACTTTTTCCTCTCAATCAGCTCGCCCTCTTTTTGTACAGCTTCCGCTCTGACTACACGGCCGGCATGACCGCTTCCCCTGTCGCCGTCAAGAGTCCGGAGCACAAACGCTCCAGAAACGGCACAGACAATGAGGACGCATCGGGAATGGATTTTTCTGAAGAGCCTCCACTCGAGTCACTCTCGCCTGCGGCCAAGGCCGCTGCCCTGCCGAGGCAGCAAGACCAGCCTCGCCGCAAATCAGTCCCGAGGCAGAAAGGACCTGGTGCGATCCAAGGGTTTGGGCAAGGCACCCAGCCTCGGGCGCAATCTGGTGCCATCCAGGCGCTGAGCCCGGAAGAGCTCACCAAAGCCTTCCTTGTGCACGACGACCAAATGAGCCTGCTGCAACACCAGCTATCACTGGTGTACAAACTACCTCAAGACCATCAACTTTCGAAGGCATTAGTCGCGTCTGTGAAATCCTGGCAGGGAGGCTTGAAGAAGCTGCGCCAAGGAGAACCTCACCCCGAGGGATCATGCTCGAATGCGGTCTCCCTAGTTCTCCTCCACGAACTGACCAAGGGCAACCCTCCAGAACACGTGGACAAGACGGAGTACGGCAAGCTCCTGAAGGTGGTGGACTCCATGATCAACATCACTACCGACAAGACCAAGCTGGCACAGGAAATAGCGCACTGCTCTGCTAAGCCGAACAAGCTCAAGACGCACGTTATCCTTGACTTCAGGGTAGCCATCTACTCAGACCTCATGCCCTACCTCTCCCTCCTCGCCTCCCTCTTTGACTCCCATGATGGCTTTGAACGCCTGGGTCGCAAGGCGCCGGGAGGACTGGCTCGCAAGGCTCGAGGCCGTCCGTGAGCTTGGCCTAGTGGAAGCACACAGTGCACTAACTTCCTCAGCACAGCTGATGTTCTGATCCGTCTTGCACTCTTCACTCTCGTACAGCGTGACTAGCAAGGCTGCTGATTCTTTCAACAAAGTTCCAGCTGCGCATCAAAACGCAGGGAGCCTGTCGTGAGCAGATCACTTCGTTCCACTTGATTTTCTGAGCGTGCCAGCCTGGCTCGAGCCCTTAGCACTATGGATCTCACACGGTTTGCGGACCTACCGGGCCCTGACCAAGTCCCACATTTCTTGAATCTGGTACATCAGCTGGACGAGATTCTCAAGCGCAAGGCCTCGCAACTCTATACAGACCCTTGCTCGGCGTCTTCTACCAGCTCTCAGACTGCTGAACGATGCACTTTGCCCTCTGGCAAGGCCCGTCCTCCAACACCGCCAGCTCCTAAACATCGACGAACTGACGCGGATCCAGAACAGGACGCTACGTAAGCTCTTCCGAGAACTAGGCACAGTCGGCGGAGCCGGATACCAGCGAGCAAAACTCATTGCCATGCGTTTTTCCTGCTCTTGCACTCAACTGCTTTGCAACTAGGTCACAGGGCTCAAGCTACCAGTGGCAGGTAGCACACAGTGCAGCACAGATTCGTCACAGACGACATCTCCCACTCACGCTGTGATGGATCGAGCTCCATATTCTGATGGAGTGCATGAGGCTCTTGGTCGGAGCCATATGCCTGGACTTCGACGACCGGTTGACCCCCAAGTGACTTCCGCCATCTCACCAGAGCTCTTAGGCGTGAAGATCGCAAAGGGATACGCCAGCGCGGTCTTCAACTCCAGTGCTGCAAACTTTGTGCTCAAGAAAGTCACGAGGCCTCAGGAAGAGTACATGGCCAGAAGAGAGTTTAGCAGATTATCGAGATTCCCGCCCATCAACACCATCATCGAGGCTTTCTGGCAGCAAGGCCCAACGCTGTTACTGCCACGTCTGTACCCTGCCCATATCCCCTCCATGACGACGGACCATGTCGTCAATCTCGTCGCTGACATCCGGTCTGCCCTCAACGCAGTGCATTCCAGCCAACTTGTCCACGCGGACATCCACATGGGCAACATCATGGTGCGCTACGACCCTCCCACCTATGTCCTGATTGATTTCGGCGGCACCGCGGGGGAAAGTGTTTATCCTCTCAGCTTGGGCTACGGAGCCCTTGGCCAGGGAGGAATGCTTCATCGTCCACCTCACGAACTCATGGAGCGACCCACCAGGACCGTCAGAGGCGACTACTACAGGCTCAGCAAGACGATCTCCGTCGAAGTCGTGGGCAACAAGTGCTGGCGCGACACTGCGTCGGGTTTCCCGATGCCCCCGAAACTCCCCAAGCACCTTCGCGTCGAGCTGGCAGAATGGGAGAATCTCGCTGGCCTCACTCCACCCAAATGGCCAGAGTCTGCCTTTCCCGGAGGAAGCTGGTACGAGACTGCCATCGATCCCTCGATCACCGTGCAAGCCGGCTTGTATGATGAAGCCGGCAACGTCCGACTGGCCACCGCCGTTTTCTCCTACTCCAAGCAGCAAAAATCCAATGCATCCGGGCTCTTCGGGCCAGAAGATCCCAAACGGGC
Source organism: Symbiodinium sp. CCMP2592 (assembly GCA_905221615.1). Classification (NCBI taxonomy): domain Eukaryota; class Dinophyceae; order Suessiales; family Symbiodiniaceae; genus Symbiodinium; species Symbiodinium sp. CCMP2592. The sequence continues at coordinate 94,535 of CAJNDT010000840.1, read as the reverse complement.
TTCTCTGGACTCTGGAAGCTGGGAGGAATCCGCTGCTTACGCTAGGTTCTTCCTATCTTGCAGGCTCAGGACCATGGGCAGCCACATCCGGACCATGTACACGGAGGTCCTGCCGTACCAAAAGTACAGCAACCAGGATGGCTACCTCATGCTGGAGAATGCTCTCGAGCACCCTCCACCTCCACCACCTCCTCCAGCTGCCAGCTCGAACGAGCCAGCGCCCTCGACACCGGCTACTGAGCTGCAGGGCATTTGGGCGGAAATGGACTAGGCTTCAATCGCAGGACACAGTCCACTCAGCGGCATATGGCACAGCCTCCGCCACGCGGTTACTGTAACCAATTTGTCGCGGGAATAGGACACAGTCCACATCAGCCTGAGTCACAGACTCTGTTCCAATGCCTACTGCCTACAGCACTGGCCTCAGCCCGAGAAAACACCTGTGCATCTGTCCTGAGCGCAGTTGTCTGCACTTTTCAGCTCCCGCTTGCTTGAGCTCAGCTTAATCTCGGCTACTGGCTCCCCACTTGCGCGGGCGCACATGGCTGGCGAAGATGACTGCCCAATCCGGGCCATTTCCTTTCCCGCCGGGGTCTTCGCAGACTACATGGAGGACTACCTCACCCTTTCGGCGCTGAAGCTGTACTGTGCGGAGGCCCACGTGTCCCTGCCGCCGGCAGCGGGAACATGGCCATCAAATGACATCACGGCATGGGCACACAAAGCTCTCCCACCCCTACAGTGGCAGCAATTCGAGAAGTATCTCGAGTCCATGACTACCATGCCCTGCTCCGGGATGGAGGAAGGCTGCTCAGTCAATCCCATCCCACACGGAGGACTACTACACATGGTGCCAAAGGCAGAGCAGATAGCTAACAACTGTCTCACTTCTCGCTGTCTCTCCATCTGGTCCTCGGTCCGCCAGGTTCTGCAGCACCTACCTTTTGAGGCCCACGACAGATGGGAGCACTCTCCCAGTGCGGCTGGCTCTTCATGTGGCCAGCGCTTTCGGGTTGGTGCCTACTGCCGAGTTCTCCCTGGCCTGCTCAAGGAGACGGTCTCCCATCCTAACGTCACTCGTCTCTTCAACGCATTCGTGTGCTCATGTCATCCAAGTCACCAGTGGACTTCGCTTGAAATCTTAGTGGATGTGCCGTCCCCACCGCACAAAGATGCTCGCAATGCTGCCTTGGGCACTCTGCTCATCCCGATTTCGATTTGCGACCAGGGCGGCCTATGGATCGAAGACCCCGACGGCTGCGACTACCAGGAGATCCCGCACCAGCAGGGGATGACCCGGGGAAGCTGCTTTGACCTACGGGGTCTCAGCCTTCTCTTTCGGGCGGATGAGCTGTGGCATGCAACTCTACCATGGGAAACCTATACTCGTGTCGTTTTGGCGGCCTACACGGTAAGAGGCGTCTCTCGTTTCTCACCAACGCTGCAACAGCGCCTGACAGAGCTGGGTTTTCGTCTGCCGCTAGGCACAGCAGATGATTAGTTCGAATGGCACAGCCTCCTGAGCTGAGACACAGTCTCCGACCATCTCTGCTTGTCGGTTAAAGTTATATGGAATTACAGCACACGTGCTTCTATGCATCGCAGTAACAAAGTCACTGCAATTCTTCAGTCCTTTTAGGCTCTCAAGTTTGGCTCTGCCTCCATTCGCTAGCCTGCAACGATGGAAGACGCATTTGTTCAGCGAATCTTCCACTTCCTGACGCCGATGCTTCTAAGCCTCGACTTCTACCTGCGGCTGACAGACCTGGATCACACAGCCATCGACGGCTCGAGCAGCCAGTCCAGCCTCACGGGACCAGGCCTCACCCCAACCGAGGACGCGTTTCGTACGGACAGATCGACAGCAGCCAGAACAGGTCTCCTGAAACTTCTCCAAGAGTGCTTTAACCACTGGCCGGCCCTATCCATCAATTACGTCCCCCCCTCTGCGCCGGACACACTGGACCCGACTGACATGCACCTTATCTACGAGGTCACGCAGCCGCGTCTAAAACAGGTTCGACGACTTGCCACTGTCAACCGAGTATGGCATGACCTCATATCAGCTATGATCTCTGGTCAAGCCCGCATCAATACAGTGGAACTTTTGGTGGCGATGTCACGCCTGCGCAAGACAGGCTCAGTGTCGATTCGGGAAGGTCAGGATATTTTCTGCCTCCCGGTCTCGATGGCGTTTCGACTGCCGGTTGAGACCCTCACTTCACCTCTGGCACGCACAGCTCCCGCCGCTGCCTACCGAGCCTCGGGCTTCAATGCCTGGCATGCGCTCCTCTTTGACAGCTACGATGACCTGCAGAATGCGCACGCGCCACAGGACTGATCAGCAGGTGAAGACTAAAGAGTAGCTCTCAGAAGCGCACAGCGCACCTTTGCTGGCATTAGGGCACAGCCCACGGCCGAGAACCGAAACATTGGCTGGTGAGACGGCCGAGCAACAGGCCTAACTGAGCCATTGAGGTTTCTAACTTTTTGAAGCTAGCACCTCTGCTCTCGGCTTGAAAACTGGGCATCCTCCGCACCAGCCAGAGTTAGTAGTGCGCGCATTTCGATTTGAGCTACCTCTCGGCACGTCCCTGCTGCCTGCCAGTCTCTGTCAGCTAGCTCCCAGAGTCCCCTAACTGCCATGGACGAGCTCTCTCTGCGCCAAGCTATGAAATACCTGCTCCCAGGGGTACTAACACTCGACTCCTACGACGCCTCGCCCTATCCCGCCTCCTACTGGAACGATCTGGACCTGCTTCATGATGAAGCTCGTGCCACTCGGGATCGCCTACGTGACCTACTTCTACGTTGGGCTCGTACGGGTCCCTTCTCGCAGTACTCCATTATCGGCGACACACTCAGGATTGACCACAATGGAGTGCATGCTCAGCTCGGCATCGTCAATCTCAATCTGCTACAAGCAATACCGCTTGCGGCGGTTTGCCGTGCGTGGTACTCCGAAACTGCTCGCCTCATCGACGGCAAACCCTGGATAGGAGTGTGGAGAGCCTACATCCAACTGCGGAAGCAAGGAGCCGGAGTTTTCATTGAAGTACTGCCAGATCAAGCCGGCACCCTTTCGAGAGAGGCCATCAGCGTCCACTATGAGCAGGTGCACTTCATTCCGACCTCAGTCTTGCGACGTCCTCTATAGGGCAGAGGGCACAGCCTCCAGACAATTGGTCACAGACCATGCGACGCGCCGGGCTTCTCTACTTTGGAAAAGGCACATCCGATCAACGTTGCCCCTTAGCGTTGCGGCTCACTGTTGCGCTTCTAAGTAAGTTTTTCCGCAGTTTTTTCTAGGTTGCTCTCAGCTGCCCTGCCAACCATAGAGGATGTCATCCCCTCTCTGCACCGAATCATGTCGCCGCGCTCTCTCCTTCATCATTCCTGCAGTGGTGGTTGTGGATTTCTACTCGGACTACGGTTTGGACAGGGACATGCTGGAAACTGAAATCGCTGCATACAGACCCCCCAGCACTCTAGTTCCCATACTGCTGCTCCGGAACGAGATCCAGGACCAAGCACGCTTCTGGGCCTTTCGCCGTTTACACAAAGGCCTAGCTGTCTTTGCGCAACGGTACGAAGACACTGACTATGACCAGCAGGGCGTCCATGTCAGACTAGCGATACCGCAGCCAGACTTGCTGACAGCCCTCTCACTGGCGTCGGTTAGCAAATCCTGGTTCGCAGCAGTGCTCTCCCAGGTCGAGCATAAGCTCTTTGTAAGTCCACACCGCACTGCCAGGGCAGCTATGTTTCTCGGCCTACGTGTCATGGTCCAGTCCTTTGACACGCCCCAGTGGCACCTCGCGTCCGAGGAGCTCACCATCCACATTCAGCACAGCCAACAGGTCGTGGTGCAGAAGTTCCGGAACCCCCGTCACCCGGACGGGCCAACGGCAACCATCAGCCGAGAAGCAGAGGCATCCAGTGCTCTCTATGACCACTACTACAGACTTTTCTGAGCACTTCGGGCCATAGGCAGTTCACTGACTCACGCAAGGAAAGTGGCACAGCCTCCGATCAGGTGTGGCACAGCCACCCAACCTGTCACAGTCAGCGACGAGTGGCCCCCCTGCCCAGAGAAATCGACGTTGCAGCATGCCAACACTCAGCTACTTGCATCATGTTTGCTCTCACCTGCGATCTGAGGTCTCAGCTACCACACGGCACCAGCTTTCCAGCCCGAGTGCCCTCTGCTGGTGTTCTTTGCCTATAGTCGTCCTGCGTTGCTTGAGCTTCGTGCTTGGTCTTGAGACTCTGCAAAGCATTACATGTATACCGCAGCTGTCAGTTCGAACTGTTGCTACCGGACAGAGCGGCAGGAGCATCGCAACATGCATTACAGACACGCCTTGCAGAAGCTACCTTTCGTAACAAACTGCGTCTTTGCGAAGAGCACAGCTCACCACTTGGCCGCGTGTCACAGACTCTGGCCCATCAGCTACAGCTGAGACCATGGACAAACCTCCCAGTCTGGGTCCTTTTCTGGTGCTCAGCGATAGCACCTTGCAGCACATGCTGCGGGGACACACTTACGGAGTGTTCCCGCTGCTGACGGGACAGGTCTTAAGCTGCCCAGGCGCCGCCCTTAACATCTCTGCCGGCAGCGTCCCCTCCATCTTGGAGCTCCTCCACTGGCAATTTGGGCTCTTTGGGCCGCACAAATTCACAGCGGCAGTGCAGAGTCCGCCGGTGGCCTCCATCTTGGAGAACCACCTCGACGGACAAATCAACGTTCGCTTCATTCCGCTGTCCCGAAGCCTGCGCCCGGAGAAGCAAATCAATTATGACTACCTGATCGATGGCAGGGTCCAATATGGATTTGCGGACAAGAACCTGCACAACCAGGAAATCATGGACCTGGCCCAGATGCCTGGTGTAGGAGGGGTAGAATGGCTCTACAACTCCAAGAATCTCCATTTCCGCCCCGACGTCGCGGACATTGTCATCCCGGCGCTTGTAACCAGAGCCATCGAGGAAATGCGCAACACCCCAGGACTGCCTGTCCTCGTGGTCGCTGGTTGGAACGCTCGCGAGCAGGACATGCATGTCGAAATGCTCGCTGCCCAGGCTCTGTCACAGTGCCGAACGGTCCGTGATCTTTCAGAGGTAGCCATGCAATACGGACATGGCCCCTGGGGAATGCGCTTCACACATCTCCCAGAATGGGAAGCCGCCCCTGTACCAGCCCTCCTCTTCCAGACCTACGTTCACGACGAAAAGCCGGAACCGGCCCAAGTTGCGGCCAAAATGTTTGCTGGCTTCACCCGCAGATTCTGTGATGATGATGTTCTTCGGGCTACCTTGCGGCAACTCGCAGGAAAGTACGGCTCCAATCTGCTAGATCGCCTCAGCCAACCTGCTCATCGAGCAGACGTGTTCCGCTACGTCTACCACTACCAGCACGGCGGCCTCTACGTCGACATCAAATGTGGCTTCGTGGTACCTTGGGAACAGGTACTCGTGTATCTCGCAGCAGATTGGAGCACAGCTCACTCAAAGAAGGCAGGTGAAGTGGGTCACAGACCCTCCCCACCTGGCCAACTCCCACAGGAGTTCATGGTCATGGCCATAGGAGTCAAAGGAGATCATATTTTTCAAGGCATCATCTATGGCAAGCCCAGACACCCCTTGATGAGGGAAGCCATACAGCACGCCTTCAGCCGTCAAGTTATGACAGCGAAGGCAAACTTGGAATACATGACCTTCTGCAAATATCTTTGGCAGATCTTGGGTCGCGACCTTGGTCACTCCCCTCAGCCGGGATGGAACGTTTCCACCAAATTTGGCCCCATTTACCTGTTCTCGGAGCGCTGGGACAAGCGAGTGAAGAACAAGAAATACGACAATGATGGCCACTACTTCGTGACTACCAACAACACGACCGTTGCATATACCCGGTGCTGGAAGTGGCTGAAGGGATTTCAGGGAGACCCAACCACCAAAGAACGCACAGACCGCATGCTGCAGAGCCAACTCCCTGACATCTCCCTTGAAATCCAGTCTGACAGACCTGAAGAGCACAGCTCACCACAGCCACCTAGGTCACAGACCATGACAACCGCCTCATCGGCTCCCCCTCCTCCCACTCAGGAGGATATTGAAGCCTATGTGGCCGACAGCATCCAGTACAACTCCTTTGCAGAGATCATGGCTACGGTCCGTGAAACCCACCACTACAATCAAGACCTTACAGAGCAGGATGTGCTGGAGCTTATCCCTCGAGGATTAGGGCAAGTGAAAGTTTCGGGGGACATGTGGTTATGCTGCTTGCACTGCCGGAAGCACAACAGGCAGGTGCAATTCAGCACTAGCCACGGCCTAAAGAACCACTTTGTCACTCAGAAGCACAACCCAGCACTCAGTGCCACGCCAGACCCCCACACTCCTCCCCCTCCTCCTCCCCCCAAGCTCCCACAGGAAATTCCTCTTCCCCCCAGCAGTACCAGGACCAAAGGTGTAGACAAAGCAGCCGGCTTTGAGCCGCCACCCTCCCCCCCCGTGCCCTTTCACTTCCTCAGCAGCTGAAAAGGCGGCTTTCAAAGCAGGCCAAGCAGAGACACCGAAGGCGGCCCCGGCGCTTCCGGTTAAGGCCCCACCGCCCATGGTGGCCACCCAATGCCCCCCGCCCTCTTCATCATCGGCGGCACCAGCTCCCCCTCCGGCGATTCCAGTTCCCCCGATCCTTCCGCACCCCCCCAAGTCCGTCTCTCCCCCATCCCCCGCCACCCAGGCCGCTCCGCGCTCCCACACGCCCCCTCCTCCCTCTTCCCGTCCCCCGTCAGCATATGAGCCTCCGGAATCCAATGCGGAACTCGTCGGCTATGTCCCACAGCCGGCTCCACGGCTGACAGTACGTTACACGCGGCAGGAGCTGGCTCAGCTGCTGAGCTCCCAGTCCCATCAGGACTGGATTCGGGCCTTAGCTTCCATCAACATCCTGGTGGCTCCGGTCATTCTTGGCGGCCTCACCAACCAGGAACAACAGACCCTTTGGTCTACCAGGATGGAAGCACTCCGAGAAGTTCCGCCGCTGTTCTCTGCCATCAAGTCCGTAAGGACGCAAACCGGCCTCACATGGGACACCGCCATGTCGGTGAGGCGGGTCCTCACAAACGATGGGAAGGTCACCATCGCCACAGGCGCGGGTGACGCCTACCGTGAGCTGGACGCGCCAACAAAAGTGCATGGCCTTATCCATGCCTGCTTCAACAAGATGTGGGACGAAAAGGCTTTTCGGCAGCACTTCCCCTCGTGGGTCGAGTTCAATATGATCGCCACCACCATAGTGGCAGTCTACAATGAGACGGCCAAATCAGCCGGACTCCCAGCTCGTGTCTTCCGGGTCAAACCCGACAAAAATGCCTACTCCATCATGAAGATGCGGATACAGCATGACAAGGGGAACGAAGAGGACAAGCGCATGGCCAAACTGGCTGCTGCTGCCCCTAACAAGCGCCCACAGATGCAGGAGGCCGACACAGAGGGCAAGCGGCAGCGCGATGGCCCCTCCTCATCCTCCTCGTCCCAGTGGGCCAGACAGGCACGCTCATCTCAGGACGACGACTGGGACTGGTGGCAGCAGTGGTCCTGGCATGGATACTCTCACCAGTGGCCAAAAGGTCATGACCAGTGAGGGCGGTAATATGTCACAGACTCTATGATCCCTTATGTCACAGACTCAGGGAATTCGGCACTCTTCCGACGCCTAGCACATCTCTTCGGAAGAATGTGAACCGCGTGCTAGCCTCGCTTAAAACAGCACTTTGCGCTACAGCGAATTGCCCGCATCCTCGCTGCCCAAAGACTCACCCACCGAAGTTGCTTCAGGTACCAGCGGTCATCCGCACATGACCCTTACGGCCTTCTGTCTTCAACATGAGTAATCCGTGTGGGACGCCACGAGACGGATACTCCAGGTGGCGGCTTCGCCTGAGGTACGGCCTAATTGTTGAGACAGGTGCACAGATGGACGCGTCTGTTCACACCAAGGTGTCGGAGAAGGAAGCTTTTTGTAGCAGTAGCAGTTGCAGTAGTATGTCAAGTTCGAGCTGATTAGAGAGACCTGAGCGATGCATGCTAGAAGCAGTTTCACGAGTGCATGAGACCAAAGGCGCCCGCAAAGCGCAGAGCACGCTCGCGCAGCGTTCAATTGAAAATAGTAGTCGTAGTCGTAGTCGTAGTCGTAGTAGTCGTAGTAGTCGTAGTAGTCGTAGTAGTCGTAGTAGTCGTAGTAGTCGTAGTAGTAGCAGTAGTAGTAGTAGTAGTAGTCGTCGTCGTAGTAGTCGTAGCAGTAGCAGTAGCAGTAGCAGTAGCAGCAGTAGGAGTCTTAGACGGCGTAAGACTAACTAGTATTAGGATTTGTATGTGTAAGAGTTTTTTGGTGATAGGAGTGGCAGTAGCAGCAGCAATAGCAGTAGCGGTACAAGTAGCAATCAATAGGAGTGGCAGTAGCAGCAGCAGCTGCCGCGGCAGTTGTTGTTGCTGCCGTGCTTGATAAGTACCATCGGGATCTTCGCCATCATGGTCGTCGTCATAAAAGGCCTATTACACCATGGCGGTGATACTTATGACGGTGATGATGATGACGATGATGATGATTCAAATGGCTCATGGATGATGGTGATCATGGCGACGATGACGTTGCTTGGTGCCAATTCCGTGGTTTTCTGGAAACTGGAAGGCTCGAGATACACCTTGCCGGCCTGGGCTTTGAACCCCGCAGGCCGGAATCGATTTCTCATGTTGGCGGGCCTTTGCAACATAGTTTGGGCGGTCCCCAAAACGCCTGGTTGTGCTTTAGGATTCTAGGCTGCAGGGATTCAGATTTTTAAGGTTCTGCCCCGAAGGGCTCAACAAATTAAGATCCCACAATCTTCCAAGCATGATATCAAGCGGGCTAGGGTCATGGTCAGTTGTGCTAGAGCACGGCCAACTTGCAACTGACAATTCTCGGGGCAACTCTACACCTCCCCGTGTTAAGCCTTCCTTCAAATTACAAAGCAACTGCATCCCTTTTCGCTGCATCCTTGTCGGGGTGAGGATTGAAAGGAGCTTGGTTTAGCGTCCGGGGCTTCGGGTTGAGTCTGCTGCTTCAGGTCGGGGATTTCTTGTTCAATCTTAACCTCTTGCAGAGCCTGGCTTACAAAATTTGATCTCAGAGACGCTGCGCGCTACCATGTACAGCTGGCCTTCTTTTCGACAGACTCCTCCTCTTCTCGCTTTATGCGCACCTGCATCGCTGTCTCTAACTCCTTCAAACGATAGCCAAAGGTTCCAAGTCCGCAATCTGCCCTGCTGAAACATGGTCACCATGACAACGGCAGCCAGCCGGGCAACCCAAATTCAACCTAATCCGGAATCCCCCATCGACACGAATCCTAACTTGCTCTGTGAAACCAGTTGCATAACCTACCTAACGAACGTGGGCATTCATTATAGCTCTCTCCGCATCTTGGTAGCTACCGATATGACTAGGTTCCAGATAAGCAGCACTGCTCTACCACCCACGCACTTCTACTAAACCGCGATGGATCTGTAAGCGATGCGATTAGTGACGGAGGCCGAACCTAAGTGGACTGCAGGCATCAGCAAAACTCCCCCCACTAGGTTTCGTAAGAAGTGTTGTGAGACTGTATATGGGCGAACGCCACTACTGAAGGTCTGTGCTAAAAGCTTTCCGTGACCGCCGAAATTTCAGCACGTTACCTGAGGAAGGCTCAAGCTTGAGCGACTGGTTTGGCCAACTGTAGCTTCCATAGCGGCAATTTGAAGGAGTTCCCCCTTAAAGGGTACTATAGGGTTCTATAATAAGGGTCTGAAAGCACCAAACATCTAACCTGGCCACGACACTGACGCCTTACTGCAAGACAAACTAACACAGACAATGATCAACGACATGGATTCCCCATGAAGCCTTGTCCTCGACAATGCGCTGTGATAGAGCATGTGCCAATTCCTGTTTGCTGTGACTGCTCCCGGATGAGCGCTGTGGCACGCCCGCAGCGGCAGCAAGCCCACACAACTGCCTGACAGTCAGTCCCCGAAGCTCCGCACGGAGCCAGGCTTCACCGTGCTCGCCAAAGCCCTCTCGCAGGCCATTCAGCTGCTGTGGCGGCAAAGCCATGTGATGGAAAAAGTGTCCACACCGGCCCTTTCGCAAGACAGCGTCGAGGCAGGCAAAGGACTGTCCTAACTATGGTAAGATGCTGCAACGTGTCTTCACTTTCGAGCAAAGCCTGCGGGTCAGCGTCGAGGCAGGCAAAGGACTGTCCTAACTATGGTAAGATGCTGCAACGTGTCTTCACCTTCGAGCAAAGCCTGCGGGCCAAACATGTGCAGTGAGAAAGCCTCTGCAAACCATGAAAAGATTCCGAGCCTGAAGAAGTCACCAGCCAGGCAGCGGCGCGTTGCGTCCTCGACAATGCACTGTGATAAAGCTTGTACCAACTCCAGCTTGGACAGAGTGCGCCAGAACGAGCGCTGCGGCACGCCCGCAGCGGCAGCAAGCCCACACAACTGCCTGACAATCAGTCCCCGAAGCTCCGCAGCGAACCAGGCTTCACCGTGCTCGCCGAAGCCCTCTCGCAGGCCATTCAGCTGCTGTGGCGGCAAAGCCATGTGACGGAAAAGTGTCCACACCGACCCTTTCGCAAGACAGCATCGAGGCAGGCAAAGAACCGTACTAAGTATGGTACGATGCTGCAACGTGTTTCCCCTTTCGAGCAAAGCCTGCGAGTCCTCTGCAAACCATGAAGAGATTCCGAGCCTGAAAAGAAGTCATCGGCCAGGCAGCGGCGCGTTGCGCTGTCGCAAGACAGCGTGCGCACAGCGCGCCGTCAAAGGTGGGCGCTCGACCAGGCCAATCCCTGTGAAGGGTTGTGCGGGGCGCCTAGAATGTGTAACTTTACCTAGCGTTTGGGCGCTCGACCAGGCCAATCCCTGTGAAGGGCTGCATTCCCGATCGATGACGACGGTGCCACCCTGGCTTTAGAAGAGAGAATATATACCGAGATGTAGACAAGTCGGTTAGAAGAAGCACAGAGTCATAGTGTCATAGAGTCATAGAGTCATAGTGTCAAGTATCATAGATAAGTCGGATAGAGTCAGAAGCACAGGGTCATAGTGTCATAGAGTCATAATGTAATACAAGTGCATAGAGTCATAGCAGACAGTGCATAGAGTTAGAGTCCTGGTAAGTCATCTATGTACTCGACTCTATGTCTGTCATCTATGTACTTCTCTAACCGGCTCCGCACGGAAGAACCCTTCACGATGCTTTCGGGAAAACGTGTAATTAACGAGCCCCTGCCTTAGTATGGGCTTTTGCCCTAGAGATGGTAGAGGCTTAGATGTAGATGCCCTGGCTTCAAAACCCTGCTACGCTGCTGGCACCGCTTCTCCGGATGCCATAAAGATTTTTGATGTACTGTCAGGCAACCTTGAGAAACAGTTTTTACATTTTTCCGTCAATCTCGCCTTCTCGGGGCGGGACTCGTCCTGTTCCTCCTTTGGCCTACGTGGCATTTTCTTCACCTGTCAGCAATTGTCGGAGGTGCGCTGATGACATTGAGGGCTCCAGGGCAAATGCTCGAAGTGCTTCCTCGAACCGAGTTTATAGTAAGGGGTATCTTCTATCAAGTCTCCTACCGTGAAGAAATGCCACATAGTCTTCAAAGGCTCTCATGATCTTCGGAGCAAAGCGCATCCAATCCTCGACCCGGATCTTCTGTTTTTGGGGCTGATATCTGTAGCCCCACACAAGATCGAGTTTTACGGTTCGGGGATGGGTTCGTACTTAGTGCGGATAGCAAGTATCCCGACAGCCATCTTTGAACAACAGCCTTCGCCTCGAACTTCCATCAGGGTGGTTGTCAAAATTAGGGTCCCTTCTTGGGCCCCCTATATAGTACGACACCTAATATTTACGGTGCCGAACAAGGGGCCATCATCTTGACAGTCTGACAACCACCCATCAGGTACAGCTACAAGATGATACAAGCAAACAGCAGCGGTCCCGCGCTCACCGCACTTGGAGAGGGGGGAAGGAGGGATGTCAAGTGTCGGCTTGCACATCCCCAACCACGAACTACATCCGAAAAACTACGAATATGTGGACTTTAATAATTAGAATAGGGTCATTATAGTATAGGGAGGAATTCCCACACCCAAGTTGCAAAACCACAAACCCCGCATTTTTTGAGTCCTGCACCTCCGGTCTGGGCCGGGGCCGTGGCCTTTGGCAGCCTCGGCTGAGACACGAATCACTGCTCTCATGTGGTGCACCACTAGTTCATGGTTGGGATAGGATTAAAAATGGACATTTTTATTCCTGATTGGGTTTAAGTACCCATAAAGATGCAAAATGTCACCTCACTATGACAAAGACCATTGGCCTCCGGTACGAGCCGTTGCCAGGCTTGGGCTTTGCGTGAGACTGAAAAGTAAGTCCTCGCGAACTTTTCATTCGCGGTTCTGATTCTGTAAACCCATGAAGCCTAAGATCCTGTCCTAAGCCTACAAACAACTAAACCCTAGACCCCAAAACCCTGACGTCCCAAACCCCCAGATGCAAACAATCAAGCTTGAATCCCTAAGCTCTCCAAACTCCACCAGCATCTGCAGTAAGTAAGGCGCTTCCCACCTAACACTCCAAGCCCTGCAGTCCTACGTGAGTCCCAAGCCTTGAACCCCAACCCTACTTGGAGGTTCATGGGTAGTTGTAAGTGGGGTTATAAGCAGGGTAACTTTAGTAATAAGCCTACTTATAACTGCCCATGAACCTCCAAGTACGGCCCTCATGCTTGCAGCCGCTAAACCCCAGAACCGAGAAGCTGGAAGGCCGGCACCCTGAACTCCAAAACTCGAAGTTCTTCTCTGGGGCCTCAAAAATTGGTACAGGGTTTTGGGGCCGATTATACTATACTCAAAAGAAGGAACCCCCAGCATAGTATAGGTAATTATTGAGGCCCCTATATTACAGCCGAAAGCCCAAATCTCTTCTTGACTTTGTGAAAGAGTCTGCTGCGCCGCGGCAAAGGAGAGCGCACGGGAGCCCCACGACCTTGGGTGCTCAGTTTGGTTTGTGAGTTTTCTATTCAAGTTGAGTTTGCTGGCTGAGGGTTCAGTCGTTCTTTTCCAAGTTTATGGGTCTAAGTTGGGGCTATGTATCACAAGTGATCATCTATGGACATCCCCTGTACTAATCACCACCGAACCCTGGAACTAACCCTGGAGCCTGAAATCCCTAAACTACTCTCCAAACTCCCCAAGCCCCAAAACCTGACACACTGCTACTACAAGACATCAAACATCAAAAAGAACCCACAACGTCATCGCCGCGTTCACCAAAAAAACACCAACATAACAAATTTCCAAAAAGCTTAAACGCTCGCACAAAATCTTCTGATTTCGGCCGCAGCTCCGACCGATGTCAGCCTGAGTTTCCGATGCACACGCCAGCAACGCTTCAGGTTTCTAGAAGGCCTTGGGGATCAGACTGATGCTAATCGCCCAGTCTACCTTGCAGTATGCCATCTAACACATCCCAATCAGTGTTTAAGTGAACCTAACCCTGAGCCTTGAATACCACCCTAAACCCCCCACCTCCCTTCTGCAAAACACCACTTGGAGGTTCATGGGTAGTTATAAGTAGGGTCATAAGTAGGGTAACTATACTTATAACCCATATCAGGGGCCTTACAACCCCACCTATAATTACCCATGAACCTCCAAGCAGATCAAAAACTGACGAACTCTTCTGCGCAGCTTCAGAGGACGGTGCTTGGCCTTCCTGCGCTTCACCCTCGCAGCTCGATGTCTAACTTGGGGGCTTCTAGGGGCTCAGGGCCTTTTTGTGTTGAAGGGCCCCTTTTTCCTCCTGATTTAGTGGTTAGAGTTTAGTGTTAGTAGGGGATAAAGATTTCTGATATGAGGGCCTTGCCGAAGTTTTGGGTTGAGGGTGTCTGAACTGTCTGAACCATGCAATTCTATATGCCCGTAAGCCCTTAACTCCGAAAGCCGGAACCCCGAAGTTGAGATCGTTGGATTTCAAAGGTTTTTTTGGTTGTGGGGGCTTGTCTTTAGTGTTGACGTCGAGTCCTTTCTTTTCGACAGCTTTTGTCGTTTATGTTAATGCCAAAATGTGTTGTGGTTCGTTCCTTTAGAAGGAAGGTCATCCCAAGCTAGCCTCAAACATAGCAGTGGAAGTGGAGCGATCCTGGACCTCCTTACCACGCGTCAGCCCGATCGTCCTGAGAAAGCCCGCACTGCTCTGAACTCCATGCTGAAGCAACACTCGCGAAGATCTCCAAAGCACAGGGACGACCCCAAGCAGACTTGAGTAACTAGTAGCAGTAGCAATGCTCGCAACAAGTCTAACTACAAAGCCACCAAAAAGCTGCCCTGCAAGGCCTGCGAAGCGGCCTGCCGGAAACCTTCATGGGCTCAGGCTCGGGCTGCAAGCTGGGTGAGCCTCAGAACCCTACTTGTCGGGTATCATGGGAAAAAAAAAGTTAACCTTTTTGGTTACGTAGGGAATTATATAGGGACTCTACTACCCAAAAAAGGGTAAAAGGATACCTACTCTACTGCTAGGGAAGTTTCGGCATGTGAGATGTAGGGCCTCCAAGGTTCTAAGGTGTGAGGATGGAAGCCCTTCTTTCCTTTTCCCCCATGACGATCCCCTTGATGGGCTTTTGGGGTACTCTAGGCCTTCATTATTGGAAACCAAAATTATAGTAAGGAACCCACCCCCCCCAAAAAAAAAAAAACATAGTATAGGTCATTAGTTGAGGCCCCTATAGTAGATCCCAGATGGCATAGAACAGGATCATGGCTCCGAGGTGGGGGGTTTCCCACTCCACCTCGAACGGAGGAGACAGGGGCCGCCACGCCTTCCAGCGGTACCCAGAGACTCCAATATCCCTTAATTAGGGAATATTCCTTAAATCATATTAGGGATCCTACTATGATTTAAGGAATATTCCCTGATTAAGGGATATTGGAGTCTCTGGGTAACCTTTAACTCACTCCGAACCCAAGGCCTAAACCCAGCAATCCTGTATCTTCAGTGCCCCCAAACTTCGACAAGGAACCCTGGACACTGAAACCCGAAGCCCGAGGACCCCAAATCGTTAGAACCTCCATCCGAAATACACAAAACCGCAAATCCTAAGCCACAAACCCCTAGAAACTTAAACCCCAAAAAACTATCAGGGGGTACCAAAAGCCGAAACCCCACAACCCCAAACTCCAAAGAACCACCAAATCACCGAAAATCCCTGGCAAAATAACCTCGAGCGTCTGGAGTTTCTGCCCAGGAGCGCTCCCAGTTGGGCTCGGGCTCAGCCTTCACCGAGCCTCATTATTCAACTGGGTTGTGCTTTAAACCCTTCGAAAATTATTTATGAATAGGTTCCCTTTATAAGGAAATAAGGGAAATTTAAAAAACCAAAGCACAACCCAGTCAACGATTCTAAGGCTTGGGGTTTATGGGTTCACGCGGGGTTTAGGGTTTCGTGGGTTTCAGGTTCACTGCTTTAGAATCTCGAGGTTTGGCGTTTAGGGATTCGGGGTATAGGGTTTTAGGGTTTTGGGGTTGGCTTTAGGTTTTGGGTTTTAGGATTTTGGGCGACAGGCTGTATAGGGTTCCTAGGGATTTGGGGTTTAGGCCTTGCCACTGCAGTGCTGCACAAATTCCAGGGCTGCCCAGTCTCCATTCCAATCAAAATTAGCATTAGTTCCCCGGGTTCAAGTATTTTGTTTTCGTCCCTTTTCCTCCTGCCACAGAGTGTTAGTCGGAAAGCCTGTCAGACCGGGTTCAGGGTTTAAGGTTTGGCGTTATGGTCAGATTTTAAGGAGAGATGCCGACCTTCCTGCGAGGACACCCTTGCCAGTACCCGCCCGCCAGATAGGAGGACATAAGAAGCGGCCAGGTTAGAGGATAGGCAAAACAACAGATAGCAGGACACAAGAAGAGGACAGCTTAGAGGGCAAATAACAGGACGCAAGAAGGGATCAAGACAGGTTCTCGGGGGCATTTGAGGTTTAGCGATTCGGCTTTTAGTAATTTTGCGGCAAGTCCTCCTTTTCACAGGCCAGTGCGCGCCACAGAGGTTGTGCTCTGCTGTAGATACAGTAACGCGGGACCTTGGAACACCAGCTACGAATGAGTGAGTGAGTTCAGGGCTTCGGGATTTGGGGTTCAGGGTTGTAGGATTTGAGTTTTACGGTTCCCGGTCATAGTCTTTTAGGATTTGGGTTCTAGCGATGTCAATATCAATTCAGCCGGATCAGGGATCCGGGTAATTTGCGGAATCTTCACACCGGAAATGTCGCCCCCCAGACAGTCTCGGTGTTGGACCCAGAAACGCAAACCCCAAACTCCAACCGCTACAAAGACCGGCCGCAAGAGTTCATGCCAGCGCGGCATTACCTTAACCCGGAATAACCTACCTTTTTAAAGGACTTATATAAGGAAATCATAATAAGGAACCTTAAAAAGGTAGGTTATTCAGGGTTAAGGTAGGGTTTGGGGAGCAGCCCTAGGCTTTGGTCTTTAGGGCTGAAGCCCTCCGAGCTCCTTCTGGCAGCCAGGGCTCTGTCCAGAGCTCCAAAGGTACCAGCAGTTGTAGGTTTCAGTGGCTCTGGAGTCAGAAAACTTGTAGGATCAGACCTCGATGTGGCGCTTGTTGAAGATAGGGATGCAACACTCAGAGCAGGTTCTGAATTAGTACATACTGCAACCTGACGAGCTTAGTAAGGCATCACTTGCCATCGAAACTCCTCCCCTTCGTTCTGGAAGGTTCGGGCATGGCTCCTTCCCTTCCAGGCCGTGCCGCAACAGCAACAACCTTGATCACTCTGACACGAGCAGCGATGATAGGAAACTAAGTCACTAAGAATAGCACGCACTTTGAGCCCTGTCGTAGGAACTCTCGGTGTGCTAAACACATACCAAAACCTTCAAGGCGACGGCTAGCCTCAGTCTGCCGTGCTAAGACCGATCTGCTTACTGCTTTTCGAACCCCTGAGCCCCGAAGCACTGCCTTTTGAGGGTTGTACATAACACTGTTTGGGGCTGGGGGCAAGAGCACGTTCCGTCATAAAACCTGAAAGATGCAGTCCAAAACCCCGCTCAAACCGGAAGCCTATTCAGCTCTGAATAATGCAGCCAACAACGAAACCCCATAAATCTGAACTATCCAGAAGCGTCAAACTGTCGAACGCCAAATTGCAGTTTGTTATTTTTACAGGCACCCACAAGGAAAAGTTTAAAGAGCAAACAAACGACATGTAAGTCAGTATATTATAGGGTGTATAGGACTAGGGTGTCTTCCAAGACCTCATTATATTTAGCCCACTGCCACTTCGAGGGCCTTCCAAGCGAGGCGTTTCATTGCGCTCCGTCTGTTCTGCGACTCGCGCGCTCTGTTTTTGGGGGCTGCAGAAAAGCGACCCCAACGTAAGACCCCTGAACCTGAGCCCTAAACCCTGAGTTTATGGGACCTTCCGTGGAGGGAGCTCGGATCTTCTGGGACCAGACCATCCCGACATGACTTGATACACCTCACGGAGGCCCAACAAGTCCACAACCATGTCCTCGGCTTAATTCCCCCGAACCTACATGCCAAACCCTACACCCAACTGCCCTCAACCCCAAACACTACCTAAAAGACCTCCCTGCAAAAACCGATAGAAAGAAGCCACCCGAGGCACCTGACAGGCCCCTCTTCGGAGAAGCAGGACGCCTTGAGGACAAGCTCTCGCAGTCGGAACATGCCAGCACCTGTAGGGTTGAGAGCTTAAAGGGGGCCATACTTCTACAGGGTTTTTTTGTGGTAAATCTGGCATGCACGGTTTGCGTATATAGAAGGTTTCGGGGTTGGCATGAACGGACTTTCAAAAGCTTTAGAGTTTGGAAGCTGCTCTTCGTGTAGCGGTTACGGGGCTTGGAAGGGCCTGGCGTGTTTTTTATGCACGAAGGCTTTTTAGGTTTACATGATATTATAGGGCTTATGAGGGTTTCGACAGGCTGTTCGGGCTTTTCAAGCTTTGTGGTTGTACAGGGGGTCATCAGGAACTCAATAGAGTTCCGCGTTTGGAGGTTAATGTGTCTCGCAAGGGATTCAGTTTGAGTGGTGGGAAGATGTACACCTATATCACGCCCGAATGCCTAGTGCTTGGGGGATTTGAGGCCTATAGGGGTTTCCGGTTTTGGGGCTATGAGGCACATATTGGTGTAGAAGGGCTTCAGCTTCGGGTTTCGGGGCTACGGGCCCCAGGAATGCCTATGAGGGAAGGCTTGCAGGGATTCTGGGCCCGGGCTGAGGCGCTGTAGGTTCAAGGGGAATGGGGGCTGCGATGCTGAGCTGCAGTTTAAGGGTCGTTGACCCTACTTGGAGGTCCATGGGTAGTTATAAGTAGGGTTATAAGTAGGGTACCTATACTTACAACCCATATCAGGGGACTTATGACCCCACTTATAACTACCCATGGACTTCCAAGTAGGGCTCCAGGGTGCCTGGCAGGACTCCTCATAGAGGGCTCCAGGAGCTACTTCGACGCCGCGACCATCGGACTTTGTGCACCGTGCCCTTGCATTAAAAGAACTTTGGGTTGCTGTCGCTGCCCTGAAGCCCCGCCAAGTAATCACTTCTCCGTTTTATTCAACACCCCCCTAATACTGAAAACCCATTGGGGCGAATCTTCCCGACATCATCCCTGCTTTTAGAACCCCTTCTGAATTAGGTGGGTGGGAGGGTTTGGAGGCTCCAAATACCCTTAGAGCACAGTAAAAGCAAGAGCAAGAGCAAAAGCGGGAGCATCAGCAAGAGCAAAGCAAAAGCACGAGCGGGAGTAAGAGCAAGATCAGCAGCAAAAGCGGGAGCAAGCGCAAGAGACGAGATGCAGCACAACCAGGAGCAAGAGCCAGCGCGGGAGCAAGAGCCAGAGCAGGAGCAAAAGCACGACCCCTCAAAGTGGCTGTAGAGATAAGAATGCCATCTAAAGGCAACAGCACTTTCAGAGTTTTTTTGGGGGAACGGGCGCCTACTTGAAGCTGGCGGCGCAATGCCAAGCTTATGGCCATCGCCAGGTGTCCCGCCCGATCCTGACATCCAGGGGAGCATCCTTCAAGGTAGGGTTCTGGGCTGAGGGATTTTGAGGCAGTTTACAATGCTTCGGACATCAGAACAAGATGTGAGAACAGCTTCCTGATGAGTAACGGAAGCACACCGGATAAGATGAACTCTTGCCCCATGCAGGCTCCAGATACGATGTCACTCACGTTCGACATTGCAAGTGTGATTCATACACGCTTCTCCCTACGATCAACGCTGCTAAGTTGGCCGGAAGCATCGACAAGTAATGCAGCGTTTGCGATGTGCTTGAACAACCACGACAAACAACTATCCGAAGCTTACAACTGGCGCCTGGCGTGACAATTGCAACAACATAGTGCGCGATCATGGACGGAAGATCACCAGGAGCTTCGAAAGGGTACATCTGCTGCTTTGTATCTGTCCGCCCAACCTGAAGACAGCGTACTATAAGGGCCTTAATAATTAGAATAGGATTTGGGGCCCATTCTACTTTTTTCTTTTATAACAAGGACCCCCCCCCATAATAGTATTGGTAATTATTTAGGTCCCTGTAGTACAATCCTCCCAGCGCAGCCTTGAAATTGTGTCCAAAGCTGAGAAACAGAAGCGAAACGCCACCACAAATCTCTCTTGAAATTCAAACCCGAGTCCCTTGAAGCCCTCCGACCGAACCCTAAACCCCAAACTCTTCCGTGCGAATTGAGCTGGCACATTGGTCTAGTCTCCCTGTGAAAAAAACCACCAATCTCTGAAGCACTCCTCAGCCGGCAGGTACTTATAGGGGCCTGGGTTTGGGTTTAGGGTTTAGGGTTTAAGGCTTATTAGGGTTAACTCTGAAAAAACTCCCAAGCGTTATAGACACCCTCAGCCCTTTCAAACCTTCAAACCTCTCATGCGGCAGAGACTCACAAGTCTGCTTGTTGCTACCGAGCCCCACTGATTGCACACCTCAGGGCTGTAGGGCTTTGAGATTAGAGTTTCGGGGCCCTTCCGAACTTGGGGTTAAGTTTAGGATTTAGGCTTCAGTGTTTCACGATTGCCCTGGGAAGCATATTTCGGAGAAGAACCTCTGGCCATTAATCAATATAGACTCAATTAGACCCAGCCCAGACCGTATCAAAAGATTTGCGATCGCACATGTAATTTTGCGCCGAAAACTCTAAACATCAAAACCAAAATACCCCATGAGTTTCCGCAGTGGAACACAGCCCTTGCCACCGTGTAGGAATGCAGATAGACATGATGCCAGGCCGTCCTAAGACATCTCGCAATGCTCCTGCCAAACCCTTGCTGTCCGTATAATCATTATGCTGCTGTGCCGATGGCTGCTAATCACGCTTGATTACTGCTGTTCGTTGCTTGCAGATCTGTCGGCAATACATCATTCATGTTTATGGTTGCTTGTTCTTACGCGTGTTCTCGCTGCCAAAAACTTCGCAGCCATTCCATTCCGAGTGGCACTTTAAATGTTGCTGTCATTTTCGGTTTCCGTGTGTTGCTCGAGTTGAAAAAAGTGCCGGGAGTGGTCGAAGCTACCTGCCCTTCTGGAAGGTCTGAGAGAAGAGCCCTTGACCGTCAGAGCTGAAGCACGGAACCCCGAACCCGCAGCATCCCAAACTCCCAGGTCCCTCAATGCTTAAATCTAAATCCGAGTCATAAACCATTCATGACGAGCTTCAACCTGCAACGACGGAACGGGAGAAGCAAACCCGCCAAGGTTGAGATCTGGGCGGGTGGGGACAGAGCCTGAACCTAAGCCCAGACTAGAATACATGCTTCGCGTCATGGTGCGCGCGGGATGTTTGCAAACCCTGAAGCATAATACAGGGGCCTTAATGATTGAATAGGGTTTTGGGGCCCAGTATACTATAATTCTGATATGATAAGGAACCCCCAAAATAGTATTGGTAACTATGAGGTCCCCTGTAGTACTGAACCCAAGAACCCCGAACGTCGGGACTCCATACTCCCAGGGTTAGCCTGCTTCTGAGAAGAGCCGGAAGCCCGCGGTGATCTCCGCTGCAGTCAGAGCTTGTCTGATGCTTTTTTTGACCTGATGGTTTAGGGTTTAGGGTGTAGGGTTTAGGGCTTGTCGCTTTTTTTGACCTGATGGGCTGTTCTAAAGTGCCTGTTTCCGGTATTCTATCAAATGCAAAGCATTCGGCAAAGGTGCACTGCAAGATTTCGGGTGCCAGGTTGGGGTCTGGGGTACGAGCTTGGGCATCAAACTCAGCTTTGCGAACCTGCCCCAAAAAATACGTGAGTAGCGACTGCATCCCCAAGATTGCAGCCCAGTCAATTCAACATAACGATACGGGGTGGTGCCTGGTTTGGCAATCTCAATAATGAATACCCCGCTACAGCAAAAGACTCGCAACCGAAGAGTCGCAATCAGGGGACTTCGTATGTGGGGAACTGGGGTTGACATGGAGTCCATAGAGTCTGAGCTACTACATTACTTGTAGCCCTACTTACACCCGATTACATTGATTATGCTACCGACAACCTGCACCTGTAGAAACCCCTAAGCTCCGATAAGGCCCCCTGCAGAAACCGCTCAAGTGAACACCAGCTCCTTCGCTCTACTTACAACTGAACCGCCCTAAGCCCCGAAAAACCATGCCCTCACAACTAAATACCGGAATCCTTGACCCGTTAGACCGCCAGAACATTCCCAGATTCCTAAACTTAACCCTTGGCCCCTAAATCGTTTTTTCGTCTTGGCTTCTAGGCGAGTGACGTTGCTGTCGAAGGCTTCTGCCAGCCAACCCTTTCGGAGCTTGTTCGAGCTTCGTGAAGCACAGATCAAAGGGCTGAGGGGTAAGACTTTAAGTAGTACAAGGTCAAGCAGGGTTGACATCACCAAAACTGTGTAAGTAAGGTTTAGCATTGGAAAGTTGAATAGGTTTCAGCAAGATTCGCACACAGGGATTTTGGGTTGTTTGTGTATGCCTTGTAGTGGATTCATATGCTTGGGGTCATGCTGCGCCATACTGAAGGGCTTTGGTACTCTGGTGCGCGAGGTTGGTTTAGGACGACCTCTGGGAAGGTTGAGGGCTTGACAGATGCTGTACAATCTTTGAGGTTTCTGCCCACGAGATGACGACATGGGCATAATATGCCGTGAGATGTTGGGAACTTACATCTTTCCTTACGACTAATTACTATTGAATGCATGGAGTTCAGCTGTTTTGACATCGAGGCCGCACGCTGCAACTACTTATAATATACGGTAACATAATAAACAGTATATTTCGTAGACTACAGCAAGTTATAGGTCATGATCGCGATATACTCTAGTATAATTCGGCCGTAAGGAAGCTCCAGGCCTGGGAATGTCGCTTTCGAGCGACGTGTTGGAAGTGCTGCTTGGCGTA
This sequence comes from Symbiodinium sp. CCMP2592, assembly GCA_905221615.1. Classification (NCBI taxonomy): domain Eukaryota; class Dinophyceae; order Suessiales; family Symbiodiniaceae; genus Symbiodinium; species Symbiodinium sp. CCMP2592. The sequence goes on along the minus strand of CAJNDT010000840.1, from coordinate 72,043 downwards.
GGTGAACAGCCCAACGACCTCTGGAGAGGCGGAAACATGCGAATTTGTTGAGAGTTGGGGAACTTAGACTATTCATTGCTACTAACTACTGTTAAGTACTATGAAAGACTATTCTTCTTCCTAAATTTATGTCGGGTGCGATCCGAGCCTGAGACCCTTAGCCCTGCGACGTGTCTCAAGGATGCAGTCCTGAAGCCCATCAGGCCACTCTCGCATCAAGGAGGGAGCCCAAAGACTCCACTAGCACTTAGTTAAGGAATATTCCTTAAATCATACTGGGTATCCTATTATACTTTATTCTAATGTATCTTCCTTAATTAAGGGATTTTCCTTAAACCATATTGGGGATCCTATTATACTTTCATGTATATTCCTCAATTAAGGGATGTTGGAGTCTCTGGGAGCTGAGGTGCCTGTTCGTCGTCGCTCTCCATCATGCCCAGTGCCAGAACGTATTGACCTCATGTGGGTGGTTGTCAAAATTATGGTCCGTTTTGGGGTTATTATTATTTTACTACGGCACCTAATGTTTATGGTACCCAAAAAGGGACCAGAATTTTGACAACTACTCGTCAGTCCAGGGGCCGCAAAGCAGCGTGGGCACTGAATAAGAAAACATGGAATCAGAAACTCAGCCTCTGGATTTGGGTGAACATGTGCGAGCATCTGCCACAACCACGCAAAAGGACATACTGAATTCGGGTCCCCTGCCCCCGAAACCCAATTTTTTTAATCGAAGTTCTTAAACGCTGCCCCAAAGCCAGAAACGCAGGACCCTAAACATATTACAGTATGTGGACTTTTGGGCTTAGGGCTTCGAGATTTAAATTAAATGTTCAAACAACAAGGGTCAGGACTGAGTACAGCGAGAGTTTCGGAGTTCGCCCGAAGGCAACCAGTGGAAGGGCACGGGCAAACCGCCAGCACCAAAACAAGACATCCAGCCCCTGAATTTCATAGTTCCTGTGCTTTTGGTCGGGCCGACCAGGAGGGAAATAAGAAATTCAGCCCCTGAATTTCTTATGGGCTATGCTTTCGGCCCTACAGTCGTCCAGAAAGGAAATAAGAAATTCAGGGGCAATGTTTCGTTTTTCCTGGCCTTTAGGCCCGGAGGGTTGTGCAGCAAATCGGCGAGAAGTTTCGGAATTCGCCCGAAGGCAACCACCATGCCCTTTGTACTGCGAAACAGAAAGCAGAAAAAGACAGAAACTTAGCGAGGTTGAACTCAAGCCGAGACCCTAAAAGGAGTAAATAGGTTTGGATAGACTGCAATAAGAAATTCAGGGTACCCGAAATCTGGCAGGTAGCACTCATGACCCGCGGCCAAGCGCTATCTAAATAAGAAATTCAGGGTACCCCGCTTCTGATACTGGAGCTTAATATTCCAACGCTGTCACTGTACCCAAAACCGGTTTTTGGCAAGTCAGGCTAAACAAACTTACGAAACATAAATGCTTCACCTTTGAATACCGGACAGACTTAATCAACCCTCAAACCCCAAGCTCTGAACCCTGAAACCTTGCAGCGCTCAACCTTGAAACCCTGAGCCCCAAGATCAGTCGTCCCGCCCACATCGGCCCAGCAATCTTGAGATGCACAGTGCGCCAGCGGCAGGCTTGGAGAATACTTTAAGGCTTTTGGCTTGAGCTTTTGCACCTAGGGCTCGGGGGTAAGGGTGTAGTTAGAAGTCAAGCAACCTTCCGGCCTGACTACCTGGTTGGCACAGCTCTAACTCTCGCCCCGATGTCCTAAGCTCTGGGTTTCACTTGGTCTCCATACAAAACCTCACGGACTTGCTGCATTCAGGATTTTGTACTCCAGTCACCATAGCCGGAAAGAGACATGCCCTGGCATCCAACCCAAGTCATAAAATGTAAGACAATATCCCTTTCTCTCTGCATCCGAACCTTTTTGCCTGGACAATCTGAACCACCGAGCCATGTGCCTTTGCTTTGCACTCGTTATGTTTTCACGACAACGACACTTGCTGGTAGCATCGGCCTTTCTTTCGTCAGTACTCCCGTTTCATATTAGCTGTCGTCATGCATGCTGGCCAAGAGCAGCCAGGACGCCCCCAACAGACAACCAAACAGCGCATGGCATCGCTGGAGACGCGCGGCTTTGCCACGAGCATGCGGTTTAAGTACGGTGTGAGGAGTTCGGTGCAAATGTGGGTTCACATGGGCAGTGGGAAGCAAAGCTCACCCAGACCATCCGATATTGAAACATATCAATCGCTATTGAAAATTTCAATAGCTATTGAATTTTACTTCGGAGCCACTAGAAACTGAAATTTTTCAAGCGTTCCATCGATGCATAAACTCAATAGAAACTGATGGTAGATTTCAATAGAAATGTGTCGTCAAAATCAATAGAACTTGATAAACATCAAGAGAAAATCATTGGTTTTGAAGAGTTTGTCAATCCACCTTCAGTGTTTTCCAACCCATTTGCAAGGCTTTCCAACCCCATTCGCAGGGCTTCCCAACCCATGTCTTGGGGCTTAATTCCAGCCTCAGATTTCAGGGGTTTCAGGGCTTTTAAACAGCAAACTTTGCATTTCAATAGAAACTGTAACAAACATCAATAGAAAACCATTGGGTTTGAAGAGTTTGTCAATCCATTTTCACTGTTTTCCGACCCATTTGCAGGGCTTTCCAACCCCATTCGCAGGGCTTCCCAACCCATGTCTTGGGGCTTAATTCCAGCCTCAGATTTCAGGGGTTTCAGGGCGTTTAAACAGCAAACTTTGCATTTCAATAGAAACTATAACAAACATCAATAGAAAACCATTGGGTTTGAAGAGTTTGTCAATCCATTTTCACTGTTTTCCGACCCATTTGCAGGGCTTTCCAACCCCATTCGCAGGGCTTCCCAACCCATGTCTTGGGGCTTAATTCCAGCCTCAGATTTCAGGGGTTTCAGGGCTTTTAAACAGCAAACTTTGCATTTCAATGGAAACTGTAACAAACATCAATAGAAAACCATTGGGTTTGAAGAGTTTGTCAATCCATTTTCACTGTTTTCCGACCCATTTGCAGGGCTTTCCAACCCCATTCGCAGGGCTTCCCAACCCATGTCTTGGGGCTTAATTCCAGCCGCAGATTTCAGGGGTTTCAGGGCTTTTAAACAGCAAACTTTGCATTTCAATAGAAACTGTAACAAACATCAATAGAAAATCATTGGGTTTGAAGAGTTTGTCAATCCATTTTCACTGTTTTCCGACCCATTTGCAGGGCTTTCCAACCCCATTCGCAGGGCTTCCCAACCCATGTCTTGGGGCTTAATTCCAGCCGCAGATTTCAGGGGTTTCAGTGCTTTTAAACAGCAAACTTTGCATTTCAATAGAAACTGTAACAAACATCAATAGAAAACCATTGGGTTTGAAGAGTTTGTCAATCCATTTTCACTGTTTTCCGACCCATTTGCAGGGCTTTCCAACCCCATTCGCAGGGCTTCCCAACCCATGTCTTGGGGCTTAAATTCCAGCCGCAGATGTCAGGGGTCCCAGGTTCCTTTTGCAATTCGTATTTGTTCTTTCCACAGCGCACTGGTCCAGCCAAAGCTACAGTAAGGCATCCATGACCTCCGGTCCATCGCGGGCTGTCCAACCCGTTTAAATTGTTCTTAATATTATACAATCAGACTAGCATTTCGCAAAATGGACCGTGGACGGGTATAGGGTTTCAGGTCGTTTAAACTCATGACATATTTTAAAACTATTTTGGGTGTTAAGGTTTAGATTTTGGGCCCATTTCCCCAACATCCCGAGACCCGCCACAAACCTCCAGGCATCCCCAACCCTTTTGATGGTTTAGGGGTTTCGTCAAGCTTTAGAGCTTTCGGGTGTCAGTAGCGGTTAGGGCCTAGAATTAAAAGAGAGTACGGGTTGTGAGGCTAGGTTTCAGGACTTGGAGAATAACTTCCCCCACCCCGACCCCACGCCCCCACCCGACCCCACTCGCACCCTCGCTGCACCCACCCCACACCCCACGCACACCCCACACACCCCACACCCCTCCACCACCCACCCTCCAAAACCATCAAAATCAAGCGCTATTGATTGTGCAAACAAAATCAATATTCCGAATGATATTTTTCAATACCGGATGGTCTGGGCAGGGAGCCTGTCGGCAAGGTTGCTTGCATATGGCTTTGTCGGTGCATTTAAGCGCAACGGCCCGGCAATGACTCATGCCTTCTATATACCTGAATACTGAGTCGTGCTGTTCTTGTGATCTTCCAGAAGAGCGCAGGCTAGTCTTGGCGGATTACTTGCTGCATGACCTCTGGCTGTGCTGGTGAAATCGTTCATGTCGTGCGAAAGCTGCAACGGGTCGGCTGCTGAACCGAACAGCTCGCAGTGCACCGGCGGCGCGGTTTCGATGGCATCTTCATCCGTGGAGCACAACTCGATGCATACGTAGCTCCATGCCATCCCTCTCGTCATTCATTCTGGATTATTCTCCAATGCTTCCAAACCAACCAGCGTCCGGTCTGGTTCATTGTGCAGATGCGAACAGAAACAATGATGGAAGACTTTTGGGTCCAGCTGGCAAAGTACTGCTGGAGACATCACAACGCCCGGGATGCCCTCAATCACGAATTACTTCATGGTCGGAGTTTTTATGCGTCGTTGCCTTTCGCCCAGCCTCCACGTATCCCGCCGTTCAGCTGCCATGCCTTCCTTCGCCCTCACCGATTTTGTACTGTTCCGCTGCGGGCAGCAAACATTGTATAATATCGTGCTGCTGAACCGGAAGTCTTGTAGCTGACACATGAGCAAGTGCTAACAGTCGACACTCTCCGCTGAACGGAAGGGATGCTTTGGCAGTTCGAATTCCTCGCAAGGCGAAGCCAAGCGGTGCGGCGCCTTGGAGCCCCAAGCTACTCGGTAGCGAACATCAATCTCCGAATAACAGTACCTGTTACAGGAGTACTACGAGCACAGCTACTTCAAGTTGAGTTCGCGGTGAGGTTAACAACAGCAGCATTAAGACATGAACTTTTAGCAATGTTGCTTCACGGGTAGTTTTAAGGGTAGCCTGGTAGTTATTGAAATCTGTAGTGCTGCAGCAGCAGAAGCACCACAAACGGCAGCAGCCGCATCAGGAATGGGTCAACTGTAGAAACCGAGGTAGAAGTAAGAGTAGTACCTAGTGGTAATAGTAGTAGTAGCAGCAGTAGTAGTAGTAGTAGTAGGAGTAGTTGTAGGTAGTAGTAGTACTAGTAGTAGCAGCAGGACTAGTAGTAGTGGTACTAGTCGTGGTAGTAGTTGTCGTAGTAGTAGTAGTAGTAGTAGTAGTAGTAGTAGTAGTAGTAGTAGTGGTAGTGGTAGTGGTAGTGGTAGTGGTAGTGGTAGTGGTAGTGGTAGTGGTAGTAGTAGTAATAAGTTGTAGCAGCAATAGAAGTGGTAGTAGTAGCAGTAGTAGTAGTAGTAGTAGTAGTAGTAGTAGCAGTAGCAGTAGCCCTGGTAGTAGCAATAGCAGTACTAGTAGCAGTAGTAGTAGTAGTAGTAGTAGCAGTAGCAGTAGCAGTAGCCCTGGTAGTAGCAATAGCAGTAGTAGTAGTAGTAGTAGTAGCAGTAGCAGTAGCAGTAGTAGTAGTAGTAGTAGCAGCAGTAGTAGTAGTCGTAGTCGTAGTAGTAGTAGCAGTAGCAGTAGCAGCAGTAGTAGTAGTAGTAGTAGTAGTAGTAGTAGCAGGAGTAGTAGTAGCAGTAGTAGTAGTAGTAGTAGCAATAGAAGTAGTAGCAGTAATAATAATAGTAGTAGTAGTAGTAGCAATTAGTAGTAGTAATTAGTAGTAGGAGGAGTGGTGGTAGTAGTAGTAGTAGTCATAGTCGTAGTCGTCGTCGTAGTATTAGTAGTAGTACTTGTGGGAGCAGCCGCAGCTGCAGCAGTCTGAGCAGTAGGTGGAAGTGCATAGTGAAAGGAGTAGTGGCAGTAGTAGCAGTAGCAGTAGCAACTTTGGCACGCTTTGGCAACGTTCCGTGACCCTATACTCGAAGAGTCAAAACTCATGATGGCATTGCTGAGATATCCCGTAAATTGCGCTGCAGAGCCGAAGCACAAAGATCAAACAAAAAGAATTTGCCCGAGCCGTTCGGAGCTGCCTTGCCGCAAAAACTGATGTGTTCTTGGTGCGCGTTCTGGTGCCCTCTCCTCTTGGCTTGCAGGCTACCTGGTTTGGGGCAAGGATCTTGGCAAAAAGCCGCAGGCGAATTGTGTTGCGCTTAAGCTTGAAAAACCAGAGTAACTAAAGGGTCACCATCCGAAAGACTTGGCTGAGCCCTCTCCCCAATAGCACGATGCTCTGAGAGTCAAGCAGCAACAGCGACGACATGTGCAACACAACAGCCATCTCAATAACCATAAACACGACCACGACGAGGACGACGTCACAAACAAATTCCAAACCGAAAGCCAAAAACCGCCTCAACAAGCACTGCCGCAAATGACTGACATAACGAAACATCAACGAAAACGGAAACAGCTGCTGCTGCTGCTGCTGCTGCTGCTGCTGAAACAACAACAACAACTACTACTACTACTACTACTACTACTACTACTACTACTACTACTACTACTACTACTACTACTTCTACTACTACTACTACTACTACTAATTACTACTCCTACTACTCCTACTACTCCTACTACTCCTACTACTACTACTACTACTACTACTACTACTACTACTACTACTACTGCTACTGCTACTGCTACTGCTACTGCTACTGCTACTGCTACTACTACTACTACTCCTACTACTCCTATTACTCCTACTACTACTACTACTACTACTACTACTCCTCTTTCTACACACTACCACTACCACGACCACGATCACTACCACTACTACTATTACTACTACTGCTGCTGCTGCTACACCACTCCTGCTGCTGCTGCTACTACTACTACTACGACGACTACTGCTACTAGCACTAGTAGCACTAGTACTAGTACTAGTACTAGTACTGCTACTACAACAACTATAACAACTACAACAGCAACAACAGTAACAACCACGACGACAACTACGACGACGACTACTACTTAGTACTTACTGCTTACTAAATACTACCTACTACTAATTCCCAACTCCCAACTCATAACTGCGAACTACTAACTAGTAACTTCGAACTACTGAGCACTACTACTACTTCCCAACTCCAAACTCCTAACTGCGAACTAGTAGCTTCGAACAACTGAACACTACGACTTACGACCTGCTAACCACCAACTACGAGCTATGAACTGCGAACGACGAACTACTAACCTCAGCAAACATTATCTACTCACTACTAACCTACCCACTAACTACGACATACTAGCTACGAGCTACCAACTACGAAAGACGAACTAGCCTAACACTAACTACTACTACTACTACTACTACTACTACTACTACTACTACTACTACTACTACTACCACTGTCGTCGTGTCAGCAATTATGCTGAGTCAGCTGAGCGTGATTTGGACTGTGCTTGCGGTTCTCATCACTGTGACCATGGCCGTCAGTGTCCTGGTCCACATCAGTCGAGCTAGATATACGAACCCCGGTATCTTGTCATGGAGCCACGAGGAACAGGTAACACAGGGCTTCGGGAACACGGCTTTGGAGACCGAGGAGGAACACAAGAGCTGCTAGGATGAACCGTGAGTGCACTCTTGGCATCGACAAAACCGCCGAAATCTACGGTGAGCTGGTCCTGTAGCCCAAGCTTCTGCCTTTGAAGCGTTTCAGGAGTTTTGGTGTGCGGGATGGCCGAAAAGTCGGATGAACACGGCCTTGGGCCTTCAGAGCCAGCCCAAGTGAATTGTGCAGTGTCCATGATGTTACATGACTCTATATGGCGACCGGGACACCCGATGACCTGTTTAGGCCACCTGTCGACCCTGGTAGCCACTGGCCCCTACTGTTGTGCTGCACTTTCGCAGCCAAACAAAGCCATTTTGGGAAGAAATTGGGGCCAAAGACGCACTTCTGGGCGGTGCGAGCGCTTCCACTAGCTGGGCTTTATGATGCCTCTGTATGTGGCCATCGCCGCTCAACTGCACATCCAAAAGCTTGCGAGCCCTCCCTGAAGCCTCCCTTCATCTAAGAATGCAGGACTGACGCAGGACTTCTTCCGCAAGCATGCATCTGGACCCATTAACATCAAGCCCCAAACCTTGACTTAAACTCTCAGCGCCAGATTCGAAAACTCCTCAGGCTCAAACCCGCAAATCCGAAAACCCAAACCCAGCCCTAAACCCATCCCGGGACTGACATGCTGCTGGAGTCAGTGGTTGGTCTAGAAACATGATCACTGTAATGTCAAGTGTGACAGCATGGCTTCATCTGCGCAGCGTCTTACCTCTCCTACAGCTACTATGGCTGCTCCATAACTTCTGCCTCTGCTACTTTTCGTCTCCCCGCCATACTTGTACTAAGTTCCTACTCGACTTCAACATCTTGAGCTGCTGTAAGCACTGTGATTTCATAGTGCGTTGTTCCTTTCAGTGCAGTTTCCATGCTCCTTCACGGTCACACCTAGAAACCCGGGACCCGAAAATCGAAACCTTTAGTCGAAATGTCTTGATACCCTTAGTCCGCAATCAGGCACCATCGGCCCTCGGGCAGTGCGTGCCACCGTTAAAACGAAGCCTGGGCCGCTCGCACAAAGTGGGTCAGCTGGGATGTATATCGTTGAATACCGGCCGCGTTTTCTAACTCTTTGCGGACCATCGTCGCACCGTGTTCTTTCTTTCGGGGGGGTAGTAAATTATCAGGGGTCTACATTGCTGCTCATACTAACAACACCACGCGTAATTTAAAAACGAGAAGCCAGTGTTACCGCCACTTCTGATGGCAGTCGCACTTAGACATTGGCAACGATGTTGATGATAACTAGACAGCTCGGCTTATACTACTGACAGGACGCGATGTTGCAGCTGCATTTGGAACAGCAGCAGTAGTATCAGTAGTACTAAAGTAGCTACTCGTAGTCGTCGTCGTAGAAGGTCGTCCTCGTAATCATTCTCATGAGCAGTAGTGGTGGCAAAAGATGTAGCAATAGCAACAGTGGCAGTAGCAGTGGCCATAGTGCTTGGACGTCCCCGACGGTCTGAAACCCCTAAGCCCTAATGCATAACCCTGTAACCCATCACCCATATTCCCAAATCCCTTGAAGCCTTATCCTTGTCAGCCTTCCCTAAACCTTCACGAACCCAAATCCCAAGTCCAAAACCTTAATCCCACGATCGACTCCGGTCTTGGAAGCAGACAACTTGTTGAGAAGTGAAGAGAGCGCGAACGGTGGCAGGCCAGCCTGCTGAAAATAGAGTGTCGGATATGGGAGTTTCCGAAAATTAGGGTACCTTATTTTGGGGCTCCTTATGATAAGGATCCTACTATTTAGGGTGCCATATTTAGGGTCCCCCATTCTGGAAACCCCCATATAAAACTCGAGGGCTGCAGGAATCATTGCTGAGGGTTTGAGGGTTCAGGATCTGAAGTCTTGTGTGCCTGCTTGGTCTTGGTTTGGCAGCACTTGGGTTGTCTCCTTCTTATTGTCTGCGGAGCCTGCAGCCTCTGCTTCTTTGAAGTGTGGGCCTCTTGAGACCTTCTGCTTAAAATGAAAATTTGTGTTTAGGGCTCAGGGGCTCGTTTGTCGGCTCTTTCAGGGCCCCTTTTCCATCTGCTGAGTCAGCTCTCGAAGACCTCATGAACCGACACTTCGCTCCTCCTCCGAAGTTCTCCGGTTTAGGGTTTAGGGTTCAGCTGCTGCTGAATCGGTGAATATCCCAAAGTAAGCACACGGACGAGGAAACTCCACCTGCTCTGACCTCCCAAATCCCTCTGCAGCACTTCCAAGCATAACTTCACGAGCCCTATCTCCTGCAATGACCCATACCACAAAATGCCCTTTCACATCTCAACCGAACCTCGGCTATCCTGATCTACCATGGATGCACGAGAAGCGCACCTTCACCGGCGTCGCACCTGGTGGACATGCATGGTTGAAGAAAGGAGCAGTGCGAATTGACGTGCTGGTTCTACCGCTCACACGAAAAGGGACATGAGGAGCCGGCGCGGAGGAGCAGGAGGCGGAGGAAGAGCAGGGGAGGACCGAGAAGTGTTAGGACTAGCAGTCGTCGCTTCCCTCACCTCCTCCTACACCGCCCGCCGCTACTTAGAGGACCATGGGACTTAGTAAGTAGTGTTATAAGTAAGGTAACTATAGTTATATCTACTTACAGCCCCAATTAAGGTACTTATAACCCTACTTACTTCCTTGAGCAGCGTTACCACCACTAGTTTCGATGCCTCACTCCGAGCAGACAGCAATCGCGGCAGTCAACGTTGATCCCGCTGTCTTAAGGGTACAGAACTGATACGGTCGGTTGAAAGAGTGTACAGTTTTCATGGTATCCGGAATGCTACTTTGTACATTGCTGCCAACCCAAAGGCTGAATTCCCCAAATCCTGAACCCTCTTCAAACCTTGCAGAGTGCCTCCTGTCTTGGCCACAATCGCACTCTCGAGATGCTTCTTAATGGCCTGCGCCACGGCCATAGAGGATTTAACCTTTGGTCATGTTTTTGCCAGTTTGAGTTGCGAAGGACTAACACCGCACTAAACCCTAAAGCTCTCGAAAAAGGGTGGGGAGGGGAAGCAATGAAGAGACCGAAATCCGCCGCCCTCGTGCTTCACTCAGAGGAGTAAGTGGCCAGTCAGTCGACTTCTTTAGTTTTCGTTTGCAGCTGTTAGAGCTTCGGGTTTGGGTGATTCTTGTAGCCCTAAGCCCCCAGAGCGCGCTAAGCCCGAAACTCTACCTGGTTGCTCTGTTCCGAACAGAAGTCTCCCCTGTGCTTGCTCTTCCGATTGCTTGCAAGACCGCAGGGTACCTGAACCCTACACCCAAAATCCCTAAACCCAAACCCGAACCCTAAACCCATACACACTAGACCCGAAGGCCGGATGGGTGTATCGCAGCGTCTCAGCAAGGATCTTCTACCGGTCCGAATGGGGGGTTCAGAGCCTCTCCCGAAGCCCCCCCAAAAAGGAAATGTCTACGGCGCCAAGTCGCGAGGACGTTGGGTTCCTTACAACGCTCGTGCGATGCTACGAGCCTGGTGGATGAGATCGGGGTCGTTGCCGCCCATCTCGATTTCAAACCTCTAGCTTGCGATTTCAGCCTGGTGTATCTCGTTGAGGGTGCTTATGGCGCGTACAGGGCTTCAGGAAGCTTTCAAAGCTGGTAACAGTATTGATTGAGATCGCACTGGACAAAGAGGACGGGGGGGGTCGGAAGATGCCTCCAACTCTGTCGTAGGCGGCTCAACGCCTGATCCTCAGAACCTTCTATCGGGACCTAGATGATTACCAACACTATTTTGGGTTCCTTCTCATAAATACAGTATAATGGGCCCCAAAACCCGATTCTAATTATTTTGGCCCCTATATTAACTGTGCAAGTTTCTCACCGGCTCATCTTCATGCCTGTTCTCTTCGGTTCCAGAGCTCGGCTAGGGCTTGGCGATAGAAGGGTGTTCTACGGCTACGGGCCGTCTGGGTGCTATAGGTTATAGTAAATCCTTATGATCCGTGGCCCTTATAAGCCCCTTTAAAGGAACCCTCAAAGGAACCCCGATAGATCCTGAGGCCCCTATATTATACTATACTATATAACTATAATAACTATCATAAGGAACCCAATCAATAGTATGGGTAATTAGATTCTTCAGGCCCCTATAGTATCAGCTTTGAGATCTATAAGGAAAGTAGCAAAAGGCGCGCTGAGATCGACACGTGCTCTGCTCACCCTCCGCGGGCCTCAGTTTTTTTGCATTATGCGACTACAGGTTTAGGGTTTAGGCTTTAGGGTTTAGGGGCTTTCATAAGTAGAATAATAAGGAACCCCCAAAATCGAATTGGTAATTATTTAATTAGGTCCCTCTAGTACTTACTTTGCCTACTGTTTCTGTCTGGGCTTGTGCGCGCGTCAAGCTTGGGATATTCACGGACTGTCCCCTGGATATCTCTGGAGTTCGTGCACTGCACATCGTCTTTTTAAACTCGGTGCTACGACGACGACAACTGCTACGGCTGCTACTTTGCTACTCCTTCTCGTCCGCCTCACCTCCTCCTCCTCCTCCTCCTCCTACCACTACCACTACCACTACCGCTACGGCTACGGCTGCTGCTGCCACTGCTACTCCCACTCCCACTCCGACTACTACTACTACTACTACGACGACTACTACTTACTCCTACTACCAATACTAGACTACTAGGATAACTGCGACAATTGCGACAACTACGACCACTACGACGACGACTACTGCCACTACTACGACTATGAGTACGGCCACGACCACGATGACGACGACAACGACGACCACGACCACAGCCACGACCACGGCCACTGCCTACCACTACCACTACCACGACGACGACTAATTTTTGCAACTGCTCACCCGAGCTACTATAACCCTAAGTACTCTTCTTCCTCATCCTCCTCATCCTGCTGTTGCTCCTACTACTACTACTACTACTACTACTACTACTACTACTACTACTACTACTACTACTACTACCCCTGTGCGACGCCGGTCGCAGAGTTCGTGGATGTACAACATGTTTCCATCGGAGCTGTCGCGGAATGCGCTAGACCATGGACGTCATTAGGTTTTGGACATGGATGCTCTCCAAACCAAAATGCGCTAGACCATGGATGTCATTAGGTTTTGGACATGGATGCTCTCCAAACCAAAATGCGCTAGACCATGGACGTCATTAGGCTTTGGACATGGATGCTCTCCAAACCAAAATGCGCTAGACCATGGACGTCATTAGGTTTTGGACATGGATGCTCTCCAAACCAAAATGCGCTAGACCATGGACGTCATCAGGTTTTGGACATGGATGCTCTCTAAACCAGAATGCGCTAGACCATGGACGTCAATAGGTTTTGGACATGGATGCTCTCCAAACCTCAATGCGCTAGACCATGGACGTCATTAGGTTTTGGACCTGGATGCTCTGTTTTCCAACGATTTGGATGAACATCATGATCAACATTAGGCCACAAAAACCTTCATTCTGATCGCTAGGTTTTGGGCAGGAAAATCGAGACTTCAAAACACAGCAAAAAATCATGAAATTCGCAAGGACAAGTGCTGTAAATACCAGTATTTTGAGGTGCGAACATGATAAAAATACACACGAAACCAGGAACAGTTGCCACTTTCGATAACTGCGGAAAAAAGTGATGTAAAACACAGCATTTCCGACCACAACAAGTCCCAAAAATAAGAGGTCTGGGCGTCGCACCGGGGGGGATGCGGTACTACTACTACTACTACTACTACTACTACTACTACGACTACTACTACTACTACTGCTACTACTACTACTACTGCTACTACTACTACTACTACTACTACTACTAGTACTACTACTACTACTACTACGACGACTACTACTACTACTACTACTACTACTACTGCTACTTCTACTACTGCTACTACTACTACTACTACTATTACTACTACTACTACTACTACTACTACTACTACTACTACTACTACTACTACTATTACTACTACTACTACTACTACTACTACTACTACTACTACTACTACTACTACTACTACTACTACTACTGGTACTACTACTACTACTACTACTACTACTACTACTACTACTACTACTACTACTACTACTACTACTACTACTACTACTACTACTACTACTACTACTACTACTCCTGCTCCTGCTCCTGATCTTACTCCTACTACTACGACATCATGATCACATCACGAACAGCACATGTGATGCAAGCACGGCCGCGTGACCGTCGGATGCTTGCAAGATGTGGCCGAGGCACTCAACAGGAACCTGGACTCCTAACTTCTACAACAGGTCTCAATTCCGAACTCCCTCTCCGAATATCCTCCACACCGGAAGTCGAAAATCTGACCTGGGGCCCCAGCGTGCCGTCTGCCCACCGAGTGTTCAAGCTCACTGGATCAATCTGGAAGTTATCTACCTCAACCACCAAGTCTGGCAGTTCGTCTTAGGGTCATTGGACCTTGACCTTGGCATCGGCTGCTACTGCTCGGAGTGATGATTGAGTAAAATCTCTAGCAGCACCCTAAACCCTAAACCCCTAGAGCCATCGTCGGCTGGACTCGGGCAACTCTGGGGTTCCCACCGTCAGATTCCCAGCGAATCCCTCTGGATCCCGACCTTTGTTTGCTTCGAGATGGACGCGGGTGTAGAGGCTTGCTTGCGTAAATAAAACCACCAGTAAAGCGTGTGTGTGTGTGTGTGTGCCTCATATATATATATATATATGTACATGTGCATGTATATGTATATGTGAATATGTGCTTCTCTAAACAAAACACTGCACGCATGTGCACCAAACGAGCGACCAACTGACACAGACAGAAACCCACAAACAACCATTCGAAACAGACAAAACCACTAAACATGGTTGTCCAAACGCAGGCCCCGCAGCCTCGTCTTCTATATATATATATATATATATTAAATATATATTAAATATTATATATTTAATATATATATTTAATATATATATTTAATATATATATATATATATATATATATATTAAATATATATATATATATATATATATATATTAAATATATATATATATTAAATATATATTAAATATATATTAAATATATATTAAATATATATTAAATACATATTAAATATATATTAAATATATATTAAATATATATTAGATATTTATGTGTATCTATATATATTACATACTTATAAGTAAGTAGTTATGTATGTATGTATGTATGCATGTCATGTATCATTATAGAGGGTTCAGGGCTCAGAGGACGTTGTAACGGGAGTAGAGACAATCCCGAAGCGTGCGAAGTGCCAACTAACGCAAGCTTTTTCGGCGCGGATCCTCGCCTTCAATGTGGAAGGCTGGATGGCTGCTCGGACAAATTGGAGGGCAAGTGGGGCAAGAACTTCTGGTCTTAGGGATTCGAGGGTTTGGGGTCTTGGACATGGACCCGGTTTCTGGCGAACTCTTGTCCTTCTTGCCGCACTTGCCCTCACACTATGCCCGAATCATAAGGATGCGACGAATTCGTTAAAAGAATCCCATGACGAGGCCGTCCGACATGGAGCACTCTGGGAACGCCTCCGGCGCTAGTGCATGAAAGGATAAATGTCAGCAATGGGTTGTCTCTTTGAGACGTCTGACTCGCGGATGCTATCACTACTAGTCGAAATCGGTATGTTAAAACTTGCGGCAGAACGGAAGTTGAATCTGGCATTGATTGACGAACATGTCCGAGTCGCAGTACCCGAATGTAATTAACTGATACAAGATGTGTGTTTGTATTATATGTATACATGTGTATACACATACAGGCATCTTCACATTACATCTGCATATGTATGTATATATATATATATACACACATACATGCGTATACAAGCAAGGATGCATCGGGGTCGCATGTATGCATGCGCGTGCATGAATGAAACCATGTATGCATGCATGTCAGGATGCATGTGCGTGTGCGTGTGCATGTATGTATATAAGATGTATGTATGTACGTATGTATGCATGTATGCATGCAGGCAGGTAGGCAGGAAGTAGGTGACTAGGTAGATAATTAGGCAGGTATGCAGGCTGGCAGCGTGAATGTCTGTATACAAAAACACCATTACATCCGTCTACATTATGCTGCACAGAGCAGCCGAAGAGTAGGATCCAAGGACACTTCCAACCTCAACCGCAAGGGCCGCAGATCAAGATTCCTGGAGAGGGAGGTGGGACTCCCCTTGTGACGCCGGCTCGTTTTGGATCCAGTCCTCCAGGTTGTTGTGCTGTAAGCTTTAGGGCTTTGTGCTCCCAGGCCTGGAGATTCGGGGCGTAATGCAGGGGCCTTAATAAGAATAGGCTTTGGGGGTATATTCTATAGGGGCCTTAATAATTAGAATAGGGTTTTGGGGGTATATTCTACTAAAGACTATAATCACCGCTTATGGGTCGAATCTTGAAAGCCTTCTGCTGGCGAGCCTTGAACTATGAGGGCTGTTTCGGCGATGAAAGTGGCGAGCGTTCAGCCTTCTGGCTTCAGCCTCTACCTTGAGCTTCCTCCACAGAGTCCAGAGACTCCCAAACCCCGGTTTCAAGTCTCTAGGTCTAGATAGGGCCTCCTCCTGGAATCCGTTTCAAGGAATTTCGCATATTCTTCAATTACTCAGGCCAATTGGAAAAATCTGCAGCACGCCTTGTGATCTCCAAGATATGAAACGTGAAATGTAAAGGCTTCGTCCAACAAAGGACCCTACACCTCAAATTCACAACCGTAAACCGATCCGCTGAACTCGAAAGCCCAACACCCTGAAACCTTAAAGCCCCAAACCCCAAAGCCTAAACCGCAAACCACTCAACGAACCCACTTCTAGGATCCTTTAGCAGTAGCATAAGCCCCCCCCCCCACACACACAAAAATCCTGAACGGTGATCCCTAATCCGCAAAAACCCTCAAAAAACCCTAAACCCTAAACCCTCAACCCTGAACCCTAAATCCTATTCCCCATGCCAGAGAACCTCCGCCATCTGATCCAGCTCGGCTCTGGCGTTTACCTGGCAGCGGCGCGCATACCTTGGGGATGGCCTACCGTTTTTTTTTGATAGGGGAGTTTTTATGAGAGGTTTCCCTACTTGTCGGGTATCATGAGGAACTAAAGTTTAACTTTTTGGGTATGTAGGGATTATATAGGGACTATACTACCCAAAAGAGGTTCAAGGCTGCTTGCGGGTTTACATTGTGGCTCTGGGGCTCGGCAATGGTTTTTCTTCAAGGTGCCATTTTCCATCTGCCTTTCAGGCTTCATGATGGGGCTTTTTAGTTCACGGGGAATCAGAAGCTCGCTCTTCCCTTGATGCATGAGTGTCCCTCGCCAAATACCCTAGTCTAATTACAGGAATCTTGATAGTAAGTTTAAAAGCTTTAGAGTCTGTGCGAAACCTACAGAACCTACCTTTTGGCGCTGTTCTGCCAAACGTCGTAGGCTTTGTCGAGTGATGTCGAGTGCTAGCCGGAGGGTTACTAATACTTAAAGGATCATGGGACTTAGTGACTAGGGTTATATTCGGGTAACTATATTTATAGCTACTTATGACTCCAATTAAGGTACTTATGATCTTGTGCTTACTAAGTGACATGGTCCTCCAAGTAGCCCATATAACAAATCTTGGTATTCTAAAAGAGGTAGGGTATGAGCCTCTAGGTAGGGCAAGAGCGGACCAATCATCCAAGTCCCGTGCTTTCCACGGGCTAGAAGACGGGCGACGAAGATGATCACACACCGTAGCAATAGCAGCAACACTGATACAAGTATGACTATGAGTCTAGCGCACCACCAGAAGCAGCTATCACGACACTACCACGAAGAACGTAAGTCATTATCAGAGCGAGACTTAAACGTAGCAGTTCTAAACAGAAGCAACCAGACTAGAAAAGACTGGCCGCAGTTGACGAGGGTTACCATTGTTGCACTTGTAGGGAACTTTACATGGAACCAGTCTCGCGGACTCGTCTAGACGGATCGGGGCCCACGAGTCTGCCTTCTGCGCTTGAAATTGAGCCTAGACCTCCAGCCAAGACATGCACGCTTGTGACTATCTGAAGCTATCCACCTCTGCATCCGGTAATCATGGATGGAGACAGTCTTGGCGCCAGGTGGCTCTATGCAGGCATCTGCATCGAGAATCTTGTTGCAGCGCGAGTCCAGGGTCTGGCACAGCTCGTTCTCTGCTTGCGTCTGCGCAGTCTTCTCCCACATCTGGAGCATGGCGAGTGGCTCGGTGTCGCAGCGGTGGTCGCCGACGGCTGTGGCCGTCCAGGCAGCGAAGAGAATGGCGGATATCATGGGGTTACGATTACCCCGCCCTGGCTAACTGCTTGGCACTGCTTGAAACGTGATCGCCCCGGTAAAAGCAGCGGGAATGTACCATACCAGATAAGAGGAGCATGCTGGGGCACAAACACTCAGAGGCCCAAAAGTACACTGGGGGAGCACAGCAGCTTGGAGGCAACAAAGGAATGGCTTGGCTTGTAAGATGCTTCGAAGCTTTCCGAGGTATCGGAGATCTCAGAATCCGTCGGGGCTTTCTCAAGCCTTGCAGATGAGGCACAGGTCCGTTGAGAGTGAACCAAATATCACATCTTTCGTAATCAGTGTGTACCGTAGCATCTGCATAATCAGCGCCAACAGACCAACAGAGACCTAACTGTTATGCGTGCGACGGTCATGCATTGTCGGCTACGAGCACCGCACCGGTTCACAAACAGTATTCATTGCAGCAACCACTGTAGTTTAGAAGGCTTTTAATCGTGGCGTAGGGGCTACTGCCTGATTGAGGAATGTTGGTCTCTCTCGGTTCGCTTATCATCTAGTAACTAGTATGGACCCATCTAGGATGTTGATTCTTAGAGTGTCTACTTTTTGTGGGACCAGGAACCCTAAGCTAGGGAGCCGCCAGCAACCAGGTGCCATGCAAAGCATGGAGAGCTGCAAGCCCACATGGTATGGCCTGTGGCCTCAGCTGTGGATTTTAAGGTTCAGGGTTGAGAGATCTCAACTTTGTGTGAGACAGGCCTCAGAACAAAAACGAGCAAACAAGGACGGCATGCTATAAAGGTAATTATGTATGTATACAGTATGAAAACATACATACATACATAAATACATATATACATATATATATATATATAGATATATGTACATGCGTACAGCGGGGGCCATAATTGTTCCGACCCCTCTGTTCGACATCCGAGACAGAGTTCCCAGCAGGCTCGCATGTGCGGCCAGGAATTCTTGCGCAAAGCGAGCCTTTGTTGAAAGTTGCTACGTCTTGCAGCATTGGTGTGTATGGGTATTAAGACAAATAGATGGCAACATGTTGGGGCTAGAGGGGTTGCTACTTTTAAGATTTAGACAATGTGCACACCTTGCATATGCGAGAAAAGAGTGTGCAAATCTTGTGCCAGATGCTACGCGAATGGAAGCTTCATACTTCATTGAAGGTCTCGCGTGTGCGCAGTATGAGACACAGCTACAAGGGATTGGATCAGTTTGGACCGCTGGTCATGATTACTTGAGCGGCCGAGCGCCCCACAGCAAATGTAGCCATCAACCAGATCCTCGTTGCCCTGTGGATCTGGGTTTTCTGCAAGCCCCAGTAGTTCACGGGGTGGTATATGCAGGTGTGTGTGTGTGTGAGAGTGCGTTTGCAAGAAAAAGTCAACACTTCCGTGCGGTTCAGGGATGCAACAGATCTCAACCCTGGCTCGGCCGTCAGATGTGTCTGGTTAGGGAGCTTTGTCATCCTTCTACGCAAAGCAACAGCAGATTGACGGGCCTTCGTAGCCTCCGCCCAGATCTTCAGGTCTGAGAACTCGCCCTTGATCTTGATGGCCCAGCCTGACATCCATTCTTGCTGACGGACCTGTGAAGCTCTGCATTTCTCTATGCAACTGACGGCGCTTTGGATCAACCTTTGCTACGTCGCTTATAGTCCGAGGAGCAGAAGAAGAATTGTAGTAGTAGCAGTGGCAGTAGTAGTAGTAGTAGTAGTAGTAGTAGTAGTACTACTACTACAACTGCTACAACTACCACTACCACTACACTACCACTGCGACGAAGACTACTACTACTACTGCTCCTGCTGCTGCTGCTACTACTACTACTACTAAAATAAACATAGTGAATAGTGCTGATAATAACAAGAGTAATACAACAATACTCTTTCAGAAGGCTTGTCGTCGAGATCCGAAGTTCACTGCATGTAACAGCAACAGTGTTCGTAACTCCAGTGAGTAGGATCAAATGGTCGCGCTACTCATAAAGGGCCTGTTAGGAGTAGCGACAAAGTCATCATCACCATCGCCACAGCCCTGCTCGTGTCTACTACAGCATGATCTAGACCAGCCAACCAATACAGGACCCTGAAGTTGTGGCATCCCACACCCGGCATCTATCCCAGCATAGCCCCGTCGGCTCCCGGCGTTGACCGTTGTCGTAGGAAGCTGCAAAGGGTCCTTCATAGATACATACATATATACATATATAGATAGATATGTACATGCATGTACATACATGCACACATATGTTATATAGTTACAAAACATATTTATATATGATTGTGTATATGCATATACATATATATGTATATATGTCGGTTGCATATCATACATGTTTGTTTGTAGCTGATGCCCCGGAGATTTCAATCTGTGTTGACAAAAACGGAAATGGGCCGGGTTTCAGTTCGCAACACTAAGTAACCCTTGCGTGGGGTTGCGGCAAATGTTCCAACCTCCGAGCCGAAAGTTCATGGCCCGCAGATGCTGGTATCTGAGCTTGAGGTGGGGGCTTGGTGCTCAGGAGTTTAGGAGTGAAGGTTGTGTTCGCTAGTTTCGGGTCTCTTGGCAACCCACACTTTGCTGTTATCGTAATGCAACTTCCTTGCCTCGGCAGCTAGCAGCTAGCAGCAAGAGGCGAAATATTGGCAACATCAACATCATCAACAAGTGGAAAGAACAGAAAATGGACGAGTAGTGATGTACACGGGAAGTAGCAGTATCGCTGCGAACCGTCTCGAGCCCCCGCAGCACCCCATGAGCACGAAACCCTAGAACCTTCGCCTAAAACGCCAAGCAGTAGCGGGTTGTTCTCTATACTGGGGTCCTGTTCGGGGCCCGAATTATACATGACGTGCTCTTTTCCGGACCCAAACATCCCAAGCCTAAATCCCAAGCCCCAAAGAAAGCAAGCCGTAGATTCCTGCATCTTCCAGGGCGAGCCGATTTTCTGGCAGAACCTTCAGGGGCAGGACTAGCAGTACTAGCAAGAGTAGTAGTAGTAGTCGTCGTCGTCGCAGTAGCTATCGTAGTAGTTGTCGTAGTAGTAGTCGTCGTAGTAGTAGTAGTAGTAGTAGCAGCAGCAGCAGGAGTAGTAGTAGTAGTAGTAGTAGTAGTAGTAGTAGTAGTAGTAGTAGTAGTAGTAGTAGTAGTAGTAGTAGTAGTAGTAGTAGTAGTAGTAGTGGTAGCGTGCTAGTGTCATTTCTCACCAATCAGTCTGCACAGTGCTCACACTACACGCTAGCAGCTCGCACTGTGGCTTTGCGTTAGTTGCGCTGCAGAGTGTCACGTGTTGACGTGTCGGGGTTTAAGGGTTCCGAGTTGAGGATTTTGGACTGTTGGGAGTTCGAGTGTCAAGGCCCAGGGCGTACGATGAGAGCATACGCCCAGCATTATAAGCACCATAATTGAAACTCTTATCAACCTCATCATGAACTCGCTGGAGTACCTAACAGCCCGTAAGAGCCAAACACCGCTTAAACCTGACGCCATCTTGGCCATAAAAATTTACTTTCCCCTTACAGCCCCTCGTCAAGCCCACATCTGTGTCGCCGGCACCCATCATGTAGCGCTAAACCCCCTGCAAAGCACGTCAAGTTCCGCTGGGCAATTTGTTGCCCATTCAAATCTGGAAATGCTAAGCCCTTATTTCCTCTCTTACACCAACGAACGCGCCAAACTCCCACTTACCCCACGGCGCCCCTGTCTGGGCCTGTCTCCCAAAGGCCGCCAGTCCCAAACCCTGAATTCTGCAATACTGAAACATGTGCCTAAATCCTTATCTCCCAATCTCTTGATCCCTAAGCCCCTTAATAATCCCTAGGATTGCTATTATGTACAAGCCCTACAAAGAACCGAACTCTGGGAAGTCCCCGTAGACCTGGAGTTCCATTATCCGCAAACTCGAGATGCCATCCTCGATCGGACAGCTGTTGTCTTTTAGGTTTGGGGGTAAGGCTTAGAGTAGAATCTGTTGTTGGTTTGGCTTGGGTCAACTTATGTCAAAGTGTTCAGCGGGTTCTGTTTGTGTGGGGCGGGTTGCGGTAGGCTGTCTAGTGAGGGCTTCAAGTGAAGATTACACCGTCCGCTTCTGTTACGGGGTTGTGAATGAAATCAAGCTCCTGATCGTATCCTCTACTGTTTCGAAGTAGTCGTTGCCTTGCTTGCTTCTGCACGGTTGGTGTGGTTTCTATGTCCCATCCGGAGCTTGCTTCCGGAACTAAACCGCGGCTTCGAGGTGATTGGAGTTGGCTTGAGCCCAGGTCCTGGAGCAACCCCAGAACCGCTGCTCCGAAACGGGGAACATCACGGAACCGCCCCCCCCCCCCCCTACTGCATGCCGGCGTCAATGAAGACGACACGTGCCGAGAGGTCTTCGAAGGGGACCTGGGTCCAAACCCTTTCTGGGTGAGCTTGCGGAGTTGGTTCAAGCGTTTGGTTGGCCAAAGAATCCTAAGTTGGGGCTTCCGGCGTCAGAACGGGTTAGAATCCATGACTCCAACATAGTGGCTCATTGTGCGGTGTCAATGGCTGCCCTACACAGAAAAAACCCTAAAATCACCAACACTCTGCGGTGCATCAGCCCGTGTGCTCTCGGCTGCAAGCAGGGATCCGGGAGCTTGGGGGTTTAGGACTCTTTGGGGATTCAGTCGAGTGGAACTGCTGCGTATATTCATATTCAGTTCCTGTGTGGTTCCTTCTTGCTTTGATGTATGGGTTCTTGTCGGTGCAGGAACAGGATGGGACCAACTACGGCCTTGGTTTTATTGCCAAAGCCACGGGCACCGAACCTTGAGTCACGGGGGTTGGGGTTCGTAACAGCGCAAGAAAGTCTGGCGCGCCTGCACCCGCACTCAAAGCATCCACCCGCAGTACCGGGGCTTTGGCATGAAGAGGAACCATGGGCACTGGCTTGCAATAGTCCTGCCCGCGAAGAGCCACGCTGTCTCACAGGCTCGAATCCATGAAGTGTGTTTGCAAGCAGAACATTCTGCTTCGAATGATTGCATGTCAGGCTAGTGCAGTAGCAGGGTGCTACATCCCAAATCTACAAAAAGCCATTAATGAAAACCCAGGAGAGGGCCGGCCTCTGCTAGGTGCAGGTGGTGCTGCTTCACGGCCCAGCAGTCACCTTGTGGCAGGACGTTGGGCACCTACAGTACATGAAGGACTTGTACTGAACTACAAATGAAGCCGCTGAAACGAAACAGACACACACACAGAGACACACGCACAGAGACACACAGAGACACACAGAGACACACAGGAACACACAGAGACACACACGGAGACACACACAGAGACACACACAGAGACACACACACACACAGAGACACACACAGAGACACACACACACACACACAGAGACACACACAGACACACACACACACACAGACACATACACAGACACACACAGACACACACACACACACAGAAACACACAGACACACACACACAGACACACACACACACAGACACACACACACACACAGACAGACACACACACACACACACACAGACACACACACACACAGACACACGCACAGTCACACACACAGACACACACGCACAGACAGACACACCACACAGACACACCAACAGACACACCAACAGACACACACACACACGGACACACACGCACAGACAGACACACCACACAGACACACACAGACACACACACACAGACACACACACACACACAGACACACACACACACACAGACACAGACACACACACAGACACACACAGACACACACACACACACACACACACACACACACACACACAGACACACACACACACACACAGACACACACACACACACAGACACACACACACACACACAGACACAGACACACACACAGACACACACAGACAGAGACACACACACACACAGACACACACAGACACACACACAGACACAGACACACACACAGACACACACACACACACACAGAGACACCCACAGACACACACACACAGACACACAGACACATACACAGACACACACAGACACACACACACACACACACACACACAGAAACACACAGACACACACACACAGACACACACAGACACACACACACACACTCACACACACACACACACACTATGACACACCGTCAGTCAGTGCAAATATAAGGAAAGGCTGCTTGTCCATGTCTCATGTCGTTCGGTACGAGTATTCATGATATGCGACATACCATGTATGCGTGCAGCGTGCCCTTCACACGACAAGGCTGACAAAAAAGAACATGATGCTTCAATATCGTGCGATATCCCGGTCCGCAATGCATGTACTTGTGTCTGTCTTGATTCTGGTCTGGCTTGCCTGCCTGTATCTCTGTGTATATGCACGCATGTGTCCATGCAGGTATGTACGCGTGCATGCATGCTTGCATATGCGGGTGTGTATGCTCACGTGTGTATCATGAAACAAGCAAAACTCATAAGTGAACATGCTTCCATGGCTAGTACAGATATGCATGTATGCAGGTACATATGTATAATCGCATGTATCCGTAGAGCGTGTGCGCCGCGCATTATACAGTGCATCATTAGACCACACATAGTTCGAGTTTCACCAATGGACAGAAATGTGACAATTCCTTACATGAAGGTATAGCGGTGCATGTGTGTGTGTGTGTGTGCATGTTTTGAAGACTGAACGGCCGTGGGACGATGCCGTGAACTTGAAAACCAAACTCCGACTTCAGGATTGTGGAAGAGAACAAGTCCAGTTGCTTCGGGCAATACCCGCAACTTCCATGTCTGGGTTCCCCCACCGATACTGCTCGGAATGTGCTCCATCAGGAGCATGTTAACCCGAGGGACCTCGTGGACAAGGTATGCCGCATTAGGTTTTGCGGCTCTGGATTTTCGGGTTTGGGGTTCAAGCCGTCGTGCCAGCTGCTGTTGTGCTCATGCGATCGTGTTTAGCATCTCGTGCTTTTCGTGCCGGCACCAGAAACAATGCTAGCATATGCAAACAACAGCTTGTGACGAACGCCCATAGCGGGGACTCTCGTCGTAATTGCCTTCGCCGTTCTGCTGTGATGGTGCTGTTCCTGCCGTCGTCGTGGTTATGGTTGTCGTTGCTGCTGCTGCCGTTGTTGTCGTCTTTGATGGTGGTGGTGGTTGGAGTTGATGTCTTTTACTTTTGTTGCTGAGCGATGCGTCGGCTGCCTGAGCTGTAGCAGATGTACGTACCAGTCGAAGGATGGCAGCAGCATCAAGAGTAGCACCAGCAGTAGAAACAAGAGCTGGAGCAGGAGAAAGGTAGGAGAAAGACAAGCGGTGCCGATAGTTTTCTTCATCTAGTCGTAGTAGCAGTAGTAGTAGCAGTAGTAGCAGTAGCAGTAGTAGTAGTAGTAGTAGTAGCAGTAGTAGTAGTAGTAGCAGTAGTAGTAGTAGCAGCAGTAGTAGCAGTAGTAGTAGTTGTAGTAGTAGTAGTAGTAGTAGTAGTACTAGTAGTAGTAGTCGTCGTAGTAGTAGTAGTAGTAGTAGTAGTAGTAGGCGGATGAGGAGTACTTAGGGTTAGTAGCTGGGGTGAGCGGTTGTAAAGGTAGTCGTCGTCGTGGTAGTGGTAGGCAGTGGTCGTGGCCGCGGCCGTGGTCGTGGTCGCCGTTGTCGTTGGCATCGTGGTCGTGGTCGTACTCATAGTCGTAGCAGTGGCAGTAGTCGCCGTCGAAGTAGTCGTAGTTGTCGCTGCTGCTTCTTCAGGCACGATTGTAGTACAGCGGACTTGTTTCAATTTCCATTCCATGTATAGGCATCCACAGGCTTCCACAGTCTTTTGTAATATTCTTGCTGCATTGCTGCTGGGCTACGGCCCGGGCGAACTACGTGCTTGGCTCCTCGGAGCGACGTGGTGCTGCAGCTTTTATCTCTTTGTTCACGATTCTCGAAGTTATCTGAGATAACGCTGCAATGCAGCCGGGCTCTCTCGAGCTTGCTCGCTAGCACGCGAGGCGGACCCCTGGACGTTCGTCGCGAATGTAGTAGTAGTAGTAGTAGTAGTAGTAGTAGTAGTAGTAGTAGTAGTAGTAGTAGTAGTAGTAGTAGTAGTAGTAGTAGTAGTAGTAGTAGTAGTAGTAGTAGTAGTAGTAGTAGTAGTAGTAGTAGTAGTAGTAGTAGTAAGTAGTAGTAGTAGTAGTAGTAGTAGTAGTAGTAGTAGTAGTAGTAGTAGTAGTAGTAGTAGTAGTAGTAGTAGTAGTAGTAGAAGTAGAAGTAGGAGAGGCAGTAGCAGAAGTAGCAGTAGCAATAGCAGTGGTAGCATCCGTAGCAGTAACAAGACCAGTAGCAACACTATCTCTTTCAGTAGCAGCAGTAGTTGCAGCGACGGCTGCTGGTAATGTGGCGGTTATTCTTGTTGTTGTCGTTGTTGTGGCTTGTGCAGTCCTTGCACGTGCCAACTCTGGGAATCATCGCTATGAATCCTCGTCATTAACATAACGGTCATCATCCTCATCAGCATCATGTGAACCGGTGCTCGATTCTCATCGCCACGGAAGACCCACAGCCCGAAAAGCACACACATTCATTGAGGCTGGCAGAAATCATTACATCAAGACGTTCTTTGCTTTGGGCCTTTGTTTTGGGCAGTATGAACAGTGCAGACGACAAACTGAAAGTTAACGAAAGTACATACAAAGCTTCTCCGGGCCCATGTCTGCCTACCCCGCAGCCACTCCGACTCCCCCTCGCTATGCCCGAAAGCCCGAACTCTGAGTCACAAAGGTGCAGTCGTATGACATCAGCAACAAGCCACATGGCGGGCTTTACGCGAAGCTCACGATCCTCCCGAAGCTTGCAACTAATAGCCGTGGCCTCCCCGCGGAGCACGACATTCAGATCCTGTCGGATTCAGAGGCTGTGCTTGATGCATATGGGAGCTTCCGAAAATAGGAGACCCTAGTATTGTACCCTAAATAGTAGGATCCCTATTATTATAAGGACGCCCAAAAAAGGTACCCATAATGTTCGGAAACTCCCATCTCGAAATAGAACGCCGAGACGTCATTTCTGATGCAGTCTAGCCCCTGTACCAAGACTGTCATGGTGGTTATACATGTCAACTTGACAGTAAACAGCGCTCGTGCTGCCTAGTGGCATCATGCGTACATGATCACATTTAATAAAACAAAAGAGCCCCAACACCAGCCCCAGCTTTACACGGATCCAACTGAAGAAGTTAATTAACTAACGCCCTGGACTGGAGATAAGCAGAGCTTTTGAGGAACCCCTGGGACAGCGGTCCTCGAGGCTGTGCACGAAGGGGGGCTCGGAGGGTCCCAACCTCAACTTCCGTCCATCCTTCCCGCTCTTGCTCTTACTACGACGACTTGTTTGAGGCGGCATGGGGTGGGATTGTTTGGAGTCTTGGGGTCTTAGGGTTTCGGTAGCGCCTGGTTTGTTCACGCTGCTTGCGACTGTTTCTGTCCTTCTCTCCGACTGATCGTGGGGGTCTTGCAACTTCGACCTCAGGTGTCTGTTGCAGATCCGGGATCATGGGATTGGCGCTTTCCGGCAATAAGACAGGGCCTGCAGGGTAGACCTTCATTGACAAACGCCTTTAAGAGCCCACAAGGAGCAGATCCTTACGTCTGAGACCCTAGACTCCGGCAAGTTCCAAGCCCTAGGCCCTAAACCCCGAACTGGGCCCCCGTGGCGAGTGCAACGCAGCTACACACCAGTTAAGCCATCTTGGCAACCTCAGAAATAGAAGCAGCAAATATCGTTTTGAACGCACCAGGAATAGGTGCCGAAGTCGGCTCAATAGGGTAAGCAGCAGTAGTAGCAGGTCATTTGGGAGCAACAATCACACTAGTCATAGCAATCATGCGGCCTGAGCCGTGAAAATCACCACCACCACCACCACCACCACCACCACCACCACCACCACCACCACCACCACCACCACCACCACCACCACCACCACCACCACCACCACCACCACCACCACCACCACCAAAACCATCACCACCACCAAAACCATCACCACCACCAAAACCATCACCACCAGCAAAACCATCACCACCACCAAAACCACCGCCACCAAAACCAGCTCACATCTATGCCATCACTGACTGATGGAGGCTTCCCAGCCTCCAGAAGATGGTGAACCAAAAGAGCCAAACGAAGAGCTCCCGCCACACCTGAGGCGAGGACGCAACTGTCAGAGGGCTGGCTGGTTCGGGCGTTCGCGATTCGGGGCTGCAACAGGAAACAAGGTCTGTGAAGCTGAGGGGCTGAGTATCTACCCATAGGCCCCATAGTAGTTCCTTTTTCTACTTTGGGGCCTATGGGTAGACGCCTGGCCACCTAGCCAGTTGAAGGCGAAGATTTGGTGCCCCAAGTGCTCCAGGCAGACCAGGCTGATGAGGACCCGTCTAGGCCAATTTGATCAAACTCAGGTTTCAGCTTTATCCCGCAAACCCGAAACCACTGATTGCGCCGAGAATCAGATTCCAAGTCACATGCTTGAGCTTCCAAGAGCTTGAAAGAGGACTGAAACTCATTGAAAGCTACTTCTCCTACGACCCCTACGCCTGCGTCTACTTAGCACGAGCACTAGCCCCAGCACCACTACAAAAACCGCGACGACTACTACGACGGACTACGTCTACGATGGCGCCGAACCAAAACAACGACTACTACTGCTACTACTACTGCCAGTGCCAGTGCCAGTGCCAGTGCCAGTGCCAGTGCGAGTGCGAGTGCGAGTGCGAGTGCTGCTGCTGCTGCTGCTACTACTACTACTACTACTACTACTACTACTACTACTACTACTACTACTGCTTCTTCTACTTCTGGTCCTAGTCCTGGTCCTACTGTTATTGCTACTACTGCCGGCTATCGCCACTGATGCAGCTACCACAAGCACTACTGCCGCCACTACCGGTGTCACCACCACTACAACTCCGATACATTACTTGGAGGTTCAGGGGTAGTTATAAGTGGGGTTACAAGTCCCGTAATATGGGTTCTAAGTATAGTTACCCTACTTCTAACCCTACTTATAACTACCCCTGAACCTCCAAGTACTGGGAGAGAAATGCCAGGGCCCTGGGCCAAGCAAGCAAGCCAGGAAAATGTCCAGGGTGGCGCTCCACCTGCCCAGGCTTCGCAAATCTAGCGAAGCATGGAAGAACTTAGGCCTGAATGCGTCCTTGAGGGTTCCTTTAAGGGATCCTTAAGGGCTCCTTGAAGGGATCTACAATAAGGGATCTATAAGGGATCGAACCCTAAGCCTTAAACCCTAAGCCCTAAACCCTGGGCGTTTAGACTGTAAAGAGTGTAGGCTCGAACTCAGGCTTACAAAGGTCCAACACCCGAGCACTTGGAAAAGCAATTGATAACACCGCAAGCCCGAAGATCTTTATTCCAGTCGAGTTTGTGGGCATGGCTGCTGAAACATGCACGACATTTGGCTGATTCTTTCGTAGCCTGGGAAGTGCAAAACAAATGCCCCAGTTCTGTCGCCACCTGGGTAGTTTAATTTAGACTCTCGGGCAGAAGCAATAGGGACACAAGTGGCCGTGACACCACAAGTGATCGTCGTCGCCGTAGGAGCAGTCGCAGCAGCAGTCTGAGTGCACCAGTCACGGTCGTAGTCGTGCAATGACGTGTGGGGCCAAGCTCTTTGCCCTCGAAACGGGTCCTTGCCGAAAGCCTAGAACAAAAAAGGGAGCCGCTAAGCTTGGCTTGTTGCGGTGACAACTGTAGGCCCTCCTCTCCATGACAACATTCCAACAGCTCCTGCACTGATTTCATCACCTAACAGGTTGCATTTCTTTTCGAAATGTTCACGTTCAGCTGCAGATCGAGGCCTTGCTTGGGAGCAGGTTGGCAATACTTCGCGGCTGTATCGAAGGCCTTGGAAGCAGCATCATCTCGTGGAGTATACTAGATAGAACCAGTAGTGCGGGCCTCGAGCGTTTGGGAAGGGTTTACGTAGGGTTGTGGCTTTGAGGGTGGGCGGTTTCGGGTTTTGAGTTCAGCCTTGGCTTCAAGGGCTGAGGCTGAGGCACAGCTTGGGTTGGAGATGGTTGGATGCTGTTGGCTCGGTGGGATGCTGGCCCTACAATTTAAACATGGAGCTGCGGACTGGGCTTCAGTCACCGAAGTCTCGTCGTTGCCTCTGCTACTTTGAGAACCATGGGCCGTACGCGAAAGGACCTGTAGACACCGCTATGCAGCAGGTACACCCGACGGACACCCCTTGAAGGCGAAAATGGCCCACTACTTCGATTCCTAGGCATGCCCCATCTAGTCTACTGCCATGGGGAAATGAGGAACTGTATATATATATATATATATATATATATATATATATATATTCCAAGGCCCAGGCGACCAAAAGTAGTGGCGCCTTGCTCTCGTTAGCTTCGTCCATGGGCTGAACCCGTTGGGAACCTTCGCAGGCTGCACTTGTGTGCATACTTAGGCACATGCGTCCGCAAAGATGGTACTAGGTTGTTTCAAGATTGTTCGGTAGATAGGTAGGTAGCTGAGTAGATAGGTAGATAGATAGGTAGATAGTCGGATAGTTAGGAAGATCGATAGATGGATAACTGGCAGCTACCTAGAAAGACTGATGGACAGATAGATCAGATAGGTAGATAGATAGAGACAAAGAGAGAGCCAGAGAGACAGAGAGAGAGAGAGAGAGAGAGAGAGAGCGAGAGAGCGAGAGAGACAGAGAGAACAGAGAGAGAGACAGAGACAGAGAGAAATAGAATGATATATATATATATATATATATATGCATTTATATATATATATATAGATAGATAGGTAGGTAGGTAGATAAAGTAGATAGCTAGATAGATAGCTGGCAGCTATCTAGAAAGCATATGGACAGATAGAGACGCAGACAGACAGACAGACAAACAAACGGACAGGCAGATCGACCGATCGATGGTTCGATCGATCGATCGAGTAGAGAGACGGATAGAGAGGTAGAGGTACAGATATAGACATGGATCAGGTAAGGAATGGATACAGCATGGGTACAGGTAGAGAAGACGTAGCCGTTGAAGCAAATGAACATGGAGAGAGAGAGAGAGAGAGAGAGAGAGAGAGAGAGATGGAAGGGTCCATAGAGCCATCGAAAGATGTTAAGAGTTGTCGTGTCTGTGTGAGTGAGTGAGTGAGTGAGTGAGTATAAGAGAGAGAGAGAGAGAGAGAGAGAGAGAGAGAGAGAGAGAGAGAAAAGAAAGAAAGAAAGAAAGAATCAAGAAACAAAGAAAGAAAGAGAGAGAGAGAGAGAGAGAGAGAGAGAGAGAGAAATAGAGATAGAGATAGAGAGCGAGAGAGAGGAGAGTGAAAGTGAGAGTGAGAGAGAGGGACAGAGTTGCTCCGCTTCACACAGTCACACACACAGACATCGCATATGCATGTACACAAATGTGTATACAGGTGTTTGGGGACACGAAAGCAATGCAGGATCAGGCATTATCACGTAGGAAATCTGAGGTGTGAACTGGAGTTGGCAGCCGCCTCCCCAGGACGTGCGAGGTGGGAGCTTCTCAAACAGTCAGGCTTTGTGCTTCGGGCATCGAAGCTCGTCAGATTTGGGGCCTAGGCTCGGATAGGTTTGGGAAACTTGTCCTGCTACATAAAGCTTGAGCAACTGCTTGGAGTGCATTACTTTATCGATTTTCGTTTGTTCGGGGGGACAAGCCGGTGATGTGAGGTACTGGTAGAACCACGGAAAAGACTGCCAACACCACTGCACTATCGGCCAATACTTCCCACCATTGCCCCGTTATTGAAATTGCCGAAGCTACTGCCACTGCTACTGCTACTTTACTACTATACTCCCGCCGCCGCCGGCGTCACCAGCACCAGCACCACCATCCACCACGATCACGACCACCATGATCACGACCACCACCACGACCACGACGACCACTACTTCTCCTGTTTCTGCTACTGCTGCTGCTGCTGCTGCTCGTCCTCCTCGTCGTCCTCCTCCTCCTACTACTACTACTACTACTCCTACTCCTACTCCTACTCCTACTCCTACTCCTACTACTACTACTACTACAAGTACTACAAGTACTACAAGTACTACAAGTACTACAAGTACTACAAGTACTACAAGTACTACTCTACTACACCCCACCCCTACCGTGGCGCGTACTACAACATCAGCTACTACTACTACTACTACTACTACTACTACTACTGCTACTACTACTGCTACTACTACTGCTGCTACTACTACTACTACCACCACTACTACTACCACTACTGCCACTACTACCAGTAATTACTTGCACTACTACGACTACCAACACACTGCTACTACTGCTGCTGTCTCTGCTGTTGCTGCTGCTGCTACTACTGCTACTACTCCGACTGCTACTGCTGCTGCCACCGCTACTGCAATGGCAATAACAACTTCTCCTCCTCCTACTCTTTTCCTGCTCCTCTTGCTGCTGCTGCTGCTTCTGCTGCTGCTGCTACTTGCTGCAGCTGCTTCTCCCACCAGGGCGACGGCAGCCACTAATTCCCTGCACTACTTCGACTACCCCGTCCCTGGAATGCAGCCTCCCGGCCAGGGCGCAATGGCAAGGCACACCAGCGCATCCCCCAGCACTGGCGAGAGGGGTTCGCAAGGAAGGGCGAAAGCTGAAAAGGCACGCCATGCACTGCCCTAGACCCTCGACTTTCCACACGGTACTATGCCGTGCCTGTTTGCAAGTCACTCGAAGCATCGATCGGGTCTCGCGCGAAACATCTGAACTCTGCGCCCCTGCTGCTCAAATCCAACAAAAGCTGAACGATGATGCCAAAACCACAACGGACCGCAACTAGACTTACCTTTGGTTAGTAGGGAATGGAAGAATGGTAGAAATAGTAGTTATAGTCGTACCCCATTCCTCCATTCCCTACTAACCAAAGGTAAGTAGAAGCGTGCCATGCTGACAGCCACGCCCTGCCCCAGGCATGCCAAGAAGCCCAAGGGCCTTGGAAGGAGCGAGAACTTGCTCAAGGTTTCGGGCCTCAACCAAACGCCTAGCGCCTGCAAGACCAGTACTATAAGGGCCTTAATAATTGGAATAGGGTTTTGGGGCCCACAACACTATACTTATAACAAGGAACCCCCAAAATAGTATTGGCAAAAATTTAGGCCCGTATAGTATACCCCCGATAAAGCCATAAGAAGCCTTTCAAGCCTGATTACACGGCCATGCTGTGGCCAAGAATCGGCTGCGCCAGGCGCACACAGAGGAAGACGAAATCCGTGGAGGGCTCCTGGCAACAAGTGGTCACTTCTCTGGATTACGTAATGTCCGGTTGAAGCCACAAGAATGACCAGTCAGAAAATTCCTAAGTGGGAAATCAAGTCCCGAAGGGGCTTGGGCGGAGAGGATTGGGGTGTAAGAAGGTTTTCGGTGCAAAAAGGGAATTACGGCTGGAGGATGATGAGTCTAATTCTTCTGAGATTTAAGGTTCAGGTTCCGGTGCTTTGGCTCGGCTTAGGGTTTGGGTTTTGGAGGGACACGTAATCGTTCAAAGCGTAGGATTTTCCAACGGCATGCTGAGACCTCCCGGGGCCCTGCACCCTTTATCGTAGTGTCGTAAGGATTTCTTTGTACATCTTTGAGTACCCTGGCGGGCTTGCTTCAGACCCTGAGCCCTCTCAAACTCACAAGTCAGAGAGGAAGTACCGTGCAAATTGCAGTCCTGAATAGACAGGAAGAGGGAAGTAATGGACACCGCAGCGACATCTCCCATGACCTCAGGCTGTGAAAAACTCGGGTCGGACTGGGCTTTCAGGGAACCCACGCACCAAACGAACTGATGATGGACAAATATGGAACCAACTCATGAAAGATCTGTCTAGGAGAGTTTTTGCCAAATGTGACGGTGTGGCTGTGATATCGGGTGACCGACAAAAGGCAGCACGAAGGTGTGTTGAGTTGGCAAGAACAGGAGGAACGCCTGAAGCTCATGTACACAAGGTACTTCTATAAACCCCAAACCGACTTTCAGCAGAAACCTCAGATTTAGACAGAATCAGAAGTAGCCACGCTTGAAGCACGATTTGAAGATCCCAATTGTCGACACTGTCTGTCTAAACCCCCATCGTTCTTGCACCCGCCGAGCACTCACCCAACTGGTGATGCCTGATCACTCATGCCTGGGCCGGAAACCCGAAGCATGCACCCTTAACTTGATTCCTGGGCCTTCAAGCCCTAAAACCTAAACCCCACTGATGCCCACACCGATTCCCCGAAAAATGCCTAAACCCTGAGCTAAACCCTACCTGTAGCCGAAAAGACCTACCTTTTGAGGAACTATATATAGACACCATAATAAGGAACCCTAAAAAGGTAGGTCTTTTCGGCTACAGGTAAAACCCCAAAAGGAGGAGCGGGCCCAGGGTTTCAGGAGCTGCTCCAGGTACCAAAGTCGCCTTGCAGGGCTCCCTTGGGGCTTTAAGTGAAGTTGGGGGGGTTCGGGGTTTGGTTGCCTAAGGGTTGTTTAAAGGTTCTTAGTCATAAGTTTCAGGGTGTATCTGCTAAAAGTTCAGAATAGGTTGAGGGTCGAAGGGCTTTTGGTTGCGAGGTCTAGGTTCTCAATTTATGTGGCTTGAAGGGTTCT
>CAJNDT010000840.1:0-32500 GCA_905221615.1 Symbiodinium sp. CCMP2592 | reverse complement strand
TACTATTTTGATGGTTCTTTATTAACTATAGTTATAGTATGATATCCCCCACAACCCTATTCTAATTATTAAGGCCTTTCTACTAAGGTTCAACAGATGCTCTGCTAGAACTGGGCTTAAAGCTTGCAGTGGTCACAGGTTTGGGCTTCATTTCTTAGGGTGCCAGGTGTTGCGGCTTAGGGTCGAAGGCGGGGATGCGGAGGGAGCTTTATATAGGGGCCTCAACAACTAGAACAGGGTTCCAGGTTCCCTTTAAAGGGTTCAAAAAGGGATTTATAGAAGCGTTCTATAATGTAGGGGCCTTAAAAATTAGAATAGGGTTTTGGGGCCAGTATACTGTAAGTACAATAAGGAACCCCCAAAATAGTACAGATAATTGATGAGGCCCCTATAGTAGGGTGCGAAGCAACTGGCAAAGTCCGAACCTACCAGAACAAACCCCACTCTCAGCCCACTCCCCAGCAATGGAAAATCTGTCAAAGCCCTGAACCTTAACTTACCCAAGCTTTCCAAACCTAACGTCCTGCACCTTTCGCCTTGCCTGTGCCCTGAAAATCACAGAAGGAGCCGGGATCCCAAGCCATAAGCCCTACCTAAACAGTAAACCTCGGTGCCTGCAGTGACATAGGTGGTGCAGGCAGCACCAACAAGGTGAAGATACAGCTCCTAAGTTGGCTTTCTTGGGGCTTTTGGGATTCAGGGTCCTACGGGCTTGAAAAAGTTATGTGTGGGTCTAAGGTTGTTGTTATTGTTTTGCAGTCTCATATGGCTACTGCAGTTAAGCATGAGGGCTTTAACAGGGTTCCCGAAGATGCCTCAAGGCAAGCACTCTTTCGAGTGCCAAACAGCCTGCATAGAAAGGCGCGCTGTTTTGGGATTTTTTCAAGACAAGTTACAAAAGAGTCCAAAGTCTATGCAGAACATGTGAGTGGTGCTGCTCTATTCCTCGCCCTTGGTCACTGTGGGTGCCGTGAACCTCAACGCGTCGAAGGCAACGAAATTAGAATCACGACTGCTGGTGCTACAATTGCATTCAGAAATTCATGCAAACGGAATCTAGTAGAGATTGCTGTTGGTACTTGGTACATTCATTGTCATTCTTATAAGCATCCCCCAACAATGGCACAACCATCCCTCAAGAATCGTCTAGTGGGACGACGACTAACATCACAGCTTTAACGCCAGGTGAAAGGAGCAGTATACAGCACCAGTAGCAGCATTCACATGCATCTGCACGATTCGTGGCGATGAGATGGCACTAAGGCTACTGCTGAAGCCTACGGAACCTGGGCAGGATTCCGAATATCTGGAGCACGACACCAACCCTCAGGTCCTATGACCACAGACCGCAAAGCTCTGGCACCTTTCATGTCTGCTCCCTTGGCCCAAACACTATTCTAAGGATCACGGTTGTTCGGCTATGGTCGCTTAATGATACTTGAAAGAGTATTGCACTCTCTTGATCTGAGAATGGCTGACTTGCTTGGAAATCGACAGCTATTTTGTATGACACAACTTCGGAATTGAGCGCCCGGCACCCAGAGGAAGACGAAGACCATCAGCCTTACCAAGTTCTCTTCGACGTCGGGAGCGTCCTGACCGATGAAGCTCGGGGAAGGGGACTAAAGAACAAGGTTTGTCAAGCACCCCCTCCCATCCACAGGAACACACGCAGCATGCATGATACACATACATACATATGTATGTATGTGTGTTGTAAGTACGTACCCGTGCAGGCATGCATATGTGTGTCTGTGTGTATGTACGTATGCATGCAGGCATGCATGCAGGCATGCATATTTATATATATATATATATATATATATATATATATATATATATATATATATATATATATATATATATACGTATGCATGCAGGCATGCATATATATATATATATATATATGTGTGTGTGTGTGTGTGTGTGAAGGTATGTATGTATGTACGCATGTAGGTATGTATGTGGGTGTATGTGTGCCTGTATGTTCTAATATGTATATATATATATATATATATATATATTATATATATATATATATATATATGACATAAGCACACAAACACACACACAAACACAAACACATGCATCCTTACATATGTATACACATACATGCATATGCACATGTACACATATATACATATACATACATGTATGTAATGAAATGTAACTTATGTAGTGTATGCATATACATATACATGTATAACTATACATACATAGACAAGTGTTTGTAGAAAGTGCGGCAGCCCGTCCAGAATCCGTCAACATTTTCTTTAGGTGCTATATGTTGTAGGTGGCCGTCAAGATTCGTGTCAGTGGGGGTCAGAATCAAATCTCGGGGCCAATAAGCGGTCCACCAACGGGGCCGAAGGAAAAGCTGGTGATCAGAAGATAACTTCGGCCCCTGTAAAATACTTGTACACCCTATTCCAAAGCCTTACTCGAGCCTAAGACTTAAGTCGCAAATTTGGGTGTAGAGTTTAGGCTACGTCACCTCCTGCCGCTCGGCCCAGCGATGTCCATCGTCCAGGTCGAGGATGCTGATCCAACCTCCCCGGATAGCGCAGGTATGGGTACCTCGTTTAGACTCTAAGGGTTCTAGACGGGTTCTACAGGGGATTGTTGGGCCGAGGGGCTGAGAGTTGGCCTGCATTTCTGTGTCTGAAAAGGCTCGAAGTCAAGTACAAGTAAGAGCTTTGTGGCTTCTTTGGGGTTCATGTCAGACGTCTTCCAAGAGAGCCCAACACGCTTGCAAAATCGCCTGGATCCGTGAAGCGGCTAAGGATTCATTTATTTCATTATCATGCAAGGGGCACGTGGCTGTCCATGTTCATTTTTTGAGTGCAGGGCTCGAGTCAGCAGGAAGGGTTGAGGTTTGGAGTTGATTCGGGTGTAAAGAATACCTGAGTTGTCCTTTAAGCCAGGCCGGCATTCCACATCCGAACGGAGACATGCTCGGGTTCAGACTTTGTAACCGATGATATTATTGACCTTTTTGTGGTAACAAGAAACATGCCTCTAACAACAAAGAAACCAGAACCCTAAACCCTAAACATTTCGACAATGCCAAGAGCAAGACTGGCAATGGGAAGAGTCATATCAGCCATTGAGCCGGTAATCTCGGGAAACTTTCCACCATCCTAGATCCTGAAACTTAAATTTGAATCTCGGCCCGAAACGCTGTTCAGTCTGCTGTCTGAGAAAAGGTACAGGGTGCATCTAAGCAAAATGCCATCAACACTCGACGTGCAAGAACGGTAACCTTTGCGGCTTCTAGAAATGCAGAGGACGAGGCCTTTACTATCAGCAGACACGAAACACCGTGGCAGCAGTACTGATACTGAGACTGGGCTATCAGAACCTTCGACCATGCTACTAATCACAAAACTGATGCGCACGGATGTCAAAGCAGTAACTCTTTCACGGCTGCTGCCACGGCAACAAAACAGCCACCATTCAGAACAATAATAACGATAATAAGTTTGCAGTGTGCTACTAATTACTAAACATCGAAGCAATAGTAGCTAGTGATTAGTAAGATATATATATATATATATATATATATATATAGATACCATATAGCTACCCCCCCCTCAAGGATCTACCTTTTTCGTGTGTTTGAGAGCCGAATGGGAAATAGTTGCATATTCTATAAAGTATTCCCTTCTCTTTATAAGTCCTTCACTAAATACGCTTCGACTCGATCAAAGATTTCGCAGATCCTAAATTCTGCATTTCCTTCATATACACACTGAGTTTTTTCAAGCGACATACATTCGCGTACGGCTTCTTCTCGTGTTGCAAAAGAACGCAAGGTTGCATGCATGTTCTGTGTGTGTGTATAGGTTAGTGCATGCAGCAGTATGGGCTGTGAAGGTAACACGCAACAGGAGAGCAAAGATATGTCATCCCGTATCACGACAAGTATAGATATGAAAAGAGGACCCTATTTCTACACCTCCCATATATAAGACGCATCGGGATTATAGATAATATCCGTGAACACGAAATCTATCGATATTTCCGGGGTTCAATACCTTGTATTTCACCAATATAGTACCCTTTAAATTACATGTAAGAATACTTTGCAAAATTCCACTCACATAACCTTTATATCTTATAGAAATCCACCCGAATATCCTGTCGCATACCGTCTACAAGACCACCTATATATGATACACCCTGCACGCATTATATTACACATAGCCTATAGGACACTCTATACAAGACACTATATAGAATATCTTGCAGGATGTCCTTTAGAATACTTTCTCCATATATCGCAAAACCTTTCATGTGGAATGCACTGATATAGAATACCCTCATGCCTTATTGAATACCCTAGAGCCTCTAGAATACCTTATCATGTACTTTCAGTCACAGCCCGTATATCTTTTGAATATCTAGAATACCTTACAAAATACGACATAGAATACCCTACAGAATACCTTATGGAACACATAGTACCCTCTGTATGTCGTGCGCCTCATGGAAGACCGTCTGGAATACTCTATAGAAGACCTCACAGGATGCCCATATGGCCCTATACATGACAGTCGTTGTATACAGTATATATATATATATATACCATGAACCCATATAAGATTTAGTGGCTCCAAACCAAACTTTTCAACTTTTGGCCCCTAATAAGGTAATCTTGTTGCGAAAGTTTAAACTTCTTACACCCCCATAGGTATTTGGGAAGTAAGAGTATCTATAGATAACCTTTCAGCGAGCCCAAGATCTGAGAACCCCTCATAAAGAAGCAGCCTATTGGGTAAGGGATTTCTAGGAGTGATCCAGGAGTCGAAGAGAATAATTTAAAAGATACCACAAACCCCAAAGAATTTCGTACAGGTGACCCTAGGTAATACGTTATAGAATATCCCCTATATACCTCATAGATACCTTCTTGAGTACCCTATAGCCGTATAGCCGGCACATTACGTTGTAGAACACGTTCTGTAAGATAATCTTTACGTTCATGTTGATGCCTTGTACAATCCCTTATACAATGCGTTATGGAGTACCCGATAGAGAGCCCAAAACAACGTTCCATACTTGGCCTTTTATAGGCATTG
Organism: Symbiodinium sp. CCMP2592; assembly: GCA_905221615.1. Classification (NCBI taxonomy): domain Eukaryota; class Dinophyceae; order Suessiales; family Symbiodiniaceae; genus Symbiodinium; species Symbiodinium sp. CCMP2592. Next base: position 27,419 of record CAJNDT010000840.1, on the reverse strand, counting down.
TACAATATCATTTGCAATCCCCTACCGACTAGCTTACAGAATACACAATATCTATGAGACCCTCTGAGTACCTCACAGGAAGTCCTAAAGAAAACCTAACGGATATTCTATAACATACCCGTAGAATGCACCATAGAATGCCTTGTAGAATACTTTATAGATAACGGATTAATGGCAGGATAATCAGGAGCAGAATGCCCTGCGCTGTACCTGCTATGTGCCCAATGAAGAAATAAAAAACAAGAGCATATAGAACACCTTACACGATACTCCTTCTTTACATCCTTAAAATTTCATATAGATACCCATAGATTATAAAAACCCTTTATACCTTTATGAATCCTGTTGAATACCCGTTGGTGATTTCACCAATATTCACAGACCAAAAAATGAACGCTTGCCATCATTTTGAAAAACCGCTCACCAACACGCAGCACTCGAGATCCTGGTAAACACGTTCGGCACATAAAACTCAAATTCCTCAACCCTGAACCTGAAACCCCGCCCATTAGGGACGAAGCGCGATTGCAGTCAAGCGGCCCTGATTCAACTCAATCGGCCCCGATTGAACTCAATCGGGGGCCGGATTGAAGATTGAAGATTCCCCGGCAAAAGTTTTCGAGCGAATCTTCAATCTTCAATCCGGCGCCCGATTCAACTCAATCGGCCCCGATTGAACTCAATCGGGGGCCGGATTGAAGATTCCCCGGCAAAGTTTTGGAGGGAATCTTCAATCTTCAATCCGGCGCCTGATTCAACTCAATCGGCCCCGATTGAACTCAATCGGGGGCCGGATTGAAGATTGAAGATTGAAGATTCCCCGGCAAAGTTTTCGAGGGAATCTTCAATCTTCAATCCGGCGCCCGATTCAACTCAATCGGCCCCGATTGAACTCAATCGGGGGCCGGATTGAAGATTCCCCGGCAAAGTTTTGGAGGGAATCTTCAATCTTCAATCCGGCGCCTGATTCAACTCAATCGGCCCCGATTGAACTCAATCGGGGGCCGGATTGAAGATTGAAGATTGAAGATTCCCCGGCAAAGTTTTCGAGGGAATCTTCAATCTTCAATCCGGCGCCCGATTCAACTCAATCGGCCCCGATTGAACTCAATCGGGGGGGGGGGGCGACTGAATTCAATCGGCCCGATTGAACTCAATCGGGCCAGGGTGGGGTTCACCCAACCACAAAACGGTCCATCGGGAGGCCCTCCCCTCAAGGATCTTCCATTTTCGTGGGATGTGGCTCACAAACACACGAAAAAGGTAGATCCATGGGGGGGGGGGGGATACCATATTTATTTATATATATATATATATATGTATACATATAGAGGTAACGCAAATAATTACTGTTAAACTAGGATGAAGTGATGAGTTCAGGCTTTAAGCTGGCCTGGTGGATTGACGATGCGGCCCCGGAGCCTTCAGAGGATGGGAACTTGAAGCCCAAAACTATACTGAACTTAGAGCCCTAGCAAAATTCTAATTTTAGCTGTTTCTTAGGGATTTTAATAACCAAAAATTAAAAATTATTTGTAAGTACCCCTAAGAAAAGCCCTGAGCCTTGCTGTAGGGTTAAGGATTTTTCGTCAGGGTTAAGGATTTAGGGTTCAGGGTCTGGGATCCCCACACCTTAGATGATTTTTTTTGGGCGGCTTGGAGTTCAGTGTTCAGAGCATTGGGGGCTGTAGGAAGCTTGCGGATCTGGAGACACAGAGCCAGAAGCCCATTTAGGCTTGGGAGGTTCGATTTGGGTTGATCTTCGAGGGTTTTGGGACTTTTGGGACACTTAGAGCCTCGCAGACAAGGTGGGCTTTTGGGTCTTTCCAGCTTGCGTTTAGCCATCGGGTGTTGGGAATCAGGGAACCCTGCTTCGTGGAGGTGGGACGTCACAGTCCGCGCCCCTTAAGGCAGCGTATCAAAACCTCCGCGGCATCCGCAAGTCTTCCCAATGTGATCCATATCCCTGATACAATGCGAGAAAAAGGCCCAAGTCTGACGACTACCATGAAATCCCATCGGTCAGAGTTTGTCCACTGTTGTACATGTTACCACGTTTTCAATTTGAGCGTCGCTAGCACCGTCATTATGTGGTTTCCTGCTGCAAGGAACCGTGTCCTCTCTCTAAGACTGCTACTGCTGCTGAAGCTACTGCCGCGCAACAAATGCCACAGTAAGTTCTGAGCCCGCTCCTCCCATCAATGCCAGCGCTGTAAGCATGACAAGCATCTTTGCTACGACTGCTGCCGAGAACCAAACTACATGGCCAGGCGCCACACAGAATTGCAACGACAGTAGCCCGAGACGCTCACCCTTAAAACTTGGGAATGTCCTGCATAGAAAGTAAGAGTGACACCTCATCTCGTCTTTGTTGTAAACGACTTCTGTCACTTCCACCAAGTCTCCAGCCTCAGCACGTTTCCACCATGTCGGGAGCGGCTGCTTCGCTATTTGGGAGTTTCCGAAAATAGGGGACCCTAATATAGCACCCTAAATAGTAGGATCCTTATTATAAGGACCCCAAAATAAGGTACCCCTATTTTCGGAAACTCCGATTTGTGGGTCGTTTTGGATTTTGGAGTTCCGGTTCCAGGGTTTCTCTAGGAATTCTTGGAGATAGAGCTTTCGGCAGTTCCAGTGTTTAGGGCTGTTGGGTCTATGATTAGGGGATTCATCGCCCTTTCAGTCGCATCCTCAGGACCATCTTCTGCCGCCACTTCCACAATCTATAGCTGCCAGCGTCATCATCATCTTCCTCACAATCACCATCGGCATCTTCCTCCTCATTATCTTCATCATTTTCCTGTGGTAGCAGCAAACTACACATACAGTACGCAGCAATAGTATTAGTCAAGCCTGCAAGAACGGCTGGGTCACTGGCGACAGTTGGAGCAATACTCCATGAATACGGCCATCGGGGACATATGGTGTGATGATCTAGCACGCGAGTGAGACTGAGAGGATGTGGCGCGGGATAGACACGAACCAGCATTTCGCACATGGGCATGAACAAATGCGGGTCTTTACTGGGTCGCGGTGTAGCAGCATCGAGCCCAAACTGACTTGTCCAAGAAGAAAAGCGAAGCTGTTGGTCTCGATAAGAAGGCCCATGCTAAGTGGCCAGCCCGGAGCATCAAGTGTGCACGGTTTTGCAGGTGCACCTGACTAAGAGGGACTTTTAGTAGGGGAGGCATCAACATCATAGTGTCATACTGAGGCATTGTATCTATCTGGCAATCATCAAAGCAAAGGCTCGAGGTAAGGAGCAGGGCTTTAACTTCATTAGCAAAGCTTGTGGCCGCAGAAGGCTATCGGCTGCATCCGATCGATTCTGCCTCACGACACAAAAATAGAAACCGGAGTAGATGTCCTGGAACCTAGACAATGCATTTGGCTCATTTGGCTCTGATGTGAAAACTTCTAGCAGGCCTATATGAGTCTATATGGCTTTGCAAGACGGGATCAGATGCCAAGGACAAAACGACCCCAACCCCCCGAGAATCGTAAGACTTGCACTGTTGGCACGACTGCCGCGCTGCGGAGGATGGCGTAGATGCCAGGACGCTCCGAGAGTTCGTCCTCATCGTGGGATCCAGTTGTGTAGGGTGTCGCAGTTGCAGTTCCAGTAGGAGTAGTAGTTGCAGTAGCAGAAGAAGAAGTTACAATCACGGAACTACCGTTGTTGCTGCTGATTGTCACCATTATGGGAAGGGAACCCATCGCCGCGCCCTAATCCCTTCGAACGCATAGATTTCTCTGACCCACCTTGTGGCAAAACTCCGCAAACTTATGGCCAAACCTGCAGTGAAAGCTGGAATCCCTAATCCTGACCACAACTGCCTGAAATCCCAGACTTCACATTCCGCGGTCCTGGGGACTCGATGGTGCAGGACTCGATGGTGCCTCTTCATTCCCAACCTGAGCCGGCTGACCTGGCTCGGAAGATAACGCCGGAAAATACGACGACCAAGGACAAGTGTTCATAGGGACCCTTAGGGGGTAGGGGACTCTTATTAAGTCCTCCCTACCCGCCTCCCCCCTACCCCCCTAAAGGTCCCTATGAATTGTGACAGTGAGTAAGGATGGATCATGCCCTGGTTGTAGTTTTAGTTTGGGGGCTGGTGTTCCTCGCCCGCATCTGTCCTTTGTCAGCGTGGACCAATGCAAGATGCCCTGTCACTGCGTTTCGCCGAAGCAAGCCGCGGTTTGGAGATGTGGGATTACAACACTCTGGATGCAGCCGAACGAAGTAACTACAGAGTAGCAAGCACGATATCTACACGCAGCAAGCCGCACCACGCACAGGCCACTCCGTAGCCACGAACATATCGATGAGCCCAGTAGCATCGACAGACTTCAGAGGAAGACGTGGGTACAACTTCAGGATGCAGTCTTGCAGCGGTATAGTCAGAAGCTGCCCGGTGGTTTCAGCCCACAACAACATGTTCAACATGCCAGCTGACAAATTCCACGAATACGACAGCTGATACGAAGCAAGCAGCACCAACAAGCTTGCTGTCGACACTTTCTTCGCACAGGCAGAAGCTGTTCAGGTCCAAAACCCAGCCAATGCACGAGGATCGCAGCTGACACACAAGACACCACACATACAGAGGATGTTAAAGGAACAACAAGCAAGCTCCGCCGGTTGCGACCTACACGTTATCACATGCATGATGTGCTGGCCATCTACGATGCAGATCGACATAACAACCCCACACAGACCGCGGCAGGGACCCTGCAGGCTCCACGGGGACACCACCAGGGGCCAACCATGTTAGAGGGTGATCGTGTTTATCGGTTCTCGAGGTTTTGTCTACGACCTATAGCTCTTAGGCCAACTCTACGATAGAACGGTGCCACTGCCTGTCGTACTGTGCTGGTCTAGAACCTGAACAGCTGAACTGCTGCCTCTGCAGCAGCGAACTACAGGATCAAGCAATCCTCAACCCTGAGCGCAAAGTCCATCAACACGCACTTTCCACCGACATCTCACAAAAAAACAGTCAAGCTCTAACTGCCAAGGCCCCAAGTCTTAAGGCTCACGTATAACCCAAGGCCCTAAACTGACCTCTTTGCCAAACTCCGAAAACTTGGAACATGTATTCAGGATGACGACAAGTGCTGGACTTCTCTAGGGAGAGGCCATGAGAACAATGACATCCCGACTTGCTGGCTTCTACATCAAACCCTGAACCCTCAATACAGGGGCCTTACTACTTAGAATAACTCTGGTTCTGGTATGTATATATATATATATATACTAGTATACCAAGGAACCCCGGTGCTTGTATTGAACAAGGCGAAGGCGCTTCTGTTGCTCTGGGGGTCGACGGCTTCTTCGAGCGCCTCTCTGTTTCTGTACTGGTTCAAGGCAGGCTTGCGTTTCCAGGGTTTCGGGGTTAAGGGTTGGTTGGGTTGAGCGTTTAGGGCCTGGGGTAAGATGTAGGAACTAGGCGTTTGTGTTCGAGAGCAAGGTTTGGGGCTTAAGTTCAAGGTCTTACGGCGTAAGTCTTGGGGTATCCACCTAGGGGTTTACGGTTTGGGGTTCAGAAGCGCCCAGACCTCACCGTGGGCTGGAGATCAGTCGCTTGTGAGACGTCACATCTAGTATAGGAAATTGAGGTTTTCGAGTTTAGGGTTTATGGTATTGTCATTTCAGGCCTCAGCTAATTTGGGGTGCATTTCGCTTGCTGGATCCCTCCTGAAAGCTTCGGCAGGCGACGAGCCGCAACAAGAGGCCGACGGAGAGAAGTGCCAGAGAAAGAGAGGCAAGAAGAGAGCGAGAGCGAGAGAGAGAGAGAGAGAGAGAGAAAAACAAAAGAGTGGGAACGAGCACGAAGAAAGGGAAAAACGAAGAACGGAAGCACCGCACAGAAGGTAACACAGGATGAAGTTATGCTGTGCGAAATGGCCTGGGGAGCAACGACGTCTTACTTCTGTAACCCATGTCATGCTGGTCGTACTCCCACTTGTGGTAGTCGATAGTGTCTTCAGGAACCTTCTTGGCATGTGCGGTCTTAACTACTATATCTATGGCGGGAAAATCATCTGTGATCCGAAGAAGCACCACATCTGACTCCCCCAGTGTACTTCGTGGCTGCATGGCAGGGAAAGGAAGCAAGAAAATACTGACATGCACATGCGCACACTGGCAAAACAAATCTCTCCCACACACGCACCGAAAACAAAAGCACTCTAATTAATTAGCCACAAACATGGCAGCCATAATGACAAGCCCACCAGCAGACGCATGCAACACTCCCCTGGCCTCTGCGTGCTCGACCTCCAAAATCTGAGCCACCACGATGGACACAAAGCCTGGGTGTGAGATTCAGGATGGGATCAGAATCTGCGCTCAGAGCTCTTCATGGGGCAACTTAGGGCTCAAAAGCGTCAGATGAAATATTCGATCTCGGACGAGTTGACTGTCTGTGGACCTCATTGGCTTACTTCGGGTTTCGAGCTGTCGGGGTCACGGGCACTGGGCGATCTGATTCCAGTCCTTCAGCCCGCATGTCGGCTCTGCACCGGAGCATGGGAAGCTAAGGGTTTGGGGCTTAGGGTATAAGATTTAGCGTCGTAGTTGCCTTCACGAGCGCATTCCTGCCATGCCGCTGTAAGTGATAGATAGCGAGATAGATGGATCGGCAGATCGGCAGGTAGACAGATCGACAGATTGATAAATGAACAGACAGACGGACAGACCGACAGACAGACAAACGTGACCGCGTTCAAGAAACCACACGAGGCTTCAAGTTGGAGTTTGGGCTGGCGAACAGCTGCAGACCTTAGAAGCTGTAAGACCACCTCAGGAGGCCCTTCATGAGAGATAGGCGTACTGTCGTAGTCCTGGAGTAATTATCCCGATCCTCAAATTCAGGGTTTGGAGTTGCACCAAATCCGGCAGTCGAAACAGGAACCCCAGAACCAAAATGTCTAATCTCCCCAACCACTTCAGGGCAGGGTACTGACACCTGTCGGGAACGGCTACGCGCCAACCTCCCTTTAGGGTCAAGGTTTGAAGAGGGTTGAACATATTGGAGTTTCCGAAAATGGGGGACCCCAATATAGTAGCCTAAATAGTAGGATCCTTATTATAAGGGACCCAAAATAAGGTACCCCTAACTTTCGGAAACTCCCATATTGTAGATTCCGAATCTTCAGACCGAAGCTTCCCATCTCCAGGAAATTAGTGGACATCTGAGGAGCAATACACGAAGAAGGACTCGAATCCACTGCACAGAGTGCACTCATAGCCTTGTGCCACAGGTTGACATGAACTTTGCTGCCGCAGAATGCTTCGAGGTGCAGCTCGTCGCGTTTAATGTTGCACTTTCGGGGCACAGGTCGAGCTTACAGAAAGTCTTCCCTTTCAAGGCAGTCCCCTTGATGCTTTCGTAGACTGTGATATGTGCATATCATACCGAGTATAACTAGAGAATAGAAATGCGGGTTGTAGTAGGTTCCTTATTACCAGGACCACAAAATAAGGTACCCCTTCTTTTCGGAAACTCCCAAATATGTGCTTAGCAACGCGAGGACCGAGGCCCTCCAGACCTGGGACGAGCAGTTCAAGCGAGGTCGATTTTGTTTTTCGGCAGTCTGCAACTTTGGCACTTTGCTTGGGAAGGCTATGCTGGGGTTTTTGGTCCCTCTCTGACTACGCAGAAACATGTGTAAGTCTGATCCAAAGGGGGACAAATTTAAGGAAGTATCCATGTAGCTGAAAGGCACATCGTCGGACTTCCCCAATCCTAGGCTCCAGCTCCCCACGCCTCCTCCAAGCCCTTTGGTGTTTAGGGTTTTCGGAAGGAGTTCCGTGCTTCCGAGTTTTGCGGGGAGGCTCAATCGAGTTAGTTCGGCTTCGCCTCAAGAAGCAGCTGACGAAGATCAATGAGGGACCGAAGTTCAGAACGTGCAGAATCCCAAGCTTCCTACCAACCCCAGAGCGAACCCGAAAGCCATTTGTTTGAAGGCTCTATGTTGGGATTACATTAAGTTTGCATAGAGAGCCCCACCACCCTGCTTTTCTACAGGGATCAGCAAGGATTGATTGTCTATGATAACTCCGACAAGAAGGTTGGGGTTTCCCTTGGTACAATCAGGGCAGGAACAGCAGTTTGCGTCCCTGGGTAGCTGCAGTCAACCCGCGAAATTGCTTGAGCATCCACTTTGCCCATCCTCCTCTCATTAAGAGAGACATCAAAGCAAAGACTTAACAATGGGTTCTGCACTGCATGCCGAACTTGAAAGGCATGCAAAGTGTCTAGTCTCCTACTTTCGCGTGAAGCTGGCATCAAACTTACATCATTTGAGCCGGAAAAATGAATATGGTGGCCCTTTAGGCTACCAGCCCGCATTTCTGGCTTGCAACACCTCGCAAGCCGCATATTGCGGTAATCACGACTATGTGGGAACCTGAAGTTCGTGGTGAGTCTCGGCCAATTCAGCCTCTGCCTCTCGCGATGGAGCTCTGGCTGACTTCAACCAAAGGAAGAATCCAACCAGACCAGACAAAACCCATGCTGCAGAAGCATAAACTGTCAGTGCCATGTCCCACTGCAGGAAACTGAGGCTCGCAAAGATGAAACCTGAGAATGACCGTGGGAAGCTGGCTCGGGTGTGGACGGCTTCGGGTCCTTTCTTTCAGGTCTTCCTTCTTTCCCCCAATTTTGCACAAAGAGAGGCCTTCCAAAAGGGCCAGGATGAGGTAGAGCAGACCGAAGACCACGGTGCATGCGAGGTTGACGATGATCTCCTCTATACTGAACTTAGAACCCTAGCAAAAATTACAATTTTAGCTGTTTCTTAGGGGTTATAATAACCAAAAATTAAAAACTACTTCTAAGTACCCCTAAGTCCTGCCATAGCTGGGAGAAGCGTCTTCGGAGCCGGAGGACGACCTTCATCCAAAGGAAGATCATCACCGGAAAAAGGACCAACCACCAGCACAGCACGTAGAACCTGCAAGGCGAAGATGGGCGTAGTACAGGCGCCTTAATAATAATAGCAATAATAACAATAATAATAATAAAAATAATAACAATAAAAAAATAATAATAATAATTAATAATAATAATAGGGTTTCGGGGCCCATTATACTATAATTATAATGAGGAACGACCAAAATGGGATTGCAATTAATAAGGCCCCTATATTACAGGAACATATGGGACAAGGGACACAGAAGACTGTGAGTCTGCTGCCAAAGGCACACAAAGGCTACGCCTTCCAGAGATCTTCCTGCATAGATGTGCTCGATGGCATCGTTGAGCCTAAGTCTCTCAGCCACCGAAAACGACCGCTAGCTGCACTTCTCCAAACAAGATGCTTTTAATCCGTCTGAAGCCACACGAAGGCCCAATTCAGCATAGAAGCGCAAGCCACATAGCTGGAATCGTGCTCCCGACGATCCAAGAATACGGCAAAGGCAAGCTTCCAAGTCGATCCTTGAAAGCAGCTGACACCTGCGAGTTTCCCAAACCATTCAGGGATCCTTCTGACCCCAATACGCACTCCCAAATACTGGATCTGTACCATATAGACACAGGTGCCCCCAATTGCAAGAATCCCCCCACCTCTTGCTGGACATAGGCTTCAAAGGCGCCAACGGAACCGAACCACAGACGAAGGCTCTCTCCAATGATCATGCGATCGCAGGTCATTGGCTTGCCGGTCTTGGGGTGGATGTGGTTCAATGTGCCTCGGTTTAAGTATGGGTTTACGGTTCCCTCAACCCTAAACCCTTAAACTGGTACCAGTTTGGGCTGTGAGTAAAAATTTAATTCTTACTGCTTGATCCCTCTACGGGGGGCCGGGTCCCCAACATGATCAGATTACCGGCAAGCAGCAACATGCCATCGTGCCCCCGTTCTGCCCTCAACTCTTTTTAGATCTGCTGCACAAACGGACTCCAATGTCTCTCTTGCAGAAGCCTGGATTTTCTATAGCCCTGTGTTAACTGCCATCCTTCTTCTCTGCAAGAGAAACACTCATCGGTTTGGCCAGCACTCAGCCAGCCGATGATGCCTGCAAGCAAGAGGAAAGCACAGCCGGAATCACCAATCTGTATGAGGTTCTTAATTGGCATCTCGACTTGCATCGCGTCGTTACATGTGCAGTTGGAGCACAGGGAAACACGGACCGAAAAACGAGCCATCGATCTTGTAACGGGTGCATCAGTAGCCAAGTCTGTCCGAAAATCCCAGTGCTTATGTACACCCGTAACCCTTAATTTTGCCCAGACTGTCGCCTGGCATGTGTGAATACATTTGACTGATGAATATGCATTCAATCATTCCGAAGCTCTGGACTCTGAACTATTGATAGCCCTTGGGAACCCACTAGCAGCAGCAAAGCAAAGCAAGACTAGAGCCCTGCAACAACCTTGCAGGCTGGACGCCCTGGAATTGGGTCCAGGGCGAGCACAACCTGAATATAAGCCGTCGCGCCTGGACACCCCAGACCGAAGTCCAGGGTGAGCACAGGTTCAACAGGAGCTCGCACCAGTCTCAGAGAAACGGCAGCTAGCATGAATAACTCTCGGAAGAAGGTGTCATGCAGCGAAGTGATGCAGCACAAGAGGCTCAACCATGTTTATGCAGTCACCTACTGACAGGACGGCCGAACATGCATTTCTTTCTGCATCTCCTGATGACGAAGCTGTCTGGCACCCGAAAACGCAAGCTCAGGAAAGGACATGCTCAAAATCGTGTTTGCTCGGGGCTCACAAGGCCGCGGCATGGTTAACGACCTTCAACAAGAGCTCGGCCATTTGACGTGGGATGGAATTGCAAACAACTGACATCTGCGCAGCTTCGCTGTTCAAGTGACCATTGACCACGGTACCGCTGTACCCCATCATCAGAAGCCAATCCACAGCTTCAAGCCTTCGCACCCCAGTCCACGGACCTGAACACATCACCGCCTGGTTGCTTCTTGCGGCTGGAATCTGGGCTGTGACTCTCTGTCTCTTGGCCTTGTCCATGACATAGAAGATCACATCGTTGCCTGCCTGCTGGACATTGATCAGGTCCGAGGTGTTCTCGACAGGGGTCATGGCAGCATATTCGTTGAAGGGATAAGACAGCTTGCTCTTCGTGGCATTTTGCGTCATCTCATCAGAAACCTGCTTGTACTTGGCGTGCAGCGCCTGCTCAAGGCCAGGCTTTCTTGTCAAGAGCAGGAGGCTGCTGGAAACATCAAACGGGGTCCAGGTGGCCCACGGTATTTCATGGCAGACGTGGCTCCAACCATCTACCGCAAGCTTCTGCCAGTCCACTGCAGGACCCTCGCCAAGAAGCATGAGACCAATCACCGTCACACTCCGGACGTTCGTGGCCTGTTTCAAAGCATCCTGCAGCTCACCCCGGCCAACAGTGCCGACAAAGACATCTGTGCAGCCTGTGGCGGCTTTGAGATGGAGCTGTTGCCCATCTGCCACTTGCAAGGATCTCAATCGGGGCCACTTCGAGGAATACCGCACTTTGCCGAGCACAGCAATATGCTCCAATTTCGGTACAAGTGTAATCACTTCTTGTTCGCAAGACAAGCACATAGCTGAGTTCACCCCCTTGCCATACCATAAGACTCGCAAAGAAGCCGGAGTCTGGGTCCTGTCATTATCGGCAGACATCATAGCTGCTAGCAGGATCGGCAAGCTGTTTTGGCAGCACTTGGTCCAAACTGTTTTCCATCAGATAGCATAGTGAGCTCATGATGTCTGATGCAATCGCGTGGCAACAGAGACTCATGCATGAAAGCTGAGCAACTAAATCAACTTCCACATCTGATTCCCTGTTCTTGCTGACATGCTCCGGTCAGGCATCTGAGGTGAACCAAGGCAGCGTCGCACCGCATGTCGTGGAAATGCTTTGCACGGAGCAATTGCATGAGAGCTGCTCCCAAAATCACACTGCCATCACCTGCGCTACATGTGAAACTTACTATGCCCTGGGAGGCTGCGTCAGGATGGACCGACGGTGTGCCACGAGCGGGAGAAGAACGCGCGACAACTGAGTGAATGACATGGAATTGCCTGCAAGGCTGGCCAATTCCGATTCACTGAGGCCGAGGTGCACGTGATTCTCCACTGTGTTGCCGAGCATAGCAAGCATCCCTCTGCCCGGCATGAGCTGGAAGGTGTCCATGTGCATCAGCTTCGATGATGTGCAAAGTGTCCCCCAGTGGCCACTGAGGCTTAAATGTCCACGCGAGACGCTCTGCATGACATCCGCAACAGGAAAGGGGGCCCTTGGAATTGACGGCATCTGCTCCTCGATCTCCCGTTGCTGCTGGAGTAGAATCGCGCTGTAGACATCGCAATTTGCTTGCATCCAAGGCGTCAGGTGCTTGCCCATTTTGGCACTCGGTCGCTCATGCCTTGGAGGTGGCTTGAAATCATCGCTCAGCCGCTTCGCCTGCACAGCCTTTTCAACCGCAGCAGCATATGCAGCAGAATATTTCTTCTCAGCATCCCAGAGGTTGGGCTGCTTTCTGCTGTCCTTGTCTGCATCAACATCCATGGTGGCACCGGCTTGCTGGCCATACAGTTTGAAGAAACTGCTCAAGTGGTGCTTTGGTAGCTGCTGCTGCTCCAGGGCCAGCACCTCCTTCTTCCACGCATCGGCGGAGAAAGCGACAGAAGAGGATCCCAGGATCCATACCCTCTTCCGCTCCTCAGGGAGCGGATGACTGTCGATCTCAACCACAGCCAAGGTGTAACCAGGAAGGTTCTTCTGCAAGGCGTCCAAACAATAATCAAGAGGGCATTTGTACTTCGACAGGTCAGGCGCACAGGCATCTGGATCTTGCTCGTCGGCCTTGTTCACCCTCCTCATCCTTAGCTGACGTTCGTGATCCAGGAAACTCGCGCGAGGCACTGTGAAGCATGAACTTACCTGCTGGCTGGAGCTCTTTGTCCCCATGACATTCTCTAGCACGAATGTCGGCGGCTTGTGGGCCACCAGCACACGAAGCATCGTCTCGAACGTAATCATCGTTTCAGCATCCTGTTTCAGGGGATCCTCGAAGAAGCGATTGACACTCCTTGAGCACGAGTGCACAATCATGGCATCTTCAAGTGGCACATTGCAAGAAGTGTTTGCAGCTAGGATTCTGCTTGGACGTGCTTTTGCAGACAAAGCCGCCCAGGAAGAAGAGGACCCTGGAGCAGTTTGGTGTCTCACACATTTTCCCGTGGGTCCAGCAGAAGCCAGTCTTCTTGTCCAACGTTTCGCAATCCTGTCGAGACAATAAATTCTGTGCTACAGGATAATCCCGGCAGCAGAGGCAAACGAGACCTGCCGTCCTGGAAGACATGTGAGCACTTGTAGTTCCGCAAACAGTAGAATGCAGCTGCTCGGCACTTCTCCGCACCTTGCATGGATTATATACTGCACACAAGGCAATGGACATTCGTTTGTGCTCTTTTTTGAAAAATGAGCGCAGCCAGGTTGCCACAGATGTGTCGCGGAATAAAACCTCGGGCATCCTTCAAGACTTTCATCACCATTCCAGGGGCATTTGCCCCATCGAAAGCCGAAGCCCATGGAATGACTTCCCCCGAAACGGAGCCAATTCCTAACTGCTGGCATAATCCTTCAAGGTACTCCCGCGGCTTGAAGGGAGCATCTGTAGTCTCTTGCTGCAATCGTGCAATCTCTGCTAGATGTCGTTTTGCTGGCTTCTGAGACTCAGCAGAAGGATTGGCAGCTGCTGGGCGCTTCTTGCAGCTCTTCCCCATCGCGGAGCAGTCTAGCCACTCCAGAGGCCGAAGCTGTACTTGGGAACCGGGCAACCCTTGAATAGGAAAATCACAGGAAGTTCACTGCCTTCAAAGCGACCCAAGCATGCCATGTGCAAACTGCGTGTTTTCAAGGACTCCGTGCAGCACAGAATGGTTGCACAAACACGTTCAAACACTGATTGGCTAATTAGCACACTCAGGTCTCTCCTGGCACACAACGTCGGCCTGCAGAGAGAGCGGTGCCCAAGCGTGCCTGGCAATGTGGGGCAAATGTCCCTCAAGACTAAGACATGTCTCGTCGAACACAAGAATCAATGAGCATAGCGAAAAGTAACTATAATATGCAGCAGCATCATTATTCTCAGCGTCAATATCATCATCACCAGAAATATAAGACAGAGTCATAATAGTAATCACCGCCACATCATCATCGTAGTCGTCCTCATCATCATTACCAGCATGACCATCACCATCTTAACCGGGACAGGCACGAAGTCTGGGCACTGCAAACGAAGGTCGCTTCTTGCATCCTCTACAAACATAGCCGGATGCCCTGGCATGCACTCCTGGACGGACAGTTGCGACACACACACACACACACATACAGACACACCCACACACACACACCCACATCTTTCTCGATTTGCTGCAAGAGGCAAGAGGTGCGATTGGCAAGGAGATTGAATCCGAATATCTGTCTCTCATCATTACGCAATCCAAGCCGGTTTAAATCGCACAACGATTCTACTAAGTTGGACAGACAAACGTGTTACCCTAGGTGTTTTTCAGTGTGGAGAAGATGCGAATACCTGGTCTTAAGTAGACTTAGACTGCACGGTTGCTCTCGCCCCTTTTAGTCCACAGCTTCAGCTGACGGGCGCTGAGTATTCAGCCCTCCTGCCAAGACTTGATTCAGTCCGTCGTTCTGCCACCTCGGTCCGACCGAACCACGACTAGGGCTCAAGGAGAAACACCGAGAATTGCTTCTGCTCCAGCCATTCGGACACTGAAAGCCTCTGGTCTTCAGGCGACAACAAGCGAAGCAAGGCCAGCTGCACAGGATCCCGTAGGAGCTTCAGAGCTGGATTCGAAGCAGCCTCGTGCCTCTTAGCCGTCTTAGCCTGTGCTTGAAACTTCAGGATTGCTGCCAAAGTCTGAAACGGAGGCTCTCCTGAGGCAATGTGCGCCAAACTGGCGCCAAGTGCCCAAGCCTCGGCGTGCCTTGTCGCAACAGCATCGTGCAATGCGCAATGTAGTTCCGGCGGACGGTAGCCAGTAGCGTAAGGATGAAATTTTAGATTAGTCGCCTCTGCCTCGAGGATGGCGGCGTGGAAGTTCCCCAATTTGGTGATATTCTCACTGACACTGAAAAACCATGACTTTGGTCTAATATCTAAATGGAGCACACCATGTTCGTGTAAGAACTTCAGGGATGTGGCCATCTGTTCTGCCACGTCTCTCATGAGACGTGAGTTGTCTCCCATAGCACCATAGCCATGCAAGGACGGCAAGTGTTCATGCACTATGCATGGAGTCGGGCCGTCCACTAAGAAGTACAGCGGTACCATATACAATGCCTCCATCCAATCAACCTCCGGGTTCTCCGCAAAGATGTTGCTCAGAATCTTCAAGCCACGCAGCTCCTCCTGAAGATCATCCTTTTGCAGATATACTGCCGCCTGAGCGTGCTTCTTCAAGATACTGTGCTGAACAAGGTACAAAGAGGAGGAGCGGCCCGTTGCCAAAGGCTCTTTGCCAATAAATTCCCAAGATCCGATGCGTATAGCATCGCCAAGCGTTGGTGCAGCACACGCCAGCTGCTCTTCAGGAACTTGCAAACTCTGGATGACCTCCTTGCGATGTTGTGATTCAGCCGATGCATCCCCTTCATAAAGAGCCTTCTCATCATTTGACAGCTCATGCCATAACCGCCCAATTTCAGAGATGACCTGTCGATGCTCCCTTTGCTTCAATTTGCCCCTCCCAGGGAATAAAGACTCTTTTTGCCTTGGATACTCATGTTGGACGTGGAGAGCGTAGGCTGTCCGCTTCGACGGTGCCATGCTGCGGACGGCCGCAGCAGCAAGATTCTCTGTCCGTTTCGCCGGCCGCCGTTTCACACCGAAGGCTGCATCCTCTGGCTGCTCGGGCTCCAAAACATGCTCTGGCGCCCGTTTTCCAGATACGCGTCTTGGCACCATGCAACAGGCAGAGCACTCTGGAATCAACAATTAGTTAAGTAACCGGGCAGGACCACTAGAATCTCAAGGGCCGCTGGAATCTAAAGTTCAGGCAATTTCGCAAGGGCCGTTGGAATCTAAAGTTGAAGCAATCTTGCAAGGACCTGGCAACCAAGCTTTCAATTCCGACCCGTTGCATTGGACCTGAATCTGGGCAGTGCAATGTAGAGATTGTCGCCGAACCCACAAAGAAGTATTGTAAATGACCACTTTATGAATCATAGTTATTGGCAGACCACCCTACCAGATGACCAGTGACCACTTGACAAGCATGATACCATCACTCGAGCTTGAGCGTCAGAGTGGGAGGCCAATTGTCGCATGGGACAGGTTAGCTTAGCTTCTTGAAATGAAGCAAAACTACCCGGGCTTGCAACCGGCAGACAAGAGGTATCAGACATGTTCTTGACAAGTCTACTCAATGGTCTGAAAACTCTGTGCTTTATGCGCCAGCCTGCATTCAGGTGGAAGCAGCAGTGAAAGAAGAAGGCCGGACCTGACAAATCAATTTTCTCAGCGTGTTTGGGCTGCAAGCACAGAATGGGCCGGGAGCCTAGCCCAGAATGACAAGAATAGTTCGAAAGCAAAGCTTGTAGTTTGTCATGGCCAGAACCAAAGCCCCATCACCTCTGAAGACCTTTGTTAAGTGTGACAGCAGCATCACGTTCACATGCACTGACCCTCATCATTGCTATTCTGGAAAGGCCTTCTGCTGAAAGCTAACTTGCAAATTGAAGATTGACAATCGGACTTTTTAGTGCGAAGGTTTCAGACGGCAACTGCAAGCGTGACCTATGCAAAACTGAAGGAAGGTCCTGGGAGATGTCTGTACGCAAAACGACTGACTATGCAATGCCACGGGTTAACCCAGCAATGTAGTCAGACTCGTGAAAAAAACGGAGAGCCTCACTCAACCTCGAACCTTGGGCGCTTCTGGCCCTGCAATGGCTTGCTTTCCTCAGCAGACTTCATAATCTCTAGTTTGTCCTTGAGCCCAGCCAGGCGTTCTTCTGCACGAAGCACTTCATCTTCAAGCTCCGAAGCCTTCTTCGCAATCCTGTCAGGGATGCATTGCCCGGCTGACAAAGTATGAACACCTGATACACTCATTCATGGTGGCTCCTGGCTTGGGCTTGTGGCTGCACTATGTCCGCCAGGCTTTGCTGCTTAGAGAGGCCATCCCACGCATTGTTGCCGATGTATGTGCCCGCTTGCACGGCCATGCGCATCAGAATCTTCCCGATGTCGGCTGTGGGAGCAGCAACATCATCTGCACGTCTTGCGATGATAAAGTCCACAGGGGCGTTGACCTTGGAGAAGGAGTCCAAGCTCAGGTTGAAGACCTGCCCCGGCTGCCCTTCCCCATGATGGCTATTGGCGAATGGGCACGAGAAACAGACGCAACCAATCAGCTGGGCCTCCTTGGCCCTGGGGATATCTTCCGCCGGGAGAATCAACTCGAGGACACACATCTTCTTGGTCATGTTCTTTGCAAAAAGCCCTGCCATGCAAAAGGCCTCACAACGGTTGGGAAACAAACAAATCCCTGTCCCCACCAAACGCATTCGCTTCGGTACGTTCCGCAACATGTACGGCATCAGCTCGGTAAAGACCTTACATCAAGCTGAACATGAAGCAGCATTCTCAGCATGCCGAAATTCAAAAGAAGCCAAAGTCCACATTGCAAGGGAAGCTTGGGCCCTCGCCAGGTTCTGGTCCCTCCAGTCGGGCTTCTGCAGCTGCTCATCCCCTGTGTCCAGCATCGCATACAAAGTCCATGTGGGCTTCTTTTCGTTTGGGTTCGCTGTGATGCTGCTCCTCCAGGACTGGGCACACATGATAACACTGCGGACGTTGCAGGACCATTCCTCATTGCTTGTGCCTTGCAAGCCCACCATGCATCCGGGCGCAGTTTCCTCATGCACGCCCAGGTGAAAGCCCGAGACTTCGATCCCTGATTCGACGAGTCGAAACGGGTAGCCAATTGCAGGCGCCTGGATAACGAGCTCGAGGACGGCAAAGGACATGTCCAAGTGGCCGCCCTTGACGGCTCGGTCGTGAGCCCCCGAGAGATTGAAGCCCTGGATGCGCCCCAGACGCATGCAGGCTGCCTTCGCTATATTATCCCGGAAGAAAATGACAACAGATTCAGCAAGAGGACGGAATCACAAGAATCAAGACAGCCGATATCAAAGCAGAGATGCGTAGCACGCGTCCATTACGGACATGGACAAAGATAGACCGCCTTGCCCGGATCCACGCAGCAGCACCCTCTCAGGCCTGAGGTAACGGATCTGTGACACCAGCTCGCGCCATTCGCCTGCTGGCACGGCATAGTATGCGCGAGCCATGGAGCCCAGACCCTAGAAGTACTGTTGCTAAGTGAAGCTCGAAACTGCAAAAGCCTGGCGGATGTGGCTTCCGTTCCGGTAACTGCAACACCACATCTCTCGGTGCCCTGGCACACTCTCGCCCCTGTCGAATGTTTGCCAGCAAAATCCGACACAACACTGACAAGCCCACCATAGCCCATGTGCACACTAGCCGCCACCTGTGGAAACTCACATCAAAGGCCCAGTCAATGTCAACCACATCTATTCGTCATATGCGGCTGGAGTATATAGTCTCCTGATGACCATAGCATCTACTTTGGATAGTTAAAGGCTCCGGACAACATGCCAGGTGACCGGCATCCGATGCATTGCAGCCTGCAGCCTCGGGATCATCAGATTATCGGGCCAGCGATTGAATGAACCCTCAGGCAGTGGAGAACATTTGTACGCCAGAGAGGATGTGGCCAGCAACTATGATGCAACTGCCGTGTGTGCACTGCATGCTGAGTCCTGCAAGAACTGGACAAGTAGCCTCTCAGAGCAAGCAGGCTAAGCAGGCTGCTCAAGCTGTTTCATGCGGGCCGCAGCGCAAAACTGAACGATGTGAAGGGTCTGAGCAAAAGGGGGAAGTGTAGCTCGGAGTGGCAAAACGCTAGACGGCTCTAGCTTCCACGGCTACACAGCTGCTCGAGAGGAGAAAGTTCCGCCCGCCATGTTCGCATGTTTCAAACTCGAATTGTGCATTGCGGTAACTGCACTGGACGGAGCCAACTTCCTCTCATGCTGTCGCGCCATCACGACTTAGCCGCGACGGGCCAAAAGTACATCAGGCCTCGCTGTGCGGATCGCTTGCCGCACCATCATCATCATCATCATCGCCGAAGAGTCCTGCCACTTGGCTCTGGGATGCTTGATTGTCCACCCGGCGGTCCTCTGATCGAACTGGTGTTGGCACCGGGGAGGGCAAACTGGGACTCGTCGCCGGCGTCTCGCCAGTAAGGGACGTTTCTCGTTTGAGGATTCTGCTGCGCATGATGAAGTGTGGGCTATTGCCCAAGAGTATCTCATGCGCAATCATGAGCACGCAACTCTGGAACACATAGTCTTTGTGTGCCTCGCTGTCAACGAGGCCCACGAAGTTGACTTGGTGCCTGATGCAGTGAAGCGCCAACATGCCACTGCCTGCTTCCAAGCCAACCACACGCTTGCATCCCTCAGGCTGAAACAGATCCACCATCAGCTTGAAGTCCTGCTCACTGCTTTCCCACGGTGTGCACCAGATACCTTCAGCAGATGCCGGGTCATCGTTCCCCGGCTCGTTGACAGGGTCCTGAGTGGCAACGGCGTGGTTATCCTCGGTCGCGCCCTCGGTGCCGGCATCAGGCTTCAGCAGCTTCTCGTAGGTCTGGAGGGTCACGGTGCTGAACTGCTGACATAGGTGGCTCTTCATTGTCATGTCCTGCCAGCCGCGGCAGTAATTGTCCTGCACCTTCTCAGCCTCGGAGCTGCGTCTTAGCGGAAGTCTTGCCATTGCCGTCTTGGTCGCCACAAGCACTAAATTTTCGAGGGGGTCCGGCAACAATGGATTGAGTGTGCGTCTGCATCTCGCCGAAGCATACCCGCTCTGGAACTCGTCGTTCCTGTAAAATCGGCGAATGATGGTGGTTTTGCGCACTGGCAACGAGGATGCCACTGGCTCTGGCCTCAAAACTTTGCCCAATTCTTTGGACATGTAGTCGAAGGTGCTCGGACTCCTGCCGTCAAGGAGGAGCAGTATGTCGTGCTCATCAAAGACCATGGGCGGCGGCTTCCTTACAACGGTCATCAATTAGGCGACAGGTACTACTGTGGGAAGCCAATACTACAACCTGCACATGCTGACGATGCTTGGCGTCTCTTGCTTGGCAGGGTCATTCCATAAAGCATGGAGCACCTTCCTGAAAGAAGACTGGTTGAGGGGGACTGGCCTTCTGAAGGGGCGCAGCAGAATCCCATCCGACGGCAGCCGCAGTCGCGACTTCACGTCCATGATGAAGAGGCACGACAAACCACCCTTGATCCGAGCAAGCTGCTCCTTCAGAGCCGGAACGGCCGTTTCTTTCACCTCCAGATTCATGAAGGCACGGACCCTGATTTGAGCCCATTCGATGACCTGCTCGAAGTAAAGGTCTGAGTGTTTCTCCAAGACTGAGATAATCACCTGAGGAATGTGAAGCTTGGAGAACCAGGAGACGCGGTTCACACGTGGCGGCTCCGACTTAGGAGCCTCTTCACAGCCGCCAGCCAGGATGGTTTCCTTGTCTGGCTCTTCCGGCTTCTCATCCTTCTCAGAATCCTTCTCTTCTACTTTCGGAGGCTCCGGTGCATCGGGTGGGGCCTTCAGCTCGGATTCCTTCTTGCTCTCAAGAAGCCCTGAGAGGTCGAAGAGGCCCGACTTCAACATCTTCTCGCACACAAGGGCAGTTTCTGCCGGGACAACTTTGTCCTGCGTGACACAGTGATCAAAGATCTCGTCCAAGGAAGCGTGGCCCCGCAGGACCTTGGCCAGGAACATGATGACATCGATCTGATAAGCTGGCAGCAGACCCAACCAGCCCAAGGAAGAACTGGCTGTGCTGCTCTCCATGATGCCACTGCTCCGCACCGCTGAAAAGGATGAGAAGATGGCAGAGAGAACTTGCGATGGGGCCCGGTGAGGCTCGTAGGTAACATCGCCTTTGTCTTCACCAGCAAACTTGTTGATGCAGAAGGTTGCGACCCTTTTCTTGAGCAAGGCAATAGCTACCTCCTGGACCATTCCCTCTTTCGTGAGTTTTGCAGAGACCCTGCCCTGCATGATGTTTGCGCAAATGATCCTTAGATCTAGTTGAGCACTCAATCAAAGGTTTCGAAGCTATCGTCGTGATTGCTGTTCTTGGTCTGTTAAGTTGGTGATGCTGCTGAGTCTCTCCATGCACCATTTCAGCAATGCTATGGAGCCCGGCTCATTCTTCGGGATCCATGTCTTGCTGCTGATGATGTCCAACGCAAATAGGTGGTTGAAGCAATGGCTGGAACCAAACTCATCGTCGAGGGCAACAATCAGACTCTCCACCTCCGGATGGTTCATCCGGTCGTAGATCCGCACCATCATCTTTATCTTGGGGGCCTTGAGGTTCTTGATCTTGGGCCCAAGCCTCGAGTGAGATAAACATGGGTAAGATTTTGATACTGAGAATCTCTTGCAGTGTCACACAGGAATATTACAGAAAAGGCTCCATTTCTCGATGGCCTCTGCATCGCAAGGCTTCCCCCGTTGGCGAAGAAACTCTTGGAGCATGTGAACCGCACGCAGCTGTCGAAAGCCTTGAAGCGTCAACACCTCCTTGTCGTCTTCGACTTCCTCCGCAAGCTCAAACTTGCGGCGTTCACACTGCTCGTCGTCGGGTATCAACACATAGCGCACCTTCGGTACATGTCATCAGAATTCTCAAATGGATGCATCTATTCATGAGAGATACTCCTTCATTTTGTTGCTGCTGAGTGACACGATAGGAGCGAGCCATCATGAAGAAGCTCTTCAATGCCCGGGTCGTCTCCTCGGTCTTTTCGGCCAAGTGCTGCACTTTTGCCTGCCACCAAGCAAACAGAAAGGAAGCTCGCTCAGCATCTTTATGAAGTGCTTCGAGGTCTTGTGTGGGCGGGTCGGTCGCACTCCTCGCGCGAACCGTGATAGGCTCCATGACAGAGTCTCCGGCATGCCAGAACCCATCATTGGTCTTGTACTTCTTCTCTGCTTTCAGCTTCACGGAGCCTGGGGTAGGTTGATGATTCCTTTTCTTCTTCTCCACCGACGAATGACCCCCGAAGATAACAGCAGAATCTAACAGCTTCAGACATGGGTGTGCACCGGCATACACGTAGAGTCTATGCTGCCAGCTGAGGCAGGAGACTGGATGTCAGGCTTTTGAAAAAGCAGGTCAAGTGTGTCAAGCGATGCAAAGTGGAGACATGCAGCAGCTGCACGTCGACATGTCTACCGGAAAGATGATAAACTCTAATAATTGGAAACAGTAGGATGCACCAGTGAATTTCTGCATACACTCTGAATCCGATTCGGCGACGCGAAAGTCTGTTGTGCAACCAGAAAGCCGAGAGCCGGAGGAATGGCTCGGTGGGCAAAGTGCAGAGGGTTGAACCATGCCAATGTCACACAGCACTCGAAGCATCCATACTTCTTCATCGCAGCGGCAAAGTCTTGCTTGTCATACGCAGACACGCCTGCAAAGTCCAGGGGCTCCTTGCCCTGAAGGTCCTGCCACAAGATGCGTCTTCCTCACTACATGATGTAGACAGGTCTGCTGCATTTGGCAATTGCAACCGTGGTCCTTCAACTCCCCAGCCAGGCACGCTTGTGCTTCATTCAAAGCCTCGATAAGCGGGTGACTGCCGATGCCAGCCGCATCAGTCGTTGCCTTCGGCTTTTTCGAGCTTGATGCCGCAGCTTTTTGGCTGGCCAAGGACGGCCGCTTCTTCTGACCCGACATGGCCAGAACGGCTAGCTCAACGCCAGAGAACCTCAAAACTGGGGATCGAGCCGTGGCGTCGGCATCCAGATGTCGACGCTGGAGACCCTGGTTTTCCTGTCAACGCTAGGAAAAGCACCCTGCTCCTGGCGTTGGTCTCTGTGGCGTTGAGCCGGCTCTTCTCTTCTAAGCCTCATTCGGGATGGGCTCAGGCGTCGGCATCCAGATGTCGACGCTGGAACCGAACTTTTGTTTCGCAAATACTCTGGCGTCAGCTGGGCCGTCTCTGGGCTAAGTTTGGGCTCTGAGTAAAAATTTAATTTTTACTCGCGGCTAGCCGACCGTGTTACCGCACCAGCTTCTGAGCACTCTCCGCGACTACGATTGCCACCGATCGATAGGTCCTACGTGCTCTTGTCCCCCCAAAAAACATGGCACGTCCCCGGCTTGTGTGGCAAGACCAGAACCGTAGCAAAGAACAACTTCAAGTCCCCTCAAAAAACTGAAAACTGTTGTGTCATTCAGCAGAACCCCAGCACAACGAACGAAGACTGCAACCTAATTCTCGAATTCGTGTTCTGGCTATGTCCGGAAATCTGATTGTGGAATCTCCCGAAACTGCCTACCCTGTGAAGAGCACTCATAAGACAGTACTCGCAAGATCTGAGTCACATGCACTGAACAGCCGGCGATCCTTGACTCCTGCACACAACACAGCAGACATAGACAGTCAAAGACCTGTGTTTGAAGCCGGTACCAGCCACGTGTTGCGAAGATGCACGTCACTGCCAGCAACTAAGAGTAAGGGGAACTTAAAGCAAATGACCTACGAGGGCACGGAACTTCATCTAGCCAGAGCACAGCCTTCTCATGAACTTATAAACCATCCCAAAACCCTATATGAGGTAGTTGAACAAGAGAGCTTTAGGCCTCAAAATAAATCAACCGGGGCGCCACGGGCCAAGCGGGCAACTGCCAGCCAATGCTTAGCACTTGCCGGACGTTGACACATGCTTATGGTAGATGAATATCAATGGCTATCTATAATGAATTAGTAAGGTTGAATCTCAGCCCACTAAGCCCTATCACACAACAAATTTCGTTTCCAAAGTGGAACAATGCAGCCAGAGCCCAGAGCTACATGCTTGGCTTAACGCACGCAAACAGGGCGGGGACGGCCTGGAAGCACATGCCTTGGCGCCGGGCCTCAGGAGTGCCAGGCAGAGCACATCATGCTTCAAAACTAACAATCATCCCCCTGGCCCGATTGACTCGCGAGATTCCTGACGCCTGACATAACAATTCAAAGTCGTATCCCTTCGAATCCGAACACGTCACACTGCAGATTGGTACAATTTGGTGGACGACACAACCACGGCAGAAGGCTGCAGCTTGCACTTGATTTATGATTAAAACCTTACTCACTGAGCAGACCGGTCTCGTCTGATAATTTGCCCAACAGTGTGGGAGCAAAGCACTGGAAGTTCCTTTCCCTTCTTAGCGTCTCGCATGAATCGTTGTCCGCCAGGACCTGGCAGAGGACATTGTCGGTTCACCAAGGAGGAGCACAGTCGACATACAAATTTCAAAGTCTCGGATCCTGCACAGACAGCAGAGACAGTAAGAAGCATGTCTTATCGGCTGTCGCACACAACGCTTCGATTTCTAGTTAGCATAGCAGCGGCTGCAGCGGTTGAGCAGCATGCGTAAATCCAGCTGGTGCTTCGCACCCTCTTCACCCTCTGAGACTTTTGCCACGAGAAGATAGGTGAATTCTGGAAACAAAAGCTCTTCTGGAAGAGCCGTGTATCCAGTATGCACTTCCAGCCGTTTGACCTTTCCCTTGGCACGGCTTGAAAACATCAGGGGACTGCGGCTAGCACATGCTTCCAGGGCTTGCAAATGCACGGGGTGCTGCTTCGCAAAGCTGTCGGACACGTAGAGCACGAAATGCTGACACTGTGTAGCTCCCCTGAAGAACACCTCACGGGATGTCTCGAGGTCACGAAAACGAGCGCCTTCTAAGCGGGCAAGAAGGCCCTCCGGCGATTCCCAGTGACTCGTTATAGACGACACCAGCACAATGTCTGGCTTGTCTGGAAATGTTGCCGGAATGCAGCCCTTCAAAGATGATTTCTCCGCACCAGGGCCACGCAACAAAATTGGTTTCAATGGCAATGTTGGGACTTTCCTGCCAGGCTGCGGCTCTGAGACAGGACCGTCTGGGATCACAGTCATCCCTCCTCCTTTCGAATCAACGAATGCAGTGGGCTGGCCAGGTTTCCCCTGCACCTGGGCTTGCTGTCTCTGCAAGGCCACCTGCGCTTGCTTCTGAACGGCACTGACAGCTTGCGTCCAATCAATTGCATCATCTACTGGCACTGACGTGGACGATGACGAGGCAGAAGAAGGCTTTCCAGCCAGCAAAGAGGCCATGGCAGTCGGAGTGGATACGGTGTCAGCAATAACAGGCAAAGGCTCGGGATCTTGTTTTGTCTTGCGCCGCTTCGACATTTCCCAAGCGGCATCCGCCATCTGAGACAGCACTTGCTTCTGTGGCTCTGGTCGAGGAAGCTCCGCACCCAGGATCGTCTCCGTGCCAGCACCAGACTGAAGTTGACTGATGGCTGCCATGCAAGATTGTCTGTGCTGCCCAAGTTGGGCTGCCTCTGAATCGTTCTGCAGAGTCCGCGGCCCGCCTAGGCGAGGTTTTTTGGCTTTCACCTGGGCCACGCCAAGTTCAGACAAACTTGCAACTTGAAGGGAACGTCCTGCAGATGCCCGTTCACCGAACCACTGGCCATAGAGTTTCTGAGCTCGCAAGAGATATGGCGTTGAAGGGTGAAGGACGGTGGCCTGGCCAGACGTCCTTCCAGGCGCAGATTTGGATAGGAGTGCCAACGGGTCCAGACGCTGTCGGCGACGGCCGCCCAAGTCCATCAAGACAAGTTTCATAGAGGCCTCGAGAGACCGATCGTGAAGGGTGCGTCTTTGCTTGAGACTCTCCATGGCACCTATGAAGCGCTCGACTGTCTGCGTACCACTCAGCGCCGAGAGATAAAACGCCAGCAGCTGCTTTGCCTCCGCATGGCCGTCGCTTTGTCGAAGGTCGCGAAATGTTTGCAGCCATGCTTGCTGGTGATGGCTTTCGGGGCTGTGGCAGATGTGCTTGACTTGACTAGTCGACTGTTCTGGGCGATTTGCCAGACCTGCACTGCTGGCCCAGTAACGGGCCTGCGCCAATAGCCCAGTTGTGTGTCCACGGCCACTGCCGACAAAAGAACGCCAGGCCTTGCCGCCGTCCACATTCAATCTCTGCGCCAGCGTCATCAAGAATTTCTGGCGATCGGAAAGTGTCATGTCGACGTCGAGGTTGAATGCCACCATGCAGTTTGCCTCCTGCTGGGGCACGAAGGCAACAACCAAACCCAGGATTTGCTACGCAGTAGCAGCAAGAAAAGAAACGTGAGAAAGCACACAACGACCTAAGACCCATGACACGAGTGCGGCAAAGATCAGGACAACCACCGACACGAAAAAAACAGCAGCAGCACAGCCGTAACTTGAACCACATCAGAGCACTTCGGCAGCCACAACAAAATACAGTTCAAGCAGGAGAAGTAACATCAACAGTAACAGCAGGAGAGGCAATATCATAGTGTTGATACCAGCCGGAAGAAGTCCGTCACAAGCAGCGCTCCCACTTATTCTGGTATTACACACAGAACAGCAGGGGCCAATACCGAAGAATCCGAGTAGGTCCCAGAACTCGCAACATCCAAAGCAGCAGCAACAGCCGCCGCCGCCACCAACAACACCTCCTCCCGCTGCTGAGCAACACTAGGAGCAACATCAAGAACAGCATCAGAAAGAGCACTGGGACATCCACCAGCATGAAGAGAACTAGAAGTATCACCATCAATGAGCCAGGAACACACAGAACTACTGATTTTCGGCCTCATAGAACGGGAAATGACTCTTGAAGAAGGCCTCGAAGATGGCATAGAACCTGAGGGTTCGCAATCTTTGCACTGCCTGCTTTCTAGATCTGATTGTTTATGTCGGTAATCAAGATCGAAATAGGAAACGGATGACTTCAATCAAGAAACTCGCGAGCAATGGCGACGGGCTTGTTTCTCTCAGCACTCTGTGGAGCAGGCCACCTCATTGACACTGCTTCACAGTCTTTGGAATTGTGGCGCAGAATCATCAGCCTGTCTTTTATGGCTCTCAAGACAGTGTGGGTGAGCGTGTTGCGGGCATCCGGGAGCCAAATGGCTCCATCGTATAGAAAATGTCGCATATCTTGCAAAGCTTTCGCTGCAGCAGGCGCTTGCAGCGCATAGTCTGCGTTGTCCTGGTCACAGACTCGCAAGAATGGAGAGCCCAGCAACATCGCGTCAGCCGTAACGGCGGCTGAAACCACCGTGATGTATCCGAGGTCGCCGGAGAAGTCATACAACACACTCTTTGCCTTCTCTCGATCATCAGCTTCCCAGGGGCCAAGACCGGAAGCAATGTCTTGCAACATTTCCAACACAATCATCAGCAGCTTGAAAAGCCGGAACAGGGGCTTTAGCCGGCTATCGAA